>JAWWLV010000021.1:6398823-6411129 GCA_035041135.1 Platyrinchus mystaceus
GTTTAGGACAAAAAAAAGAGAGGCTAGGCAAAGCCAGCAGCATTCCCTTGCTGCTGGGGGCAGTCTGGGCAGCAGGATCCCAGGCAGCAGGATTGCTGATGGCAGCAGATGCTCTGCCCCAGGTTGGTTTGACCGTACAACAGAAGGAACTGCACGTGAGTGCTCTGCTAAAGCAAAACCTCTTATCTAACTCCCCTCCTCCTTTTTCTCTCCCCTTCCTACAGTAGCAGGCTGGGGAGGTTGTGTAACTCGGCCTTGGCCATAAACCTCTCTGTAAGAGGTTACGGAAAACCTCCTTATTGCTTCTTTGCTCCTGGGCCTTACTGGAAAGGAAGCCAAATGCCAACATCAAAGAGAGTCACTCTGCATTCCTCAGCACTTCACCTCCCTGCCTGCCTCCTCCTCCAGCTGCTGCACAGGATCACAGCACTGGCTGCTGTGTATATTAGGAGGTTTTATGAACAAGTGCACCGACAGGAGAGGCTCCTTCCCACACACCTGTGTGGCAGTGGGGTTGTTCCTGCCTGTGATGTGCCACATGAAGCAGACCTGGCTGTGTGTTGCCCTGCAGTGCTTTACACCACAGTGTGCAGCCTGTGCTTCCCTGGAGCACAGTGTACCTCCCTGGGTGCTCTGGAGAGCAGCTCCAGCACTCAGCTCTAAGGGAAGGGTTTCTTGGAGCTGCTTTGATATATTGTGTCCACCATGGAAGTGACAGTAGTGTAACATCTTCCTGCCAACGCCTTTCTTACAGTCCATGGCCTGGAGCAGAAAGAGTAAAAACCAGAAGCCTGTATTTTTCATTGGAGATGCATCACTTCACAGCTCAGCAGCAGCTGGGACCATCTGTGCTCCTCAGTTCCTCCTGCTAATCAAAAATCCCAGGCTGAGGAACATGAGAAACTGCCTTGCAGCAGCAGTGAGTCGGAAGAGGCTGTGGGCTGTGGCAGAGCCAGAATTCCAGCTTGGATGAAAACCGAGTGTTTGAGTAACTGGGAGCAAGGCTCTGGCTGAGCAGCTGGCTCATTTCTCCTGGCTGAATGCTTGTGAATGCTGAGTCAGCACCATGCTGGGAGCTGTGGTGTGCCTGGACTGCGCCTTGGGATGGCAGAACACATGGGCTTCATTGAACCTCTTTGATCCTTTCAGTTTATTCACAGATCAAATCTCCCCTTACCTTTCCTTGGGCTTTTGTGACTGGCTGCTGAACCAGTGCCATCCTCTTCCTCCCCTTCCAACTGAATGAAGAGCAGAACAGAATTTTTATTATTTAATGCTTTACTGTGTGGTCCTTAGCTCTGCTTTCCTCTGTGTTGGAGGATTCCCAGCAGTTTCAGTAGATCTGATGCTAACATTCAAGTTTTGCTCTCCATGTTCAGCACACTAGTGTTCTCACTCCTGACAGCTACAGGGGCTGTTCACTGGCTTGTGTGTGTCCAGCTGAAAAGGACCCACTTTCCCACAGGCCAAAAAACTCTTGGATTTTTCTAAATGTGCCTGGGCTCCAGTTTCTACTTGAGGAAGCAGAAGGAGCATTTTTCAGCCAGTTTGGTTTTCTGAGGCAGCACACTCCAGGATCAGGCAGTGCCAAGGTTGGCGTGCAGCAGGGGCAGCTTCACCCTGCTGTGCCCTTTGGATTGTGACACCTTCAGGCAGGGCCTGAGCAAGGAACCCCTTCTGGGAACTGATCCCCATTGGAATCTCCTTGTTTGGGAGCCCTGCAAGAGGAGGACGTGACCCCACAAACCCCCCAGCCTGCAGATGTTTCCCAAGGTGAGCACTCAAGCTACTGCTCTTTTTGTAGTTGCATGGGGCTGCAAACTGAAACGAATCTCTGGCAAAGGCATTTATTTAGCTAAAAAAAGAAAAAACCCAAACCATCAGGAAATGCTCCATTAACGCACTGGAGATAGAATCAGGCTGGAAAACTCTAGGCTGGACTGTAACAGCACTGCCTGTGATGTAAAACCCATGTGTTCAGCAGGCCAGAAGCCAGGAGCCCCAGGCTCTAATCCCAGTGCTGAGCTCCGCAACTTGGCTAACAGAGCTACAGGAAGAGGGGGAGTGGCTTTATTTAAATTTCCCCATGTTTTCCTAAGCAGGATCCTTTTACCACACACATTAACAGTTTGAAGAGTCACTGGGTTTCTTGGGGCTTCCATGGCAGGTGTCCTCTTGAACCTGTGGCTGCCTCCAGCCTTTCCATGCCTCCCTGCCCAGCAGGAGCTGCTCCGCAATGCCTGATGCTTCCTGTACGGCCACAGAGCTGGGAGCTGGATAACAGCATGGAATGCACTGGGAGAATGCACGAGGCAGTGTGTGAGAAGCCTCTGAAAGTGCAAGTGCTCCTGGGCACCTCCTCACCTCCAAAACACTGTTTCAGAATTGCAGTGTATGTGATGTGAGCCACGCTTATTCTGTTAGCTCAAGAGTGTCCCAGCTCTTCCACCCTGAGGACTGGAGCTGTACCAGTTGGTGGAAGGTGTGTGTGTTTCCCTAAAGGCCATCAACAGCATGCACCAAAACAAGAGGCTGGGTTGTTTTTGGTAGAGTTTGTTTGGTTTTTCAGATTTTTTTTTCCTGCTGTGATTAAGAAAAGCTCTTGCTCACCAAGAAGGCATTTGCTAGAGGCATGTCTGTCTCTCATTAGTGGATAAAAACAGTTCATAGCTCTTTCAGGGCTGATAATAGTAAGACCTTTGAACACATAAGATAAAGAAAAGCTGCTCTCAAAGAGAACTAAGGATTAGGTTCAAAACTGGAATACATTTCTGGAGCCAGTTACCAGGATGAAAGTGGGAGTTTCACTTCAGAAGCACGGAACTGGAATGTCAGCAATGGACACGGATTCAGCAGCTGGGCTATTTTTGGCTTGTGAGCCATTCTAATGGCTGTTTATTTTTAAGGTCATTTTCTGTTTGCATAGCATGTACACCCTTCTGGTGGGTGGGAGGCATTGTAAAAACAGTCACTGCTGTGCAGAGTTAGGAACTAAGCTTGGAAAGTGATGGAAAAACAGAACTCGGTGTACTTATTGCTTTAAAACCCAAAAACATCTGCTTAGGTCATAAGGTTTGTTGGCCCACTCTAAGCTGTGTCCCCACCGGAAAAATACCATTCCAATTAATACAGACTACTGCAGGGGATTGCTAAAGACCTGGGAAAAGTCTGTCAGATGATAACATGGCATAAATAGAAAGGAAGCATCAGATTCAGATTTTTTTTTCACTCACCCTTACCTTCAAGCAGTAAATAGAAACCCAGAGCAGTCTCCCCACAGCTGAGGAGCCTGAACTCATGCTGGTCGGCCAGGCCTGAATCCCAGCTCTTGTTTAAGACTCTTGTTCAATAACAACACACTTTATTGTCCTGTTTTCCTGGCTTCTTCCTGTTGGCCATATCTTTATTCACACACAGTCAAGTGATACAAATTCATTGGAACAGTGGCAGTTTATCAAAGACATTGAGAATGATCAATTTGAACTGAAATTTAAAAAACCCAAAGTCTGGCCGTCTGTCAAGCAATGCACTGCTTGTAACAGGAAACAGTTTATAACATTGGCCCATGTTGCTTTTCCAGAGCATAAAATACACAATAGAAAAATACACTAAAAGTAATAACAGAGTTTGTAGAAATGTCTGCTGCAAAAAAATTGCTGTTGTCTGATTTCCTGTATATTTATTCCCATGCTACATTATGATAGAATACTTGGATAAACACAGTTTATTTCTAACTTAATTTGAACTTTAAAGTTGATCTCAAGTTAACTGTAAAGTCTTTGGCTCCAATCCTTTAAGTACATAAAGGACCTAAACTTTGGACTCGTGAGACTGACAGAAAAGAGGTGAGCCCACAAGTGAGAATTCAATGCCTTGGGCAGCAGCCCAGGAGGGAAGGGGAAGTTGGAGTGCTGTACTTCATAGGATCTTAATTTGGGGCAATTTCCTGGATTTTTCAAGACTTGTTAAAAGTCTTCCCTGGGCTGTCCTTTTACCTGGTAGGCTTGAGTTCTTCAAGTTTCTAGTAATCTGATATTTGTATTTGAGATCTGGGCTCCGCACTTAGTTGAGACAACTCTAGTACATCCCTAGCTCCTTATTTCACTGCTCAGTGTAATTTCACCTGTCCCTTTCTCCTCTCTTTCCTCCATCCTGTCCTGGCACCACCCCCAAGGCCTCTTTCCATGTGAGAGCTGGATGCTCAGTGCTTTGCTAGGGCTGCTCACACCAAGCCTCATTCAGAGCACCATTCTCTTAATGTTTCCAACATTGAGAGACCCGGGTGTAGACACAGAAGCCAGTGCCAGCCTTACCATGCCAGGATGAGCAGCTACTCCCTGGGGCTGGCACACTTGCAGTGACAATCTCTGGCAATGCTCATGGAAAACAGCCTCTTGCCATGACAGAGGAAGACACTGCGAGCAGGCAAGCATGTCCAACTCCAGGACTTCTTGCTTCTTTTTCTCCCAAAAGCCAATTTCAAACCATTTCAAAACAGGAGTTAGTATTGCTATGTTTTTGTGGAGAGGAAGAGTAAGGCACTGAAGGGCAAGCTTGATTGGCCAAGACTGATCTGCAGGTCTGTGCCCCAGTCTCTGCTATTCACTGAGCTGTTCTTCTCTGCACACACATCATATGAGACACGTTCTCACCTCATCTCTGCTTCCCCCACAGACACCATATACAGAGGCCAAGATCCACCTTCCTAGGCACGGCCTCTAGAGAAAACATCAAGGACACGCACTGGAGGCCAGAGATTGGCTTCCCAATGTCTAAACTCCACCGGCTCCCAGGGAGGTCAGCTATGGAAAGATGACCAGGATACTGGTGAGGTATAAAACTCCGTGTCTGCTGGCCACCGGTCAGCTTTGTCATCGTCAGACTTGTCGCTGTCATCGCCGCTGGAGGGTTCGTAACCCTGTATGGCAGAGCAGATCGGCTCCATCTGCCTCAGATCTGCCTCTGCCTCCTTCTTCTTCTCCGCCAGCAGCTGCCTGTAGCACAGGTTGCAGACCCTCAGGGGCTTGGGGGACAGCCGGGGCATCAGGAACCTCTGCCTGGAGCAGTCTGCGCAGACGACGAAGCCGCACTTGCGGCAGTGGTGCCTTCGGGTGAGTGTGGAGAACTTGGTCTGCGTGCAGCGCATGCAGATGTCCGTCGCCTTGTCTGGGATCCAGGGAGCCGCGTGCTCCGTGGAGGGCTGCCGGCCCGTCTTCGTCAGCAGGTGCCTGATGCACTCCTCCAGATGGCTGATCCACTCCTTCCGCTCCGTGAGGGAGGCCGCAGAAACCACGAAGGACTTCTTGGAGGTTTTGATCATCCAGCGGTTCTTCATCTGCAAAGTGTCTGGCAGCGTCTCCAAAGTGACATCTTCAAGGGGAATGATGTGCTGGGAATTGTACTTCCTTTTGTTGATGACTATGCTGCCGTAGACGAGGATGTCGTTGAAAAGGAAGAATATGCGAGGCTTTGGTTTCTTGCGGCATTCTTTGGTTAAAATCCCTTCTCCTAGAAGGACCCTTCCAGGCAAGGCTAAGGGCTGCCCGGAAGCCCCAAAGCAGTTTTCCACAGCAGCAATGCGCTGGCTGTTGATCTCGGTGTTTGCAAGATGGTCCACCATCTCCAGCTCACTCTGAAGAGAGGAAAACAAAGAGGGAAGTGGTGAAGCTGCCAAACATCTGCACTGGGTGGGGGTGAGTAGCTAATGTACGCACAGGTGAGATGCTCCTAATGCAACTCGAGGGTACAAGTAATCTCCTGAGCACTCCGCACTTCAGCTTGTTACTTTTTAAAATTAAATTTCCAAACTTTCTGGCCTCACTGTGCAACAGCCCAGTCTGTACTGGATAGTTCAGTTTGCAGCAATGGAAGCTCTTGAAGGCAGAGCCAACTCTTCCATTTCAGCTGTGCTTTTCACCAGTATAACTCTGTGCCCTTAGTAAAGGAACCTGCTTGCTCTGAACCTGCCTTTATGCAGGTGTAAGTACTTGCTCAGGAATCGGGAGTCATTGTACCGTGACAGCTGAAGGGTACCAGGACCTACCCTGTCTATCCCTCTAAGGTGCTGGGAGCTAACTTATGATGGGCCTAGATACAGGCTCAGAGAGGAGATCCACGGTTTTGGGAGCAAGCCTTCCATTTCTGACTGCACACCCGCTTTCTCAAGGATTAATTACAGACACACACACCCCACAGGCCCATTTTGGGCCAGAGCTGAGGCAGGAACAAAACAAAACACTGTGGTATCACTTGTTCCCACTGGTCCTCCCTGCCTGACAAAAAAAGAAAAAAAGAGAAAAGAAAAAAGCCCGTGTTATGGGAATAAACCCACATGAGCCAAGCCTTTCTTCCATTACCCCAGGGCTGCCAGTGCTTCCAGTTGCAAGACACATCATTCTGAAAACAGTTCTGCTCTCTGCTGAAGGGGAAGTGGAATGCAGCACGATCTCCCACAACTCCGCACTCTCCTTCTCATCCTGAGTTCTCAGTCTGGAGTTTTGTGAGCCTGTTGGTTTTTGTTTTACTATAAAACCTAGGTAAGCAAATGTTTGCAGTAAGGAAGGTAGTTTGGAGTAAGGAAGGCACTGCTTGCAAGTTCATTTTTTGTTGCCCCTACCCCTCATGCATTGAAGGAGCTGCCCCGAGGCCGGCTGGCCATGGGAACTTGAGTCACTTCCTCCTCCAGAGAGGTAGCTCAGCCATCACAAGGCAGCTCTGAGATCACAGATGTGATGCCCTGGTTCACTGAGCCACTAATGCAGAGCCACTCTTCACTGTCTTCACTGTCCTCCTTGTCCAGAGTGCCTACTACAATGGACGCTGGAGGGGAAAGGGAAGAGGAGGATGACAACACACCTGATCCTGTGTGTTTGGGATAATGATGATTTACATTCTACCCTTGCCCTTCACCCCAAATCACCCTTTCACTGTGCTGGAAGGGAAACCACACAGCTGCTGCTGAAGGCTGCTGCACACCATACACATCTTGCCTGAGCTATCTGGCAGAGAGACAAGTCAATTATGTTGAGTTCCCAGGATTTTCTTCTCTAGACCATGACAGGGTAAAAAGGCACAAGGCCAAGACCCAGGTTTAGCCCTGGGAGACCTAAATGAAGTGACCTACCCTGCAGAAATAGCTTTCACAGAGAAACCCTGAGTGGCCAGTGCTCCTGAAGAGCTGGCTTCCTCAAACTGCAGGGAAGGATGTGTATCCTCAGGGCCTCAAAGCACTGGAATGCACTGGATGGAGCTGGGACAGAGTTAAGCATATCCACTTGTGTGGGTGGGCAACAGCCATCTGAGAGGGTGACTCACCACATCCCACCACAAGCCAGATCAATCCTGCCCTGAGTTCCAGAGAGTGCTCAGCTTGAGTAAGCACATAAAACCCAATGTCAAGTTAATATTGCGAGTCATTGAAACTAATGCACAGTTTGGCTTTGGAATGCAAGTACTTTGTGAATTGGGTAAATAAAGATAGCTGCTGAGTGTTATTATGGTCTCCTTTCCTGGGAGATGAGAGCCTCTCCCTTTGGAACAAAATGAGGATATGAAGTCTAATCTATTTTATTCATTTTGGCAAATATTTTTTTCCTGTTTGCCGTGTCAGGTCAGCAGAGTCACAGTGCTTATTACCAAGTGCTACATGTGCCCATGTGCCACATACAGCAGCAGCTTATCCAGTTGAAATGAGGGTGGGAAGATGTACTTTACCAGCATGCTGCTTTTCACAGAGGTTTTTGGCATGGCAAGTTTTGGGGCTGGTTATTTTCATCAAGATCTGTTGGTTCTGCATGTGATCAAATACTAAGCAGTGAGTATGACCGATATTCAAAGGAAAAAAAAATTACTGCTTGGCACTGCACTCCAGAAGTAAGCACGCCACGACTTTTAACAATGAGTGCTTGTTCACTTGGGATTATAAACAGCCATGTTGATGCATGCCAGGCAGAGCATTTCAACTTAAGTTCCTGGGTCACTGAGTCTGGGATATGTTTTTCAGGACTGTGTGTATCTAAGGCTTAGGTGTACTGATGTTGTGAGCTGTTCTACCTGATCCTTCTGCTCTTGCCATCAGACAGAGCTGACAGTGTTGGTATCCATTGCATACCTAATGCACACCACATGCATGGGATGGTCCATGAGGATCAGCACACTGAGATCTGACTGCTGAGCTCTGAGAGCAGAAAATGCCCTGAGCCTCATGTCTCTGCAGCTGTCCTTTACTCCCTCTTTCTGCTTTGCTCAGCTGAGCAATGTCTCCTGGAGTTAGGGCTGGCATAAACTCTTGCTCCCCAAGCACAGTAAGCAAGACACAGCTGCCAGAGCAGGCACTCAGAGCAAGCAAACCAGAGTTCCTCTCCTTCTCCTGCCTGAGGGGATTTCAGCTTGCCTCTCCCTCTTTCCCAGCATGCTGTAACTGCTGGGGGGAAGGGCTCTGGCAACCCCCTTCTTGCCACGCTCATGAAGAACCCAATTCAGCACGTGTACATTTTGGGACTGGCTGTCACATTATGCCTTTGAGAATGTCACCAGTCCCGGCGGGGTATGGACTGAGCTACCAAGCTTCTTGCCACGTTCAGCATAGGGCCAGAACAAAGGGAATGCCGAGCAGTGGCTTTTGAGGAGCTCAGACTGATGCTACCAAACCCACTCGTTGGCAGCCTGAGCTCAGCTGTGGCTCTTGCGAGTGCCAGCCAGGCTCAGAGGCGCCCCAGCGGCATAGGAAGGGAGGAAGGAAAACTCAAGGAAATGCCTCGCTCCCTCCCTCTCCTCTGCTCTATCCATACACACGTCCCCAGGCAGAACAGCACCTTCTGCTCCCCTCCCCGCCGCTTATCGGCCTCCCCGTGCTGGGGAGGCACAGGGAAAAGCCCCCCGTAAGGAACCCTCGGGTGTTGGAGCTGACGGGACCAATGTGACAGCACTCGGCCACGCTCAGGCTCGACAAGGGCCTCGTGCGAACGACACACGCGGGCTGGATGGCGAGGGTGGGCGACCATGGAGGGAAGAGACAATTCCCTGTCCCTCCCAGCGCCCGAGAGCCCCCTTGGAAGAGGCGCACAGCCCAGGAGGGGGTTCCCCCTACAGCTCCGCGGCGGGAGCACTTTCTGGGATTTTGGTACGCGGTCAAACTTGGTAATTTAAGAGTCCCCCTAAAGCCCCCAACAAACCCGCCCCTCCGACCGGCGCTCGGGTCACGCACAGACACCGTGGGGCTGCAGGCACCGCACACGCGGGACGGGCAGGACACGCCGCGGGACCCCCAGGACGAGTCCCCCGGGCAAGCCCCCCTGGACGGGACCCCCCGGCCGAGTCCCCGCCGCTCTCCCACCCCGCGGGCGGAGCGGCCGCCAGACCCTCCCGTTCCCCCCGCACCGCCCCGGCGGCGGAAACCGCCGACTGTCCCAAAGCTCTCCCAGAGCTGTCCCGCTCCGCACCAGCCGCCCGCCCAGCCCCGCGCAGAGCCCCCCGGCCCGGACCCCGCTCCGGCCGTACCTCCCGGACCTCCCCCGGCAGCGCTCCCGCCGCCCGCGCCGGGCCGATCGGCCGCGCTCCCCGGGCCGGCCCCGCTGCCGGGCCCCGCGGCCCGCCCACCGCCACCGGCGGCCAATGGGCACCGCGGGGCTCCGGGGCTGCCGTGGGTACGGGTGTGCCGTGGGTGAGTGTGTGTGCCGTGGGGCTGTGTGCCCGATGGGCTCGTGTGTCTGATAGGTGCGTGTGCCCGATGGCTGCGTGTTCCCGGGGTCCCCCCGGGGCTGCTGTGCCTGCTGACGTCCACCGCGCTCCTGCACACCCTCCTCTTGACCCCACGAGTGTCACAAAGATGCACCAAATCGGTGTATTTGGTTCCCTCGTGGTTTTAAGTGTCCAGATTTCATCGTGTCTCCTGCTCGCAGGATACTCTGTCATGTAGGATGGTACACAGGCATTACATCATATAAAGATTATTTCAGTGATAAAATGCCCTCAGTATTTTACAGTTTAGAAGAAGGATATAAATGGAACTACACATCAGAAGAAAAACCAGAACTCTTACCAAGCTTTGGATCAGATATTCTGACCACTTTTGTGATTACAGTTACAGACCACTGTGAAGAGAACAAGCTATTAACACCAAAATTGGCTTTTCAGGGAAATCCTTCGCATTCCTCTCTCCCACTGTATGGGCCATAGGCCACTACATGTTGCTGCCATGAGGGTGGTGGGATGAGTGGGCAGAGGCCGTGGGCATTCCCCAGCACCCACTGCAGATGCCAGAGGATGCAGGGGAGATGAGCTCTGGCCCTTGTCTAGTGCAGTAACACAACTCCCAGCTGCCTGGGCCTGTGCTGATCTATAATTCAAGTGCTTTCTCACTTTCTGTAATAGCTTTTCTATTTTTAATGGGAACTGATGGACCTGTCAAGGTATTAGAAATATTTTTTTTTCCAGGTTTTCATTTTCTTTAGAAATAATAATGTGGGCTGGGAAGCTCACGGCACACTTTAGAACTAAAGTGCTCGGGCATCTATGGGAGTTTCCACAAGACCTTATTTTTTCACACTTTGTGTTTGTGTTGGATGAGCAGATGAATGAGGACATGGATTAAGTTAATTTCAGTATGTGGCTGCCTAGCAGTGTATGAGGGAGGGTTATGGAGAGGGTCAGAGATCGTTTACAAACCTCTCAAAACCTGGGAGAAGAGAGCTCAGGACAGAGGGCAGGCTGGGCTGAGCAGACTTAGGTTATCCTTAGGGTTTTACTGTGGGGCTTTTTTTGTCCTCCTGCCTTTTCTGTAGGAGAGCAGGACTGAGTGATCTGTCAGTGGAAGGAGGGTGGTCTGCCTTTGCAGACAGGTTCTTGCAGCTGGGAGCTCTTTTGTTGTTAGCCTGGCTACCAGCTACTTCTGTCCTGGCTACCTTGCAAGCAAGGTACTAGATCTGGGGAGATCTGCCCAGCTTAGAAATTAATTCTCAACAATTTTTTTAACATTATTTAACTATGGAAATAGCTATTTTTACATGATCCATCTATGTAACTATGTAAGTATACAAGGCACTAAAGTAAATACATTGGAGTTTGTCTTAGCAGACTAATTCAGACCTAACCAGCCATAGATTGTTATGCTGAAATTCTTTTTTTCTCCTATGTGCTAAAATTATTCTGAATTTGCTCTCATGTTATCTTAATCATAGTCTTGATTACTGAGATGTAGTACTTTGGTTTATTTTTCTTGTTGTTTCTCAGTATGCTCACCTGGACAACACATCAGCCAAACACAGCACTGAGTGAGCCCAACAGCCTGGGATTTGATGTTTTTTTCTTTCTCCCTCTTCAGTCAGAGGTGGAGGCGTGTTCAGGCAACTGTTGCATTAGGCGAGAGAAGCCCTGAGATCCACGTGGAGTATGCAGTCAGTGTGAAGCACTTGCACTCGAGAGCTGACTTTCTGTTGGTATTTTGTTTGTTTTGGGAGCTGTTACATCCTTGTTTGAATTCCGTACTGAGATACAAACTCTGAGTTTCATCAGTAATCTTAAGAGCTGTTTGATAGGCAGGCTCAGGAGCTCTTTTTATCTGGCTGCAAAAGCAAACATTTGTGGGACCACTTGAAAAAGCTACAGCCCAAATTACCAGCTTTTAATGCAACCGGAGCAAGGTAAAGAGACTTTATCTGATCTATTGCCTCTGGCATTTTCTCCAAAACCACTTGTTTCTCAGTAGCAGAAATATCTTGCCCAATTGGGATGCAATAATTTCAAAGCAAGTAAAGGAAACTGCAGCTGCTCAGCTGAGTCAGCCAAAGGTAAGCTCTGCAGGGGAGAAAATGTTTTTTTATTATCTTCTAGTGGCAAAATTACTACAACAGCCTGCAGGAAAAGATTAGATTATAATAGTAACAAAAACATCTGTTAAATTCTGAGCTCAGTGTATGTTTAGTGCATGTTAAAAAAAAAAAAAAAGAGAAACAACAACCTAGGCATTTGATAAAATTCTTTTGAATAAAAATATTTAGATTCAGTTTGGGATGTTAGGAACCCACTGTGATCATAGGACAGTGGTTTTTACTAATTGACTACAAGAGCAAGTGGACAAGACACCTTTTAGCAATGGAGCTTTTATTGAACTGAGCTTGGAATACTCTTAATGAGGGAATAAGACAAAGTGTGTTCATTATACATGTTTCTTGTAAGCATGAATGACCTCTGCCCTGTGCTCTGCGAGAGTGTGGTGTGCATGGGGGGGTGAATCTTTGTCTGATCTGGCTCCCAGTGGATTCAACTAATCAGCCTATTTTATAAATGTGTGATTTTCTGTGACTGATT
>JAWWLV010000021.1:6414270-6450500 GCA_035041135.1 Platyrinchus mystaceus
GGGAAGTTTCACCCATCAACTGCATCTGCAAAGAGCTCTGTGAGAGGGGAAGGGGGGAAAAAAGAGATTGTCTTGCTGCCTGAGCTGTGCAGGGTGTATAAGATGTGACATAGAGGATGTTTGAATTATCACACCTTGATTTGTGAAGTGTAAAAATTGTTGTTTGGTTAAGAAATGTTGTGTAATAGGAAGTATGTGGTGGGCAGTTGAGAGACACCTGAAGGAGGAGCTGAGGATTCTGGTCTGTCCTTCAGTTCAAGCTGTGCAAAAATTGTCCGTGTGTGTGTGGTACCATCTTGCCTATTGGGGAGAGTTTTGCAAGAGTTAATGTTTTCTTGAGATTTCTCTCTTATTGGTAAATTGAAATACAGGAAGCTCTGTGTTATATTGTTGTTGGGTTTTTTTTGTTGTTGTTTTTGGTTTGTTTGGTTTTGGGGTTTTGTTTCTTTTTTTGTTTTGTTTTTGTTTTCTTGGGGGTTTTTGTTTGTTTTGGGGTTTTCTGTCTGTTTTCAGAATGAAATGTTTCTTCTCTAACCTCAACCCTGAAGAGCAGCTGGGGGTAGGCAGGCCAAGGCACTGCAGTTTGTCTCTCTACCATTTGGGTTGTTTGAATTCATTATCTTGGGATCCCCACAAATGCCTCAGGCTGTGTACCTCCTCATGTACCCAACCTGGGAGAATCTCTTGCTTCTACCACATGCATTAGTTTTCATTAATACCATTAGCATAATAACGATTAGGATTCATTATTTCCTACAAAAAGATAAAGCCTGTAATACATATCTCTGAATCAAATTCCTCTGCACCTTGTCTTGGGATTGCTTTATTGTGGAGCTGTTTGCTCTTTATATCCTTCTATCTCCTAGAAAAAAAAAAGAAAGCCACTTAATTGTAAAACTGTTTGGGTCAAAGAAATGCCCCGAGATGATCTTTCACGCATGCTAAATAGGTGATTTGATCTATGGGACCCACACAGCCACTCAACAGTGGAAACTGCAAACTTCATCTTCTTCAAGCACAAAAACTACTTAGTTTCCCCATGTTGAAGACTTTTTATAATAGCAATAAGACAACTCTAGAGAGAACCATCTAATATTAACTCCAGGGAGTAATCATCTAATCACAATCTGGGGGTGATTTGAAGCACTCATCTGGACCAAATGCCTCACAACACCCCAGGAGTGGTTTTATTGCATGATAGCAGTACCCCATTGAGCCTTATTGCTTAATTAAAAACAAATTCCCAAGTAATTTTTTTGCCTTTCCATAAAAACATAGTAGCAGATAGAATGTATAAAACATCCATTAAATGATGGTAGATGCAAATTTACATTGTGAGATACAATCCGTTTCTTTACCACTTGGGGTTGAAGTTAAATGTAAAACCATTTCCTATAATCTGTGCACTGCTGTGTTTAGAGGGGAATAAATATGGGCAAGAGAGGTTCATTGTAGGATGTCTTGTTTTTATTAAGTGATATGTTTGGTCTCTTACAAAGGGGTTCAAGTTCTCATCCATCTTGCAGACATGGGAGTCAATCATCAGTGTGGTCTTTTCTGCTTGCTCCTGGGGATTTCCTCAGCTTGTATCATTACAGGGCAGCTCTTGACTAGGAATCCTGTACTCCTGTCTGGGATTGCCATGGCTCTCTGAGTAGGGAGAACATGAGCAGTGTGGGTGATGTGTTTGGGATACGTTGCACACTACACAAGTGGTGCCTTGGTGGGTTCCGCAGTCTAACGTGGATTAAGCCTGGTGGGTGCAGGGTACATCCCTTTTTGGGGGTTTTGCCCACAGCTGATCTCTGCCTGCTCTGAGTGCATGGCTGAGATGTCTCCAGGTCCTGCAGTTTGATTGGGAACTGCTACAGCTGTGGCTGCTCTGCAAGGGACCCCGACTGCAGGTGGGAAGAAAGTCCTTTAGTTTGTGTTGTGGAATGCCACAGCACCCCGATCCCAAGCTCCCTTGCACCTCTACAGAGTGCTTGCAAAGCCCCAAGGCAATTCCCAAATGCAGTGCTGCCCTAAGGACTCTGAGTATTGTTCAAGTTACAGGCAAAGGAAGCAAATCCAAGTTTTTGAGTGTTTGTCTGAAAATCATAGAGGGAGTGATGGAGCCACTGCTCAGAAACACTGGCAGCCAAAGCTTAATTGGGCTTTTGGCCACAGCACTGGGGGCAAAAAGGGTTGTTATGACATTCTCTTCTTCTCTAAAGGTGCTCAGGGTGCCTTTAACTGGTGGAGATAAACTTGCAAGTACAATTTTTTAAATAAAAGCTGAGAATTAATGGTAACTCTTTCTCTAGTTGTTCCAGATGCCAAGGTCTTCTTGTGGTACCCACAAGCTCTGGATAGAGGATGACACTTGTGTCAATCTCTTCCATTGTGGGCTCCACTCAAAGTTATGCATATCCTTCTGCTTTTCCCCCTCGGATGGTGGTTCCTCAAGGACTGGTGGGAGCTGAAATCACGTGTGAATACCTACTTCTGATATAGGTTGCAGCATTCAGAATTATAGAGATAGTGTGCTTTTTCCCTATTTAGATTTTGTAAAAATGATATTATGTCTTTTTTTGTTTTTTTGTGAACACTTTGATAGAATGTTTTGCTGACTTCATTTTTCATGTCACATTAGAGAGATGTTAAATGTTGTGGTGGAGGATTTGTTATAAAGAGGTTACAGCACTGTACTGAGGAAATGAATGAGAGCAAAACTAGTTGCCTGCTGCTGCTGCCTGAGATCAGTTTGAAAGAGCAACAAAAAGAGTAATAAAACCTGTGTATTTAAAGAAGTTCTGTAGTAGCCTGGGACATTGCCAGGTCAGGAAAAGACATGAAAGAACCTGACAGTGTTCTCAAACAATAAACATTTTTACCTGAAAAATCTCTGCTGGCTTTATTAGGAATGCCATTATCTTGCTTTGATCTGACTCTCTAGGACTGGCTGCTCATACAGCTGACACAGAGCAAGTAGCCAGCAAAGGAAAGCCCTAACAGGCTTTAATACCTTTAGTGAAGAGTTTGCCTTCCCCACTGATTTATGTCATTTTACAAAGGCTGTGTGCATTTTACATCTTACTGTGCATTGTGGAGATGGCTGGGGGCAGGGGATGAGGGGCAGGGTTTAGCAGACTTGCTCTCACTTGTCTGGCCTTGTCCCTGCCTTCTCCCTGCCTGCCCTGCCTGTGGAGCAGCTGCCACTGGCACAGGATGCACTGCAGGGCAGTGGATGGGGGCTGCTTCAAAACCGACTTGCCAAAAAGCCCCAAACAAAAGAGGTAGATGCTCCACCGTGCCTGGTGTTGGGGTTTGCAGAGCACAAACCCAGCCTGTTCTCTCATCTGAGCACATATTTTTGAGCTTTAGGATACAGAATAAACATGATATTATATCTGCATTATTTGGCCTTTTAGGAAGATGAGGAGTTAGGAGTCTTATGCTGGTGGTTCTGGGATATGTGTGGCTCCCTTTAGGAGTATATGCTTTCATGAAGGGGATGAAAAGGGTGATGTTTTAGCAGCTGGAAATGCCTGGCTTTGTTTCATTCTGTTTCCTGATTTCATTTTGACATGGTAGGCAATTCAGAAAATATATTTGCAGCAAGGAAAATGGAGTTGTTATGGAAACATCTGAGCGAGGCAGCTGACATGGGGTAACGCACGCACCAGATTAGCTGTACACACAGACGCAGTAAAAGGCAAGTTCATGTAAGGTAAGGGAGCAGTTTCCAGGCACTGTCTGCTTTCATGGGTGGGTTTTCTGGCAGAGCAGGAAAAAAAAAGTCGCTTTAAAACTGTGAGCATGTGGCTCCATCTTCTGGTACCAAAGCAAAATGTGTTGCTCTGGATATAGACTGAGGTAAGATTTCTGTATAATTTTTATGTTAGCTTCAAGAAAAGCAACAACAAAAATAGCAGCAAAAAATTAATAATAATACATTAAAACAAATGTGTCCTAGGGTCAAGCTGCAAGATATTAATGTAGTTTTCCCGAAGATACAAACCATTCTGCTGTGTGGGAAGAAAACTGCCTTTTGAAACTTTCTTTTAGACTTGTAGCCCCCAAAGTGTCTTGTCTTCTAAAGCACAGCCCTGCTGTCCTGTATGAAAGCAATGTTTGATCAAAGTATGGGCTGTACCAGTGCACTTGATGCCTGTGTGGGTGCTGGTATTGTCTCCTGGTTATAGCAGTAGGATGTTTTTCTTTGTTTTCCTCCACAACAATATCTTTGGCAAACTAGCTGAAATTCATGATGCATCCTCATGGAAATGCTAGCTGGGTAGAAATAGGAGTGAATGGTTCTTGGAGGTACAGTGCCAGAAGTCAAAAGAAAATAAAGCTGTTTTATTACTTCACCAAACAGTGAATGTTGTTACAGTGCATATTGCGCATGCTTAATGGAGCTTGATTACTCAATCTGTTCACCGTAGTAACTCATTTTCCTTTAATCAGAAGTAAGTCATTGTTCAAAACCAGGAGGTGCTTTCATTCTCTGGGTAAGCGTTGGGTTTTCTAAATAATCCTAAAGAATTGCCCCAACTTTGTTGCTGTAAAAAAACCAAAAAACAACTCAACAAACCAGAAACAAAGGTAATTATCTTGATGTGGCGCTGTCCTAAAGCTGTTGTTTTCAAGTCATTGCAAATAGGAGGTATTGCTCTGTAAATGCTAAATTAAAAATATGGACAATGTGTTTTACCTATTTTACTTCTGTGTACGTATGTAAGGTTTTTTTCCCCCCTGGATAGTGAGTCTAGGATAAAACCCCCCCTGATATTCTTTGTGTAAAGCACTGGTTTTCAGTCCAACTACTGTATGGCTGAACTGTGACAGTGAAGGTGAGGGAATATAAATTTAATGGTCCCACTCCTTCTGCCCATACTTGTGCCACTCTGACATCACTAACACAAGTGATGATGTATTTCATGCAGCACTTATCTGTGGGGAGGGCTGTTTGGGAACCTGCTTGGAAAGAGTGTGTTTATGTCAGTCCAGCTCCTGAATGGCAAGGAATCATATCACAAAAATCATTCCTAAAGTGAGCCCTAAGCCAGGGCTGCCCATCACAGCCTCAGCAGCCAGGCTGTGGATCAAAGGTAGAGGTGGAACTGGCCTTTACTCTTCACTGTGGTGCTTTTAAGTCCCCTCACAGAGGGAACATTTTAAATGGCCACAGGCTGTGCTGATAAAATACAATTGCATCCTCCATAGCTTGCATTTAGGGCTTCTAACCTGCCCCTGCAGCCAGGGTACGTTGGACTTCCCCTTGACACTACCTGAGGCTGCCTCCAATGCCTACAATCTTTTTTTCCCCTCATTATATTTAACCTTCAGCTTCATCCTGTTTCATTGGTGATTCCAAGGTCTAATTTCTAAAGTCTGTGGCTCTCTGTGTATCTTGTGGATTATTTAAAAGGGATGCACTCATCTTTCTGAAAGATATTACAAGGGTAACACCTTTCACTGGCACTAATAGTAAATAAATACTACAGACCTCTTTTATTAGGAAGCACAAACCCACAACAAATCCTGCCTGGAGTGTATTTGATAAATCAGATCTTTTGCAGACATCTGGAAATTGTGTTTGCAAATCCCCAGACAGCTTGTTTTGTAGTCATTGTTAC
This sequence comes from Platyrinchus mystaceus, assembly GCA_035041135.1. NCBI lineage: Eukaryota > Metazoa > Chordata > Aves > Passeriformes > Tyrannidae > Platyrinchus > Platyrinchus mystaceus. The sequence goes on from JAWWLV010000021.1 coordinate 6,419,895, forward strand.
CATAATTCAGGTTAATGTTGTTGCCACTTTTTACTTCCTAAAACACATGTGGTGCTTTATTGCTGGAAAAAAAAGTGGCTGCCTTGGAACAGAAGTTCTTTTAAAATCCTCCCTGAAAGTTTGGTGTTTGGAGAAACAAATGCCAAATCAATTGTCCTAGCTTTCAATTGCCACTCTGAAAATGCAGCTGTGAAAAGAGATTACTCAGGTACTGCATTGGGGGGCACCTAAGAATCTAGATTGAGAATTATGTACCAATAGAGACCTAAAATAACAAGTGGAACAAGTAAACTTTTAGCTTTTCCTGCAAAGATTTGCTTAAAAAATATTAGATCCCAAGCGAGAACACTCGTGCCAAGTTTTAAATCTCATTTGAATTTTTATAGCTGTTATAATCTCTGATATATAACCCTGGAAATAGGGTCTCGTAACAGAAATGCCGAGTCCCTTGACTATTGCCTCGCAAAAAAAGGGTTGCTGTAATAGGCTACAATTCTGAGATAAGTTTGCAAGGCTGGCTTATGTCTGCACATCATCATTCAAATGGGTCTAAGCTGGGCTCTTCACATTATTGGAGGTTATTTGTGTGTACGTGATCAGCCGCGTGCAGCTGTTCCGGTAATGTCGGCCTTCCGAGTGTAACAGGCACAATCCAGCACATCCTTATCCACCGAAATGGTGCCACGGGGACAGGCTTGGAGCTTGGACTTGCTGTCATGAAAAGTAAAGAAGGGCTTATTTTCTTTTTTGCTGTCCTTATTCTTCTGTATTTCTGCAGGAAGTTCCCAAGGAGCCAAAAGGATTCCACATGCCGGTGCTCTTTTCCCTCTCATTATCATACGCTTGCAATCAAACTCTAATTTTTGAAATAAAAAACCCGCAGGATTCTTTATTGGGACTATTAAACCTTCAATCTTCATTATTTAGGACGGCTACTTACCTTTTACTCAATGAAGCCATAATGCAACTGCTTCTATAAAAACTATCGAAATGGCTACTGTGGCAGTGAGTAGATTTTCCTCCGTGTAAAATAATCTTCTGTGAGTAAGACATAACTATCATTCACATTAATTAGGCAGCCATATAATGGGGTGTTCAATAGCTATTACATCATTTAAATTCTTCAGTGAGCACCTCAGCCACCCAAGAACTATCCAGCTGAACATTTCTGAGTCCATAATTTTGAAATAATCCTTTAGAGGAAGAATATGCATGGCAGTGTGTTGCAGACAATTTCACACAAAAAAAATCATTTTATTCAGATTTATGGGATTTTAACATTTACAAGAAGTGCATAAGCCTATTTTTTCTCTCCCTCCCAGAATAACAGTGCTATAAAGTGGAGTCTATTTTGTGGCTGACACTGTGTGTACAGAAGAGAATGTCCAAGAAGCTTGTAGCCAGAGGTGTGTGTTGGCATCTGGACTCACACACACAACAAATATGTTTCCCTTAACATTCTGTTACAAGCCTGTGGCCCCAGAGCCACGATGCTCAGCTGAGAAGCCCTGACTCAGTCGAGTGAAGGCAGTCGGGCTTGAGGTTTTGTTTTTGAAGTCTTTTGCCTTTAACAACCTTCAGAGGACTTTAGAATTTGTATTCAATTTTGGTTGATTTAAAATTTTTGAGGTGAAGCCAAAGCACTTTGATATGAATATTATAAATAATGTTCTAACTAGATTATTATGTATTTTTGAATCTTTTAAGATTAGTTCCTCAGTCAAAAGTATGCATATATGATGTGAGAGTGGGAGCTTATTCTGAGAGTTGGAAGAAATAAGGCTGAATTTATTAATTAATACAGCAGGAAGGGATTTCAGATTAACAGGCCTGTACTGCAGATCTTTAACTTGCTGTTCAGCTGCCTATAGAAGGGGATGGCTATTGGTCAGTGCTTGAAAGTACATGAAAATAACATGTTTTATATCAGTATGGTTTGGCAAAAGTTTGGTGCTATGGGAGTAGTTCTTAGCTTTGCCTTTTCCTATCAGTGATTTTAATTAATTGCATACCCGTTTTTTCCCCCCTCTTCTTAATGGCTATAAGGTATTGTACCTTATCTGACTAATAATATAAAGCAGCAGAGAGCTCTCTTAAGAGGGAGAGCTCTTAATTCAGCATTAGATGTTGCTGGGTACTCTGTGTTTCTCCACAATCCCTATCCAGCAGGCAGAGTGTGCAGAGGTAGGTGTCAAAACCCATCCGCAGGTAGAGTGCCAGGTACTGTTTGTTCTGCAGCCCAGGAGGTTTGTGTTTGCCAGACGTAACTGCTCCTCGCAGCAGCAGTGGATGATTGATCCTCTATTTTTCACTTTTGCTCACTGATTTTATTAAACCAGTACACTGAGGGAAAGTTCTGCCTTACCAAAATAATACATTTTCATTACACACAGTAGGGAAAGTGACTTAGAACTGGAGTTAGTTACCATAGGAATGACAGAGTTAAGGAAAGGGAGCATGGTTTGGATCAGAATTTTATGCTCTCTCTTATGCTTCTCTAAAACATTGCGTGGCTTGAAAAACTAGTTAATATCAACAACGTGCTGCTGTTATTTCAGTGATTTATTGTGTTTCTCAAGGAGAGTCTCTGAAGGTTTTTGGGGGTTTCCACTGTATTGTTGTGTAATCCATCTTTAAGAAGAAGTATAAAACCCCCCCTCAAATAGAATATTCTGTGTTTTCTTGGATGTGACGGCTTTAATTTCAAACATTTCCTACAATGAATTATTTTGAGGTTTTAAACAGAAATTATGGGATTTTTTGTTTTGTTTTTCCATTCTTGTTTAATTGTTCAAAAATCACTAACTGGATTGTTTACAGTTGTTTTAGTTCATATTGGCTATAAATATATATACACAGTAATAGGAAAGTAGAAATGTGTGTAGGGTAGTGAGACATTGTTCATTGTTGTTATTCTCTTGTTAGTCTTTTCTTTAGAGTTCAGGTATAAAAATCATTAGAAAAAATGTGTCTCTGCTGCATGCAATTCAGAGTGGAACACATGAAGGAAGAAGCCTATTAGAGACAGCTGTTATTAGTTCTCCAATTTTCCAATATTAAATCCATTACATATTTACTGTCTCAGCTAATGAAGAGGTGGGGAATGGCCATGAATCGGCAGGGGAGGGCTGATGAGCCGTCATTTTCATGTTTCCGTTTCTAGGGAAGTTCCTTGACAAGCAGTGGGGTGTGTTCGGTGTTCCAGGGACAGGGAACCACAGGGCCACGTCCTGAAGAGGGCAGGTGGGACAGGGGTTGTCTCAATGTGCCGGTGGGTGGACAGTGATCCCGGCTGTCTGCAGGAGCGATTCAGCTGGGGTGATTTATGGGGCTGCTTGGAACACCTCTGAGTCACTGCAAAGAGGCCTCTGCAGGTGATTTACCCGCTGCAGTAAAGGAGTCTTGAACGTGTGGGCTGTTCAGCTCTTGTTATTCTTCATTTGTCACCTGTCTTTCTGTGCCACCACCCTGATTACCTTGAGGAGCCCTTTGAACACCTCCTGGGCACTCTCCACTGTAAATAACAAAAGCCCTGCTCTTATTTATCGCAAGGCACTGCTGAGCAGCACTTGTCTTTTTTGGTTAAAAAATGAAATGCCAGTAGCTCTGGGAAGTTGTATCATGTTCATCTATGTGTCCATATGGTAGCGTGTTTTGTCCTTCACAGCACAACGAAACGTGATTGTGCCTAATTCTAATTTGTACGGCATTCCCATTAATGTCTCTTTAAGACATCCATTAAAGAGCCCTAATGTTAATTAACTGGACTATGCCAATAAAGTTCTATTAGCTTCCCCCTATTAATTTAATATTATAGGCATTTAACAGATGTCTTAATTAGATGTTACACTGAAGGCTGTGAGCAAAATTAAAATTAGGTCATTGTCCTGAAAGTTTCTGCTATGATTTATGTTTTCTACTGCTTTGTTTGTTTTATCTTCTGACCTCTTATAGGAAACCAAGAGATTTCATTTGAGAGAACACTGAAAGGGGTAATGGGCACAAGGTAGAATAACAACTTGGGTCTAACAACATCAACACATCTTGTTCTTACTTCACAGACAGAAATTCTCATTGGTGTTAAGTAACTGTATTTCCCTGCATAAAATCTCTCTGGCAAAAACAGTTTTCCCTATCTCAAGGGCAGCACTTCATGTAATTGCAACAAAGATTTATTTCTGTAGCAAATGCTTTTATTTCCTGATTCCAAAGAGTCTGTTCTTGAAAACCAGCATTGCCCACACTGTGACTTGAGCTGATCAGTCTGGTTCAGGGCAGGCGAATCTGGTTTGTGTGTGAGGGCTCGTTCCAAGGAGAAGTAGCTCTTCTGTAACCTCTGACAGCAACAGGTCCAGAAAGGAAGTGGGAGATTTGGAGGCTAGTTAGGGTTTTTTACAAAAAAACCCCACCTTTTTTTGTTTTTATAGGACTGTGGTTGGAGGTAGCAACAATCTCTGGTTTCTGTGCCCTGCAGTGCACAGCTCTAGCTGTTCTCCTAACCCCAGTTACTCGGCTTTGGGGTGTGATGTATGTGAGGAACAGCTGTGTTCTCTTTAAAGAAACAGCCCTGGTTGGCTACAAATGCTTGGGTACAGGGAAAAACTTTTCCTACACACAGGTCTTCCATTTGATCTTGAAACTGAAAGCTTCTAAAAACTACATTTAAAACATAAACACCACAGGAGAATTTTTATAACAGGAAAATGCTGAGTGATCTAAACATAGGGGTCACTTCCACCTCCCAAACAAGTCGAACCTGCACAGTTGATGAGAGATTGTAATCTGGGCAATTAAAAGAGGCTGTATACAGTAAAACATATAAAAAGGGGCTGAGGATACAGGAAGCACAACAGCTCAGTGGGCAGAGGTTAAATGTTTGTAAGGCAGTTCTGTGGGTAACTGAAGTACAAGATTGAAAGGGGGTCACTTCCATCTTTGAATTTCCAGCTTCAAGTGCTTCCATCTTCTGTGTTGTGCTGTGTTCCCTGCACTCTGACATGACTACATGTATTTACTGACATAGACATATCTGACTTAACCTTCAAGTAGCAGGGTATTAGTAAGCATGGGGAAGCAAACAGCTTTTAGAGCTGCATGACATGTTTACTATGTTCATATCACATATACCTGTTATCTTCAACAATATTATCCACAGGGAAGGAGATATTCAAGGTAAAACCTGTCAGATGAAACAACTTGTTTGTGCTTGCAGAAAGCAAAGAGGTTGATGTTGGCAATGATTTGGCAATGAAAGGAGCAATGATTATAAAGAGCAGTTGTCATCACCTGCAGTCTCACTGCAAGCAGTAACAGGCAGCTAAAGCCCAGTTTATACAGAAGACAACAATAACATTTATCAGAGTTAATTTTTGTTGTGCAAATTTACAACTATAAATTGAAACAGAAGTCAGGTAATCAATACTAATATCATATAAGTTTAATAAAAGCCAGAATATTATATACAAGTAAAAAAACAGATACACCAACTCCAGCAGTCTGAGAGTCTTGCTTAAAGACAATGGATACTGCTCATTCTTTAAGAATGAGAATGAAATGCTTTAAAAACATTTCACATGGCTGTTCCATTTTCCGTCTCTTTAAATGGCAAGAAAGCAGCAGATATTTCTATTAATACTTCTGATTTTCCATGAAATCATAGGTCAATTGTTCCTTTCAGCTTGAATTTTTTTGCAGATCGCTCACTTGCTCTCAGCAGGAACTTGCTTCCATAGATGTAGGAAATGAACCCATCAATCTCCAAGCTAAATACATTGTTGAATTTGGGAACAACTGAAAATGCAAAAGGAAACAAACTGACGAAAGTGGGGTAATGTGTATCCCTGTTATGAAAATATACTGATGTACCAGGGGATGTTATTCACCCATAGAGAGGTTTGTCACATTTCAAGGTGTTTATACTTCAGCAAGAGAAGAAAAATAACCCAAACGTCCACATTTAACTGGAATTACCAAAGTTAGTCCTCTTTCAGGAGCATGCAGTTAAGTGCTGCAGAGAACATCTAATGTGAACCAGATGAATGAGCCATGGGCGTAATCATGCTGGGTTCACTGAAAATGCCTTTTTTTAAAAAATGAGATGCCTCTTTGGTAAGGTATTGGGCTGTTGGGTGGTCAGTAAAAGTGACTTCTCCAATTCTATGCACACAAACCAATGTACTCAGAGGTGCAAGGTGAATAGTGTGTTTAAGAAATTTTTGACGATTCTAGTTGTAAAAGCACTGAAAAAAATGTCTTATATACCTTTTAATTTGTCCTCTTTAGTGATAATTTTGAAGATATGTTTAAATTCCTGTAGAATGATTCCTGTTATCCCAACATAAGAGGGGCACTTTGATTTTGTGACTGAAAGAACAGAAATACGTGTTAGAAAATTTCAGATGCAGTTTATTTGCTCTTCTCCTGTTGCCTCATGATCTTAAAAATTAGTTTGCAGTATTGTGAAATAATGCACTTACAGTCATCACTGGTAAAACATGCAGTTAACCTTTGTAACTAACAACATGATTTTTGAGAGCAGTTGAAAGGTCGTTACCATTTTAAGGAGAGAAATAATCCATCAATGTATGATCTTAACTATGGGATTTTAGAGTTAGTGATAATGAAAGGAATTTAAAAATAAGTACCTGAACTACAGGAGCATCTACTTAACTTCAAATGATATAAAACCAAACAAACAGAATACCTGTAACAACAGCTCCATGGAGATCAGCTTTTAGCAGTTTGCTCTGAATCATATGGGGTTGCCTTGAAGAAGAGAGGAGGATCAGAGAGAAAGGGAAAAAAATCATTTAGAAAGTCAGGTTAACAGAATGAGACCATAACAATTGTAATCATGATCAAAGCTTACAGAAATAGTACATATCCTTATCAATTAACCACGGAGTTTCAAGCAGTAACCCAGTAAACCTTGAAGTATCTACTAAAACAAAACCACGTTAATCTTAAAGGAACTCAACTTACGCGTCTGGTTTGAGTCCGTGGCACAGGTCTCTGATGTACTGTTTCCAGAGCTCATGGAGTGGTAGGAAGATGGCATACCTGCAGTAAAAAAGACATAAAATAATACACAAAACATAAGTTATAAAAAAACTATTGTTTGTTTACTGAAGTAGTCAACAGATTGCATTTCCAACAGAGCTAAGACTGACATTTTTGTTATACAACCTGCTCTCAATTTACCCTGAAAGGTGACCCACTCCAAACTGCTGGTTTACTTAACAAAACAAGCATGCTCCTCTATACCAACCCAAAGCACTGATGTGTTTTAGAGGATCAGACTACACCTAAGACTGAAGAGATTTCTACTCTTTTATCTCCCCACTAACTCCCTGATACCAACAGCAAGGTCTTCATTCAACATGCATTGAGGGACCTTATGCAGAATTTTGACTCTCTAGTCACAGGCAGTCCAACTTTAAAAAGTAAAATCAGAGGTGACTGTATTTAGGTTTGATTTCCTGTTATATTTAGGTATACAAAAGGAAACAGAACTAGTAACAAACAGAAATGAACTTTCCGGCTATACAGACTAGACAACTGTTTTTCACGGTGTAATGCGACAAGCAGCATCTCAGACTGACTTTACATACTGAAGGTTCATATCCACCTGCACATGCTGCTGCTTTTCCATACTTTTGATGTACTTCCACTTTTACTACACACAGAAAACATTCAAGGTCTTACCTTTGCTGTTCGGGTTCAATTTCAAACAGGCGCAGCTCCCGCCTCTGCTTGGCAGTAAAACCTTTCACCTTCTTCCTCTTTTGCTTGGTCTTTTTTTTGGGATAATACTCAAGAACTAGAGCTTTCCGAGTTAGCATATCCTGGATGGCTTCATCCTTCATTTGGGGCATGCTACGCTTCAGGACAGCATCTACAAACGCCTTGGCCTCTTCTGAGCCCTGAGGCTAGAGATATGTTAAAGCAGACTTTAAAACAGCACATTTTAATTGAGTCAGAACCCCCGGCAAGGTGCTCCCGGGCCCCTCGGTACCTGTATCCGCAGGTCCCCGGTGTCCTCGGGCGGCAGGCGGCGGTACAGCTGCCCTGCAGGGCACGGCCGAGCTGGGTGAGCGGGGCGGGCCCTGCTCAACCTGCACCACCCGCCTTCCCGCACCTCCACCGCCCACTCCCCATCCCTCCTCCCATCCCTCACAACCTCCATCAGGCACTGGAATGGGCTGCCCAGGGAGGGAGTGGATTCTCCGTCCCTGGAGGTACTTAAGAAGGGACTGGATGTGGCACTTAGTGCCATAGTCTAGTAACTGTGGTGGTGGTGGATCAAGGGTTGGACTCGATGATCTCAGAGGTCCTTTCCAACCTATCCGATCCTATGATTCTCTCACCCCCCAGCGCCGCCCGCTCCTCTCCCTTCACCGCTCGCCCTCCGTCCATCGCTCTCCATCACCCCGCGTCCCTCTCCCTCCATCCCTCACTCCTACACCCCTCACTCTCCCTCGCTCACCGCTCCGCTACCCTCGTCCCTCTCCCTCCACCCTCACCCTCCACCAGCCCCCGTCCCTCCCTCCACCCTCACCCTCCACCAGCCCCCGTCCCTCCCCGCACCCTTCCCGTTTCACCGCTTCCCCTCCATCACCCGCCTCCTCTCACCCTCCATGGCGGGCCCGGCGCTGCCGGCGCTGCCCGATGACGGCGCTGCGGCGGCGCCTGCGCACAGCGCCGCTGCCCGTGCCGGCCGCCAGGCGGCGCCACAGCCCGTGGGACCCGACAGGGCTCGGTGATCGTGACGGGAGTCGGAGTGGGAATGGAGCGGGAATGGAGCGGGAATGGAGCGGGAATGGAGCGGGAATGGAGCGGGAATGGAACGGGAATGGAATGGGAATGGAACGGGAATGGAGCGGGAATGGAGCGGGAATGGAATGGGAATGGAATGGGAATGGAACGGGAATACACCCGGAACGGCGCCTTTTTGTGGGAGGAAGGACCTCCCGGCAGAGCCCGCGGGGACGCGCCGAGGCGCGGAGGCGAGGGGGAGCCCAGCCTTCGCCCTCCCACCCTGCCTGCGCGGCAAAGCCGGCAGGGACGGGGGGAAGGAAAAGAAAACCGCACCAAAAGTTTTTCAGCAGACGGGAGCCAGAAAAAGCGTGGGGGTGTGTGTGTGTGTGCAGGACACCAAACAGAAAAACACACCCGAACTGGGGCTCTGATGCTGATTCACGTGTGAGATGACAATTCACGCCCTGGCTGCGAAGGGCGGCACGGGGAGAGCGCCCGGGCGCTGAGGGATGTCTCAAACATCCACCCATGGAAAGGTCCTGACACGAAACCTCGGAGAACTTCCTCGAAGGGGGTTCCCACTCCAGGACAGCAGAATAAAAGAGGGCACGGAGCGCTGTCAGGAGGGATTTCAGGACAGTGCTCCCGACACACCGAATACCCCCTTTGGGTGGCCCAGTGCTGGATCCAGAATCGGTCGTCGATCAATCTCATTCTGCTCGCTAAAAAGCTTTTTATAGAGAGTTCATACTACTCAGCATATCAAAAGAAATGTCATCTGGTTAGAGTAGCAAATCCCTGCCTTCACTTCAAATTTTGGAGGCTGCATTGCTAGAGGTAACCAAGACTTTGTGTCCCAGGAAGAGGAACCTCCCTGCACACACCAGCATTCCTGGGTTATTCCCTAATGTGGCTGGCACTGTGTCCCTCATAAAACACAAAGCATGCTGGATGCTGGTTCACAGGGAAGCCATTGCTAAGACCAAAATCCAAAGAAAAGAATGTAAACCAGGGAAGTGACCTTGGTTATTGCAGCCATGAGGTTCTACAAAGAGGGGGTCTGTGGTCAGGGTAGATTGTTAGATTTTTAGATTAATTCATTTAGGTGGGGATAATTTAAGACAAAATTCTGCTGGGTGTCTGAATGGTCATGTTACTACTGTTACTCAAGGTTTTATTTGAGCAGAGATCGAGATGCAGAATTAACATTATTTCTAGCCAGAGTCAAATAAACAGTCTTACAAATGAAATCTGGCTATTATTTATTGCTTTTATACTAATAAAGTCTCTGAACTGGGAGAGGAAGTTGAGCAGCAGATATTTCAGTTACTATCATAGGGAAATATCTTTTAAAGAAAAAGTCTTGTTGTCTTGTCAATCATACCTTCTATAACATGGGCCACCTCATTTTCTGTGGTCATCCACCACTTCAGTATGGTCATGGAGACTTGGAGCAGACAAGTCTGATGTTTGAGTATTGATTTGTTAGTGTCCTTCCCATAATAACAGCACTGCTTCAGAGTCTGGACACTTGTGATGGGCAGCTTGGACAAGTCAGCCCTCACTTCTTCTCTCTAATCCTGCAATCACTCTCACCAGAGATGCTGGGATACACATTTCAACCTTTCCATCCTACAGTCCTCTCACCTTCCACTTTTTGTTGCCTCATTTGTTCTGGAGATCTCCCCCAGGGTTTGCAAATGTGCTGGAGTCAGTCACTGCCTGAGCTCCCTGAGCCATGGGCAGGCACAGGCCTTCTCTGCTGCTCACTGCCAAAGTTCTTCCCATCTCACTTCTCTTGGTAGGAAAGAGGTTCTTCCTAGTTCCAGCTCTTCCTTCAAGGCCTCTCCAGCCCTCACTGCCTCTGCAGGCAGTGCCTGGCTCTGTTCTCAGTAGTGAACAGTATGTCAAATCTGTGCCTGGAATCACACATCCAGCAACATGAGATCTTTGTTTAAAGTCTGTCCTCATGTTTCTAAAAAATCAAGGTCAAAAAATCAGTAAGATGCCACTCTCTATGAGATTTACCTCTTCTTTCCTCCTGGGATAGGACAAAGTCCTGCTCACTTACAACACAGAGGTACCTTAAAAAAGAGAAGCCAATTCCTTTTCCTCGCCAGCCCAGTCCCAGCTTATGTTTCTCTGCTCAGACATGACTGTTCTCCAAATACAGATGAGGTTTATATTCTTGTCACGTGGGGATATTGGCTTAGCACTTAATTAAGCTCTGCTTGGTAAAGGATGCGTAGGGAGGGAGTTACTGAGGCAGCCTGTAGAAGACATGGTGACTTTGTTGAGTGCTGCTGTGGGGCACAAAGGTACTAAAATGATCCCTGTCAGGGAATGAAATAGTAGATCTGTGTGTGTGTGTAAAGGAGAGAGGGCCGCTCTCTGCAGAGTAGTAACTGTGAGCACTGGCTGGTTTGTATCACAGACCTGGCAGTGCACTACCACAGCAAGTGGATCTCTGGGTTTCACTAAGCATGGACTCCTTGAGTTGTCATTGCTACTAAGAGAAGATCAATTTTCATGAATGGAGTACCAGGATAAGTGCTATGGGTCTTTAGGGCCATATGAGTGCTCCTTCGCTGGATTTATGCTGCAATTCCTGGGGCACTTCAGGGATTAATAGTCAAATCAGTGTTGGCGGTGCTGGTGTTGTAAATCCAACGATCCAGGCTAAACTGGTGCCTGGGGAAACCAGTCTCTTCCAACAGCTCTACATCTTCATTTCCCAATCTATCTTCAGGTATAATGTCTGAGGCAGTGAGATCACAGTGTGTAAGTCTGTGTCCCCAACCAGAAGGCTCCGTGTCAGGAGCTGAGACTCCCATCAAATAAACAATAAAAAGAATAGTGAAAGAAACTGAGAAACCAGAGAATAGGCAAAGACAGTTTGTAGATAAGAAAGACAAGGCTCAGAGAAATGAGGAGAGATAGATAAAATGTGAATACAAAATGAAGTGGAAATATGTTAACAAAATAACTGTAATGCCTGTTTTGGAATGTGCAGCATTACCTGCCCTGCCTGTCTTACTGTCTTAGTGTTTTGAAGCTTTTTACTTCAAGGAAATCACCATGGAATAGATTTGTTCTGATAATTCCCTAATATATATTATTAATACAAATTTATAGGTGCCAACATTGGTGTTTCTTATCCTATTAAATATATATGTATGGCTTTATTTATTTTTCTCTAAAAATTTTAATGAAAAACCCCACCTGTGCAAACCCCCACCATGGACACAGTCTACCTGTGTGCCCTAGGGGAGGATATTGCTGTACCTGTTGGGGCTGTTGCTCTGCAGTGATGGGCAAAAACCCATGTGCAGATGAGGCTGAGGAACAGTGTCCTTTCCCAGTGTCCTGGGAAAGCTGGGTGGCTGTGGAGCAATTACAGAGTGAGCTTTATAGTGACAGAAAGCTAAAACTTGAGATGCAGAGTGACCAGAGGCAGTAGTTGAAGATATTTGTGCGACACAAGAATAGCAGATCTCTGATTTTTTTAAAGAAGAGTAATTATGAACTGAAGCAAGAGATGAATGTGAAGTTAACCGGTGTGTGTAAAAAGTCACCAGGCTATAATCACTGTTACACTTTTGCTGACAAGATACAAGAAATAAATACTGTAATTCTCTAGAAGACTGTCTCAGCAAGCATTTGAGTTCTCAAGATCAATATAGTTTTTTCCTCTTGGCCAAATTGTATTAGCAGTTGAATTTGTTCCTTAGGGACATCTGTACTCATGAAAATAATTTCCATTTAAAGGCCTCTGATCTGATTTCCTCTGTCCAGATATCAAGCTGCTAATACAATTCTCGCCGCCCTCCCATGGCTGCACTGAGGCAGTGGTGTGGGGTCAGCCTATGTCAGCCCTGCCACTGTCCCAGCACCTCCTGCCTGCACTGGCTTTGGCCTCCTCCTGCTGACATCTCCTTTGGGGCTGGAGGGAGTGTGGAGCTGCTCAGTGCCAGCAGTTTGAGGGCACCTTGGCACATCTGCTTCCTCCCAGCCCTGGCTGTGCAGCCAGGCCAGCGCTGCCTGGCCATCAGCGGTACTTTTCCAGGGAGTCAGTACTTGGGGTTCCCTGGAAAAACCCATCTAGGAAAGGGTCGTGTCTGGGGGTGGTGGTGGGTGGGCAGGGGGAGAATTGCTGTCCAGCCCAGTGGGTACGTGGAGTGTTTGAATTTTCATCTCATGTCAGTGTAGGTTTGCTAAAGGAAGGTTTTTAAGTTTTGTTGGGTGGAAGCCCATTATGGGCTGTGTTGATTGATTTTAGATGTCATCATCTTTTGAAGTAACCTGTATCCCTCAAATGTTTCTTTTCCATATATTTTCCCATAAGTTTTTCTGATTTATCAGCTCATCCTTAACTGGGCTTAGGATGAGATGTATGTCCCTGGCGTCATCGTGTTCTTCCTCCCGCCCTGAGCTGATAAACTGTCCTTCCCAGCTGAAGGTTCATTAATTCCTTGCAGTCCTGGCTCCTTCTCATCTCGAATCGCAGCTGCCGCTTCAGGGCAGAAACAAAAGACTGGCTTGTCTGTGCCTGACAAGAAAGCCCTTGGAAACATAATCCAAATAGATCTTAGTGGCACAGAAATCAGAAGCAAATAATCCCGAAATGTTTTCGGAAAATCCCAGTGATTTAAAAGCCGTGTTCTAAAAAGCAAAGCGCGAGACCAGGCAGGTTTTTGGCAGGCTGGTGCCCCGTCCCTGCGGCTGCTCGCACTAGGGGGCAGCCCGAGACTGTCTGTACGGTGCTGCGGCTGTTAAAATTCAGCTCACTGCTTCAAGTGGGAAAAAAAAAAATTAAAAAAGTTTACAAATTGTTTCCTCTTTTGGAAGAAATGTGCCTGTTTGCAGCTCGGTTTAGCATAGAGGACTCCAGTTCCCTCATACACCAACCTCTTCTGAATCACAGTAACATTATCAGTGGGAAGAGGATTTTGAAGGAATTCAATTTCACCATGAGTTAAGGAGGCCACTTTTTAAACACCAATATATTCTTATGTCATAATAAGAAGCTATATCCGTCTTAAAATATTTAAAATATGGGTGACCCTAGAATACCTGGAGATACTGCAAACTAGAAGTACCCAGCCTTGCCTTGCAGAGCAGTGCTAAAATAGCAGCACTTGTTCCCCCAAACACCAATGAGCATTTAGAAAGCTGAGGCTTTGGCAGCTGATATTTGGTTTTCCTGCATGCTGGGATTATGTATGATCCAAACACACATCAGCATGACAGGGCACCACTGCTGCTCCTGAATAGCTTGTATTTACTAATTAATACCAGCATTAGGTATTCATGTATTATTCCTTAACAGTCTGTCTCACAGTCATTACTTTTGCTATGCTTTGAGTCTCATTTAGATCTTGTTGAATATTTTATTTTAAAACATAATTAACATTGGCTCATATGTGATAGGGATATATGATACAAAAATGAGTAATGAGTATTAAAAATAATAAATTATAAAGTGATAATAGTCACTGGAGCTGTAGCAGATTGAATAGTTTAATGTATTTAATTTGGTTTTGGTTAAACTACATAAAATTAACACAATTCATTAAAATTTGAAAACTATACAAATAAAAAGGCTTTAGAGTAAAAAATCAATTATGGTGGATTTTAATAAAGACTGTTTGGGCTTTGTCTTAGAAATTTTTTTTCTTAACCCATTGTAAGTCAAGTCTGTGTTGTCCAGGCTGCTTCCTCTGGTCACCTCAAACCCCTGGGTGCTGCCAGAGCACCCACGAGCTCAAGGACCCCACACCATGAGCTCCTAGACATACACAGGAGTGTTACACGTGCTGTGTGTCACTCAGCCTCAAGGCCCTGGAGTGAGTCAAACCAGTTTTTACTGGGACTGTGGTGACAGGAAGGAAGGGGCACATTTTGCACAAGGCAAGGTACGTTAAAATAATTCTTGTTTCGCTGAACATCTTTAGCTGTGTTTCCCAGCAGGTGCTTAAGCACAAACTGCTTGGATTAGAGTCCAGGGGGAGGGCACTCCCCAGGCTCAGGGGACTCTGGCTGGGGCCATGGGCACTGCCTCTGCCACCCTGACCCACGAAGGAGCAGGAGGCTCCAGCCATGCAGGGCAGTGTCCCCAGCACAGCCACCTCCTGCACAGCTCACAGCCAGCAAGTCCTTGTGCCAAACATCCACTGTGCCTGGAGTAAGGAACTGGCATGAAATCCCAAGGAAGTTGAACAGGTTCATTAATGAAACAGATACAAATTTCTCATTTTTCCTCTGTAATGAGGTGCCTTTCTCCAAGGCATCACTACCAGCAAGGCCCTGTTCCTGTCAGACTCTTAGGAAGCAGCACACTGAGGCTGTCAGGATCGAGCCCTTCTTTTTAACAAGGCACATCAGCTTGAACATCTCCAAAGGGATGCAGTTCTGAGTCCACACACAGAAAGGGCTCATATGCTGAGGAACCATGGTTCCACTGGGACCTGAGCATGTCTGTCACAACACACCAGCTCAAGAGAGCCCTGCCCAGGGGATCTGTGTGTCTCAGGAAGCGTGACTGAGAGAAAACCAAGTGGAAACTATTTGTCTGTTGAAACTGGGCTGAATGAGCCCTGTTGCCACACTCAGCACCTGAACTAGCAGGGTCCTGAGCTGCTGCCAGAGGCAATCCAAGAGGAGAGCTGTGATACCCAGCTGTAATGGGATGGTGTGTACTGATAACCCCTAGTGCTGCCTGTGACTATGCTGGTAATGCATGTAGACAGCATTATTTTTATATTGTTCCATGTATCTACGTTAACTTTTTGTCAACCAACTATAGAGGCATCAGTGACTATATAAAGTGTGACCCAAACCATGCAGAGGAATTCAGGTAGATCCCTGTCACTGGGCTGCAGTGGAGGGCATTGAGCAATGGTCAGGAACCTCTTGGCTTTTTCACTCGAAGTTTTCATCCATGGGAGTGTGAAAAGCAGCCACATCATCTGAGGGCTTGGGCTCCCACTGCAGGCAGGGTCTTTATGAGTGGTGGTGAGTTGCTTGCACAGAGCTGGAGGTGAGGCTTTCAGCTCCCTGTGTGTAATCCGATTTCTTCTGAACTGCTGGAGTGTGGTGGGGCAGTGAGTGGGTTAATGCTGCTGCAGTGCTTTGATAATTGAAAAAGAAAAAAGCCCATCCAAAGCCAACCAAAAAAAAACCCCGCCCTGTTTGAGGTCAGTGCTCTGGTAAGTGCCTTTTAAAGAAACAATAACCTGGTGCAATAGAAAATATTCTGTTCCTCTCTTCTGTAGGAATCTGATAAACCATGGAGAGAGGCAGGTGTCCAAGGAGATAAAAGTAATAAATGTGGCTGCAGTTCGGGAGTGAGTTAGCCTGTCAGGCTGGTAATTAAATGAAAGCCCTCTCAGGAAATGCTGGAAACTAATAGATATACATGGAGATGCCAATTCATTTGCCTCAGCAATATATGTTAATTTTAGCGTGGAATTAATTTATAAGTTTTGCAGTGGGACAAAATGGCAAGGGTGGGAGAGGGAGAGCTTTCATCCTGCCAGTGATCATTTCAGGTGGTAGAGATTATTAAGCACCTTATACTTGTTAAAAACAGAACAGGGTGTGAAAGTGGGAGAGAAAAAATGTCTCCTTTAATCAGATCCTCCAAACAGAATTAACTAATCACAGGCTTATACCTGACCCAAGGCACACTTGCAGACAGCTCCCAGGGGCTCCTTGGCTTTGCCACAGCTCTGTAGGTACAGAGCCCTAGTTAGCAGGTAGCTCGAGTTGCTCTGTGTTGCTGTGGTTTAAAGGATTTCTGAGAGTTACGTGAGTGTGAAATGAGGAGTGCTGCAGTGGTGGATCCCACCTACAGGAAGAACAGAGGTTATTAGGGACTACAGTAAGCACAAGGATGCTTTGGCAGATGCACAGAGAAGCTGCAGGAAAGGACTAACTTGCATGAAAGAGTGTGCTGGTAATCACCAGCAGAGCTGTGCGTGCCCTCTGGGCTCAGGGCAGTGAGCCAGTCTCTTCAGGACCCCTCTGCTTTAGCCATGTGGCACACACCACCCATGGAGCTGCCCAGCACCTTCTGGTTTGTGATTGTCCTGTTCTGGAAGAAAACCAACCCTGAGGCCAGACAGACATCAAAGTGGGGATGTTCACGGGAGGTGGAAGGCAGTGGGTCCCTCTCTGAGGTAATTTTTGACTCTTGTATCACTTCAATCCTATTTGTCCCAGACATGGAGCTCTCATGGAACACCCCTCCAGCTCTCAGGGGGAACAGCTGCCCATGTTGGAGGACAGACACACTGTCACAACTGGTGCTCTGCCCCATGGTGAACCCTGGGGTGCTGCTGCCTGTGGTGGTGTGTGCCAGGGCACAGACCCTCTGCAGCCAGCAGTGCCAGGTCATGAAATGAGTCCCTGATTTACATGTCCAACTGTGGCATTAAAGGCTTTACTACAGGTATTTCAGCACTGAAACACACACTGCAGCACAGCAGGCTTCTTTCTAAAAAAAAGCTCTCTGATCTGTAAAATTATCAGCACTGAGGCAGCAGAAGCAAAGCAGATTTTCCTTTATTTTCTTCTGCCTTAGAGGAAGAATACTTACTTGCCCTTCAGTATGATTACAGCCCATTTACCAACACTTCCTTTATGAATTTCAGACCTACATTTTGGAACAGTCACAAGCAAGGAATGTTTCTTTTCAGAGCTTGGAGCAGTCAGCAAAAGGGTAAAGTTTATTTAACAAAAAGAATAGTTCCAGCTGAATACATCTTGTGAAATTACAGGTCCATTTAAAGGAAAATAGAAATGCTTGTGGGTCAGGGTCAGGGTCAGGGAAGGAAGATAATGACATCTGCTGCAAAGTGCATCCAACAACTGTTTTCAAATTTTAAAGTTTTTGTCTAGCATGTTCTTTTCTTTTCTTTGTGTAATTATGCAAAATAATAGAACTAAAAATAAATATACTAGATGCTAAAAGCAAAGTCAAGGCTTGCTCAGGGGTTGCAAGTGGTTCTCAAACACTGACTGATTTCAGAGCTATGGGCTCTTTCCTTCCAGGATGGAGGTCTGTGCCCTTCCTGCCCTTACAGGTGTACCCAAGGGATGTCCTCCCTGCCTTGCTGGCCAGGGCAGAACACTGTAGGGGTGAGATCCCCACGGGGTCTGGCCCTTGGCTGCATACTCCTTGCTTTGCAGCTGTTGACCTGATCCCACAGAAGTCACCTCAATCCCTTCTGTTCCAAACTGCAGCTGTCCAAATCCACACTTTTCATGAGAAAGAGGGTTGTTACCTGCTTTTCATTTTAGTATTTTTAGTAGAGTTTGCTCTTGCCACTCTTGCCAGAGAGTCTGGCTACTGTGTCTCCTCCCAGGCACTGCTGTAGTGTCCTTCTGCCCCTCTTTCAAGGGCTCTCTGTTGGTGTTTTCTTAACACTGGGAGGTGAGCTAGGAACAAACCCAGGAATATCCTCTAAGCCCTACCAGCAAGAGCTCTGTGTGTTTGTCTGCAAGAGCTGTGGGAGACGTGGAGGAGTCAGGAGAGCCTGTATTATCACAGGAGGGGCTCCTGTGTTGCAGAGATCATCTTAATGAAGCCCTCCCTCTGACCTGAGGAGTCACCTGGGGTACTCTGAGATTACCAAAGGGACTTCCAGAGACTATAAGGGACTTCAGGGCATGCCTTAGTTCATCTTTGTTCTGATAGTACTGAATCCAACTGAGCCCTTCTATAACCCTGACATTTAAACAGACACTGTATTTATAGTTGTCCTCCTCTGATTAGTTAAAACAACAACAAAAGATAGAAATTATAATTTCCCACATTGTCTTGCATGTAAAAATACCAAGCTCCACAGCTGAGATGTTTTTGGTGCCCTCACAGACATGTGGAGTCAGTTCAAGTTGCCAGTGTAGACAACTTCCCTGCAGATTGCAGCTCAGATTCTGCTCTGGCTCGGTAGCACCAAGGAATTTCCCTACTTTGAACAGAGGTGATGACTGAGCAAAGCAGCTGGAGCCCTTGTTCTCCCTGAGCGCTGGAGGAGGTGTTTCCAGAGCCCAGCACACCTTCAGGAGCAGCACAGCACATTCTGCAGCTCTGCTTCCTGGTCCTGCTGCTGCCAGGAGCTGGGATCTTAAAACCAGCTGAGCGTCCCAGATGGCAGTGTGATTTACTAAACCACTAAGATATTGGGTCAGCCTTGTACATCATTTTAATTATTTCACTAAACAGGTTGTGGAAATAGATCAATAGAAAATATGGCATTTAGGCTTGCAATGCTGTGCATTCATTATGGGAAAGGAATTATATTAACTGATTTAGGAGCTAATAATAACTGAAAATAACAATTTAATGGAAGCTGTCCAATCCTGCACTTTGAAAGCAGGATACAGCTATAAGCAGTCTACCCATTTTAATCTCAGTCAAGTATACAAGAGCCATCTTTTGACTCTCAGAGAAATGTCAGTCAAGTACTTGCAGACTTTCAGCATCCCATAAATTACATCATAATAAAACCAAACCAAAGAAACTGTCAACAACCATTTTTACATACTGGCAGGGTCACATGAACAAGGCACATGAAAAATAAGAAAATGTATTACAGTATAACAAAGTGGAGGTGCTGCACAGCACAGGGTTTTTTCCACTTGCAATTGCTGTTTCTGTGAGACCACAGTTTGTGCTGCTGAGCTTGAAGGACACTTCTGTCTCTAAAATGTTGGAGTTTTGTCTCAAACACCTGAATACTAAATATATACTATATTTATGTGAATATATGCTATATATCTGAAATATATATAGAGAGAGACAGGAAGGAAAACAAATCAGAAGAACCTAATCTCTCCTGTGCAGCAAAAGCCAGGTCCCACCATTCACTAGCTGGGGTCAGCATTGCTCTGTTTCAGTTATTTTACTGTAGCTAAACTAAATTTGGTATGCTGTGTCCTGGTTTTCTTAATGCATGCATGACAGTCACCTGTGCTGTTAAAATATTTCCTCCTGAAATGAGCTGTGCATTGTGCCTATTTAAGGCCTTACTGGCCATGGAGTAAGGATGCTGAACCCAGGAGGCAGGACTGTGGGCAGAACTGGAGCTGCAATCAGATAGTGCCCCTCTGTCGCGGCTGGTTTGAAAGCCTGCAGCCCACTGATAGGCACTTGTCAGACCAGCTATCTCCACTCTGCTTTGCAGGCAAAGTTAAGCTTTTCTTTAAGCCCTCAGGCTTGATAGCTTTGGAATTATGCACTTCATCACCCCCCAATTAGTTAGGGATGCATGACGAAAACCATTATCAGTACATTTATTTGGGAAAACACCTTATTCTGCTTCTTGATTCAGCACAAGAAGGAAAAACATTCTCCCCCCTCCCCCCCCTTTTTCTCCACTGAGAAAAGCTTGTTTTGGAGCAGAGTGAAATTTTGAGTTGTGGCTAATCGTGCTGCTCTTGTTTATTCACCTGTCCATCAGCTCCATCCATCTGTTTTGGGAATGTTGACTGTTGCTAAAATAAAAATAAATGGCTTCAGCATGACCGCAGAACTGACTGAGCCCATTCCCTGAGCAGGCCATGCAGCACATCTGTCTCCTACTCCTGAGACCCCACAGAAGGTGAGATTCAGTGTCCCCAGGGAAATGGCCCATGTGGTTCCCCTCCTCCCTTGCCATTTGCAGTCGCATTCCCAGCTGTAAACAACAAACTGGACGGATGATTTCCCCAAGCCCAGTAAATGCCAGCAGCAACAGAGATCAGCACTGAATGAAGGGAAACGTGCTGGGTGAACACATGGCATTTTCATGGCCCTGAACATGAGCTGTGTTTTCTGTGGTGCTGCTCTGCTCCAAAAACCTGCAGTGGCAAGGTTTGAATTACCTGGGGTAATGAGCCTAAACTGGGTTGACTTTTCCATGCTCATTTACAAACAGGTTGACAAACACTTTTTGAACCCAGCAAAGCTCCAACCATTTGCTTTTGAGATGGTTTACTTTAGTGAAATGCTTTAGAATCGCAGCATAAGAACTCTCTGGTCATAAAATAATTAACTAAGGCTAATAAAAGAGAGTTTATGTTCCTAAAAATATTGCAAAAAGTTCAGCTGCTCACATTTGACACCATGGCAAGCTGGATTTAGTTCCTTTTACTCAGTCTTGATATTAAATCATGTTACAGTTCTGATTTTGACAGGTGCCTGGTGTGGTGGCTGACTGTGTTTTGCTGGGGTTGGAGCCCTAAGCCCTGGCAGCAGCAGGGTGAGCCCACCCTCTACCTCTCCCTATGTGCTGGAAAACTGCAAGGTGGCCACATCAACAGACTCTCACACGATTAATACACTCATAGGTACTCAGTTTCGGTCTTCCTGTCTTGTCAAATCCTGCTTTTTTCTCTAGATACTGAAATGCCAGGGTTATTAATTATTAAAAGACGTCACTACGTAAGGAGTCTGGCTGTGGACTTCAGTGGGATGTGGATAGCTTGGGTGCAAAGTTATTATCAGTGACTTAACCATAAATGGAGGTTCCTTTTGACCAGCATTGCAATTAGCACCTTGCTGTGCATTTAACTAACTTGAGACTTTCCCACTACACTATAAAAGTTGAAATTATTTCCAGGCACTCTGTAAATGGATTACACTATTGTTATTATTTGTTGCATTGAATGATTGTACTTTTACTGTCTTGCACTGAATTAACATAAATGAATAACAAACAGGAGTGTATTTGGTAAAGACCATAAAGTAACTGATGTTTCCTTTATCAAACTGTAAATTTTCATTGTCTTATTTGATTTTCTTACCTTTACCTTCTCTTGTGCACTTTCTCAAGTGCTGCATTTCCTTCAGGCTAACAGGTATCACTGACAGACATAGCTGGGTCTAGATCATCATTCAGTACAGTTATTCCTTGGCTTGACTTGGATTTAGATGTGCACACTGTGTCTTTGTCCAAAGATTTATCAGCATTCCCAAGCAAGCACAGCTCCCGAGCTCATGTACTGCTTGGCTTAGTCACAGTGAGACACACTGAGCAGGTACTGCCGACCTGCCAGAGCTCAGAGCAGTGTAAATTCAGTATAGCAATGTGGGGGGGTTCAACAACACCCTAATTCCTGTCAGAGACACAGGATTGGTTTACCTGGGGAAAGCAGGCTTTTAAATCCTGAGGCACTTGAAGGTCCCTTCAGGAACTGATGGGTGGCCCTTCCTTGTGCTCCCGCTGTCCTTGCCTGCTCAAAGCTGGGGGAGTGGTGGTGCCTGTCCTGCCAGACCAGGGTGTGCCAGGCTGAGCTGTGCACTGGGACAGGGAGCAACAGGTTTCCTGAGCTGCACTGGCCACTGGAGGCCAGGCAATACAGCCCCTGCCATCCTGCTTTCAGTGCTTTTGAGGAGATCTCAGAAAGCAGAGAAAAATTAAGTCCTCACCACCATGTTGGTGATGCTCTGTAGGCTCCAGAGAACTGATTCTCCGAGTGCAGGTCTCAGGGGACTGACTATCCCCCAGCCCAGGGCTGCCTGATGCCATCAGAGGGCACGTGTCCCAGAGGGTAATTTAGTTCTCAGGTCCTTTGCTGACATCTGGCCCAGCTCCTCATCTCTCGGGCACAGCAACCCACCATGTTGCTCTTGTGAGGGAAGGATGAGGCAAGCCAAGGCAGGGTGTCAGTCCTGGCACTGACCTTCCTCAGACCCAGCCTAAGAGCACAGACATGACACATTTGTAAAGCTGCAAAGACAGTTGATTAATGACATACTGACAGGTATCAGTCACTTGGATCGACTCTGACAACTCTGGAAGCACTGGAGTGCAACTGCCCAGAACAGTAAGTAACTAAATTACAGCATATACATTAATAAAAGACTCTGCCGTGGGAATTGAGAGCTAAATGTCTTGTCTAACATAGACTGTGAATACAGAAGGACTCTTAAAAAAAAAGAAGAAATTAAAAGCTATTATAAAAACACAACACTTGGAAATCAGAAATAACCTACTAATTTTTGTCAAACAGTTGACTTTGACCATCAGCCTAAGTATCATCACCTGCGTACATACTATGTCGATCACCCTAAAACCCAAAATGAGTCATGATACTCACTGGATTCTCAGAGCAACTAACAAGCCTGAAGAATATTAATAATGAAGAAATCCTGTTCTAGTTTGTTAAAAAAAAAAATAAATCAATGACCTCAGAATTTTAAGGAAAATAACAAAGAAATTAAAAAATAAGAGCCCATCTTTGTGGTCATCCTGCATAACACTTTCAAAGTCTTAACCTGATGCTCTATTTCAAGGGTAGTACTAACACAGAGATGAATTAAAGTTTTTGACAGGTCTGGTCATGAAACAGAAAAAAAAGTTGCTTAACACCCTCTTTCCCACCTTCCCCAGAGTAAATTCCAGAAATTTCCTATTGGAAAAGTATAATCCTCAATTGAACTGTAAACATTTTTGAGTTACTTATCATGATCTTGGTAATTTAGTTTGTATTATGCTACAGATGATTTTTGATGTGAGATTTAAGATACTTTTCAAAAATAACAGGAAAGGAAATCTATAGGCAACAAATAGGGAAATCCATTAAATAACTCTACATCAAAGCCCTCTTCGACTCCACTCTTAATGTAACTGTGTTTTGCTTGGAATGTCCATAATTGCTAGAATTAGAAGGCTGGCACTCACCAGAGGAGAAACAGGAGATTTCAATCCATTCACTGGCATTAGCACAGATCCTTTAAAAAAGCCACCTTGTCCAGTGTTAAAATTTTGGACTGTCATTGATGCAGATCTGAAGCACACATTTTCCCTGACTGGCTTCATTTATAACAATCTCCATCTTTACTCAGCAGAGATTGCTGGGTTTTAAAATCATGGTCTAAACCCAGCAACAAATCCCCCTGGCCACCCTTCCTCTTCCCCACCCCCTGTCAAACCACACGGCTGCTGCTGCTCTGGGGCACAACTGGGGGCTCTCAGGGCCGCCCTCCTGCCTTGCTGGAATTCTTCCAGCCTTCATCTCATTCCCTTTAAGGGCAGTTAATTTTCTGATGGAATAATTCTAACTGCTCCTGTGTACACAGACCCCAAACCTGGTCCCCGTGTGCCCACAGCCCTGGGTGCTGCCTCAGGGCATCTGTTCAGTGAGTGAAGCCCACAGATGCCCGGCATCCCCCCATCACAGCTCAGTGACCTGCAGCACTGCGTGGCTGCTGGGAGACAGAAACACGACCAGAGCCCCAAAACAGCAAAGAATTAAAATCCCACATCTTTTTCCTGCTGTAAACCAGTGTTTTATCATTTAAACATCCGCTTTATTCATTATCAGCAATAATTAGTGTACGCTGGTATTTTAGCGCTCTCCCATGGTGTGCAGCACTGGTTTTCTCTACCCTGGTGGCACAGAGCCCCCAGGGTGACACAGGTGGTGTCCCCATGGGCCCTCAGCTCACTGGGGTGCAGGGGCTGAGCTCCCTGGCAGGGCTGGCAGAGCCCTCCCCGTGCTCAGCGATGCCAGCCAGCACACGCGCTTGCGGCACATTAATATTCGCACAACAACCCCCCTCCAATCAGTCTTTGCTAAAAGCATTAATTAAGACTTTAACATTTCTGATCCCATCAATTTTCTGTTCTCTTCTTATTAAATAGATGTACTAGGGGAGTTTGAATAATAACTGCCCGAAGTTTGGGGATAATGAATAAATGAACTTTGCCAGCCTCTGGCTAAGCATGAAATTTGCTGTGGAGTAACAAATGCAACGGAGGCAGCTCATACATTCACCAACCTAGTTTTGACACACCAGTTTGGGAGCACATTATTTACTTACTTACTAATTCTAAGTGAGACTAGGCTCCAAAATGTTTTATGCAGAAAATGACAAATGACATATTCAGACAGTCTTCTGCACTCTCCATTACAATGTGAAGCTGCTCACTCACCCATTTTCCCTTTGGTGGGTCTGGCCCTCTTTCCACGCACAGTAAAGCTTTCAGCACTGCAGGCTGAATTTTCCTTGGGACTTTTGCCAGAAAAGGAGCACACCAGGAACTAGCTAATTTTGGGTTTTACTTGGTAGGTCTTGGCACTTTAAAGGTCACCTGTGTGCTGTGAAACTACTTTTGCTCCATGTATTTTTACATGTGCATGGCTCTAGCCTCAGCTCTGTTACACTGCTTTAAATCCATTCATTTTTGTAGGAATCCATTAACTCGCAGTGAATTTATGGCAGCATAACTGTGAGCGAGCTGTGGCTGATGGCGCACTCTGGAAATATTACAAGGAAAAGTGCAAAGTTCTATTGATTTTCTCTCAGGAAAAATGTGTGTTTCCTTATGATTATATTACAGATGACTCAGCTCTGGCCCCTACCAGCCATCACTCATGTTTCCCAGCTCAGCTGTTTGCTGGCTGTGAGGAGACACTGCCTGTGCTGTCCCCACTGCAGGGACCGGGCGCTGCTTTCCCGGGTACCTGGGCACACACCCACCCCACCCCCGGTGCTGGAGGACTCTCTGCCTGGCTTTGCACGGCACTGCAGGAGACACAACCCCCTCCACGGCTCTGCAGTCCAAGCACTTACTCCTAATCGATTCTGACAGCAGACACCATGAGGAATGCTGAGATTTATGAAATTGCAAGATTTGTCACTAGCCTCTGTCCATTAAGGGTACAGCAAAACCTCTCTTTGCCCTTTGTAAATACAATCAGCAGAAGTGAGGCAGTTGCCCTTTTCAGAAGAAAGAGCACTCTCAAAGGACAGATGTTTTAGCAAAAGTTCTTAACACACTCACAGGCAATAAGGCTTCAAATTCTTTACCATTTTTCTTCAAAATGTTTCTCATTCCTTTAAGTGCTTTTTAAAGACTAAATACTGTACTGAAAGCTGCAGTCTCCCATTTTTCCCTGTGCTACAGGAATATAAGGCCAGTTTTAGACTTTGTATTTTGCAAAAAAAAAAAAACCAAAAAACAAAACAAAACCAAAAACTGGCCTGAATGGGGAAACCACAGTCCCAAAACTGTACTGCAGGGGCTGAGCTCCTTGACTCACTCTGCACACTTTTGAAGGCAAAAATATAGGGAAGGTAAAGGTAGAGCCAGGTTATCTTGGCAATCTGCTCCCTTGTTGAAGTTATCCTCTGTGCTGAGAGTGAGTTATCTCTGCATGTGTGCAGGTCTTCACTGGAAAGAAAAGATTGCTCTTGTTAGATGAGATTTTTCATCAAATCCTCAGGTTATTGTTTAGTAGTTCTGAGGTTTTATGGTGACTTGGAATATAAGAATTGTTATTCCTACCATGGCACACTTAATTCTGATCTCAGAAGGGATAAAAAAGTTATTTTTAGTCACAGTTTTAATATTTTTTCACCTTTAATGTGATTAAAGTCTAAAAGACCTTGATAATTCTATTCCTGTCACTGCACACAAAACTTGAAGTTGCTGCCACATCCCTGTGCAGGTAACAGGCTACAAAAGGAAGGCAAAGGCAAACTCAAGATGATGTATTTCCTCCAAAACATACAGTATTCGATTCAAGATACAGTGTACTCCATAAGTGATGAAAGAAAAGTATCAGAGCAAAGCAGATACCTGTTTACTAGGAGACCAGCTGCGGTGCCGCTGAAGTCGAAAAAGCAGCATAACTACTTTTAGATAGACATGCTCTACTGCTTCAAGTGCCAGCTACTTATTTAGATCAATTTCTAGGCAGTTTTCTTCTTCCACTTGTGGAAAAATTTTAATCCTCTCCCTTAGAAAGAAGATGAGGCCCTGAGAAATATTCCCTGCCCTTGAGGAAACAGCAGCAGTGATGACGAGCTGGGCAGAGGAGCCTCAGGAGCCAAACCCAGGTAGTTTTCACTTGCAGGACCAGCCCTTGCTTGAAGGGTTAGAGCTCTCCTGACATTGCAGACTCCACCCATTCCTCTGCTGGAGTAACTGTCCTTGAACAAATTCCCAGACATGAATGCCAGCATTAGACATGGGCTAGATGTGGTCCAACTTTTCCACCTATCTTTTCCTTACAGTTTATAAAAGCCTGGCCCTCCCGTGTTCATATGGAAGCCAAGGACTGTGTTCTTCAGTGTCTCATGGTCTGATGCACCTCCAGGCTTGCAACAACCACCTCCTCTGAGTTCTTCCAGAGAGCACTTCTGCTTCTTGTGGGATGATTATGGATTATTCCCCAATCCACAGGGATCCTACAGCTGGCATTAATGGGATGAACCTTCTTGCAAAGATTTTACCACCTTTGGATTCCCACAGTGAGTTTGCCCCCGCACAAGAGGGATTTTGCAATGAAGTAGCACGTATGAAACACAGATGTGCTTTGGTCTCAAACCTAGTGAGTGTGAGCAGCACAAATCTCTCACTCTCACTGTCAGTCCTAGAAAAAGGAAATTCTGATCATCTGAGAAAATTCTAGAAGAGGACTCAGGTATGAGGTGAGGCAGTGGCATGTCCTGCTCCCCAGCTCCTGCAGGCAGAGTCCTGCTGGCACTGGAGTTGTCACTTTACCTTTTCCACAGTGAAGGTCCTTTCCAAAATGCCACTCAAATGAAAGGACAAGAGTCACAGTCAGACAGAGGAGATTTCAAGGTACTTCACTAAATTCAGCTAAAGAAGGTCGTGTTTCTTTACTAAGTCATCCTATTACCTTGCTTGAAAAACAAGTATTTTGGAACAAAAAAGTAACAGCTGCATTTACTGTAAAAAAGCTTCATTAGGGAAAGTTCACTTGGGTAAGAAAAGGGACATAATTATGTATTTTTAGAAATCTGAATACATTTTAAACAAATCTTGGAACCAGGTCTAGGGAACACAACATTCCAGGTTGATTTCTTTTTTTCATTTTCCACTACCTGAGATTCATCTGTTTTCAGAGAAGACTGGAGCAAACCAAAGCAACTTACCTTTAATGCTGCACACTGTCCCACTGCCCATCTGATAGATCTTGGATTAACTGCCCAGAGTTAACTGGTGTCACCACAGGAAAATACAGCTACAGCCTATGAGTAGCTACCAGCACATTCTGCTGTAGGGTTTGGCATTAGGTGAGGGTGTCTGAAAAATACCTGATTTCAATTTTATTTTGTTTGTGCTGCTTTGTTCCTCAAGCCTATGGGTTAAAACAAAGTAGGGAACACACCCAGCCATGAAGCTTTCTCAGGGACTTCAGGACACAGGGAAAGACACACACATCTGTAAAAACTTTATTTCAAAATCTTTTTATTCAACTGTTATTCAGCAATATACAATACAGTTTATAAACAAATGTCTTACCTTGTTTCCAATCTTCATTTAAAAATAAATATTATTGACAGTGAATATTAATTATGGCAAGATGTACCTTTTTTTATGTCTCCAAAAGAAATAATTTAATTAAAAAAGAAAAAGGAAATCCAAAAAATCTAAACACAATAATCTACTAAAAATATTTCCTTTCTTAGGAAGGGTTTGACCCAACATCTTTACATATTGTCATAAAGATAACTGCTCAACAGTTCGTGCAAAATGAAGAGTCAGAGGAAAGGTTTAGAAAAGAAAAAAATATTACATTAAAATAGAGAAATCATAAGTGCCATGCACAGAGCAGGGCTTTACACCATAGAGTCTGGAAACTAGATGCATTATTCTATGTGATTTACTTTTCTGTGGCATCCCAAAAAATATGTTTTTCCCCCCATGTAGAATTTATCATGCTTCTTTCAGTCTCTTTCTGTCCATCTTTGTAGGTATTTTTTTGTCAGGGATTTTGTTTGTTATTAAATAGTTTCCTTTCTGTTTGGCAGAGGAGGAGTGGAGGGAGTAGTCCGTCAGTGGTTTACTAATAAATGTACAAGCTTATGCAGTATTAACAGGGACATGTATAGGAGTGGGTCTGTAGCATAAATAGGTCCTGTACCTAGAAAAGAAAGAGACAAGGGAGAGAAGGAGATTTGATTTTTTTATCTTTTCCAATATAGAAGATTAAATGCAGAAGAGAAATACAGGAAGATTTATTTTTATCTCTTCAGTGCCAAGGGTCAGAAGCTTAATTTTAATAGTAAAACAGCATCCTCAAGCTATCCAACTCAAAGAGCTTTCTCCTCCCCCTCCCAAATCTAACTCCACTTAGGACATTTCATTTTGTGTTACTAATGGTATGCCTAAACTTGGCTCCAGCCAAGTTACCAGCAATTCAGATTTCTATAAATACACCTTAATCTGGTATATAGTTTCTTGAGAAATGACAGGTATCAACCACCCATTACTTTAAAGGGAAATGACAAATGCTGCAACTGTACTTCTTGATTAACAGGACATGAACCCATTTCATTTGGAATGGGAACAGCAAGACCTTGACATCTTCTTTACCTTTTATAGGAAAGAGTGGAATTTTAAATTAAAAACGTGCACAGGAGCCATAGAAAAACAGAGGTCAGATGTGCAACACATCTGTTACAGTCATTCCAGCCAAACCCAGGGAGGGCAAGACGGCTCCTGCTCTGAGGAGGGACCACACGGGGCAGGACAGGGCAGGACAGGGCTGTGGGACACTGAGGCACGTGCTGGGGCAGGAAAGAGCTGCCTGCACTCATACAGCTGCTGAGGGAGGACACAGCTCTCCCCCGGCAGGGACAGGCACCAGTGCTTTTGCTCTCAGCAAGAAGTGGCATCCATGTCCATGCTGCAGCTAACAAGGCTGTTCCTGCCTCATATCCACTTACACCAAGATACTTGTTCATTTTTTTTATTTCCTAGCTACATGTGCCAAAAAGACAGGTATTTACTGTGTGCACTGTGGTCTGGCCCCTCTCCCTTGTGTGATGAGGGCTGTGGGGCTGAGGTCTGTTGGCCAGGAGAGCACGACACACAGACGTTGTGTGAGGTGTGGGGCTGCTCCATCTCTGACCTGACAGGCAAGGGCAGAACAGCCCCTTCCCACGGAGCATCTCTGCTGCCCTGGTGCAGCCCAAGCTGCTGCTGTGGGACAGGGGAGCACTGCCTGGTGCTCCCTGAGCCCTGCAGAGCCCACACAGGGCTGGGCCACAGCAGCACCAAGTGCCCATGGGTGACACCTTCTAAAGCCATGCGGTTGTCACCAACATGATGACAGCACAGGGCTGTGACTGATGTCTCACATGGCCATGGGACATTTCCACAGGGCTGGATGAAAAAGCAGGAGCCCAGCTGGAATTTGCCCTGCAGGTGGAGGGCAGAGAGGCACCTAGGGAGAGGCTTCATCAGTGCTGAACACCCGATCTATGGGAGTAATCAATGCCCAAAATACTGACCATCACCCAGAAACACGACTGTCAGAGCCACTTTGCAAAGCATGACAACTTTAAAAAAAAGTTTTCTGTGTTCAGTACCTCTGATAAAGGAATCAGGGCACTTCTATTCACGATACTCACTTCAGGCACCCTAATGCAAATACTTTAGTCTTGGTCTCTAGGAGATGTGAGTGTCTCTCAGCTGTGGCATGATCAAAGGAAATACCTCAGACAGATCTGAGTAAACCACTGCTCTTGGGCTCACTGTTCCAGCTACCTCATAATCTATATACACCTTGCCAGCAAAGCTGGAGTATTGTTACCCAGTATCAAAAATAGTACACAGTAATGTGGTGTGCAATTGAAGAACTCAAGAAATGTCCCCACAGTGCTATTTCACAGACTCTCAGACTGTGTGGTGATTATTTAGTTATTAAGGTTTTAATTAAATCCTTGCATGCACAAACACATGCTAAGGACTGCCTATGTAGCAACAGCAAGGCATTAAGATGAATACAGCATTTTTGTTTTGAAAGCTGAAAAATCATTAGCAAACACAATTAACTTCAGCAACCAAAGGAGTAACTCATCAAATTCTTGCAAGAAGACAC
>JAWWLV010000021.1:6450600-6469196 GCA_035041135.1 Platyrinchus mystaceus
AGCTGAAAAATCATTAGCAAACACAATTAACTTCAGCAACCAAAGGAGTAACTCATCAAATTCTTGCAAGAAGACACTGAAAGTGTGTGCAGGAAAGGGCACAACAGCTGGCAAAGCTCAGGTTTCCAGCCAGCACACGGACAGACAGTCAACAAGCCTAAACGCAGCAATGCAGAAGCTCACAAGCTCAGAGTTCCGTGCCCCAGGATCCAGCCCTGTAGAGCTGAGGGGCAAGGAGGTCCTGCCCCTGGAGATCTGCAGGCAAGGTAAGTGATCCTCCTTTCCTATGCTCAGAGAGTGTGGGCAGCAGGATCCCTGTCTGTGTGTACGCCGACCCTGCCAGATTTCCTTGGGCCAGCCTGGGAGCAACAGCAAACAGGGCTGTGACAACCATTCCCCAGCCTGAGGGACCTCCCTCCTCCAGCAGGTCCCCACTGCCCTTACAAATATACAGCCAGTGCACAAGTACATTATATCCTATGGTTTTGGCAAGAATAAAAGTACAATCTACCTACACCAGGGAGCAAAAACAGACTGCTGATTGGGAAGGCTGAAGGTGAGCCCTGTTGTCTGTCTCTGAGCCTAATGTGCCATGTGGTACCTGAAGACAGATGCTTTTCCACAAACTGCAGTCCTGGGCCCAACAGACCCACACTTCCAGTCAGCACATCCCCGTTTCCAAGCTGTCAGATGGTTGTCCTCCCTTCTGGCACGTGGCACAGCTGCCAGCCCAGGACAGTCCCCATGTGCTATCGCTGTCCCCTGTGCCTGTGGATGGCAGGGGCAGCCCGGCACCACTTGACACTCCTTGCAGCTGCAGGCAGCTCACTGGTGCCAAATTGGTGCCAATTCCACAGCTGGCCACCACTGCAGGGAAGATCTGGCCTTGGGTATTTATTTTGCTCAAATCTGAGGGTGGTGAGAACTTATTTTTCCCTGCCAGGGCTGAACTTGGTCTTTCAATGAAGAGGACTTCAGTTTGAGGAGATGCTGCCAGTTACTGGGAAGGCAAGGTGTGCTTTTGTGAGGGGGAATTCCCCTGGAAACGCTGAGGAAGCTCAACCTGTAGGAACAGGCTCTTGTACCTCAAGTGCTCTTACAACCATGATACTGAAGGGCTGCCAGGGACACCAGGTTAGGATTGTTTCTGCTTTGAATGAAAAGCAGTGTTAGTCCCAGCTTCTTGCAGTAGTTGTGTGCCTGCTCACCAAAACCATTCCTATGTCAGTTTTACCTTTATGTACTAGTTTTAATTTAAATTTCAATGCAGAACTGTGAATTCAACAGTCCAAATTTTGTCTTTTCGTTTTGTAGAAACTGCTGCTGTTTTTAACCTACATTCTTCATCTTCCTAATTTGACAGCAGAATGTGAGTTCAGAGTCTGTTAACAGAATCTCAGCAGTTAAATAAAACATATTTTTAAAAAATTATTTGAAAGCAGTTACTGAACACCAAATGCAAGGTTTTTTTTTTCATACTGATTCAGCATTGTTCTGCTCTAAGACTTCAGGCAACAGGAGGTACAGAGAACTTCACAATTCTCCTCCCTCTGAACATAAGCAGACCAGAAATATAATTTCCACTATTTTCTCCCTGTTTAGTTAACCTAAACTCTTTCCATTAAAGGTAGTATTGTTTATAAACAAACTGAACTTAGTCGGCTCAATTCCCCTTTTACTGCACTAATGGAAGTTTTGACTTTTAGTTAATAAATTGCTACATCTGTAGATGTAAACAAACTGAATGTGTGCCTGAGCACAAGGATCTGAATACACAGTGGTCCCAGATGAGTTCCTATCCAGACACTTTAAATCAGGAATGCACAGTTACTTGCAGCTACAGATACTTACAAGAAAACATTTCATTGATGTTTTGAATATTCATTTGATGTTTTGTTATTGTAAACTTATTTATCCCTATTCAGACTTAGAATTTTGCTTTTAAATTATTTATATGCACATGGCTAAAAGGGAAAGTCTACCACCATGCAGAACAAGAACAAATTGTTCTCTTTGTGTATGTTGAATTGCTCTCTGGCATCACTCAACCTTCTTTTTGATTTATGACATAATAGTGTTTTACTGTGATTTTCTATTTAATAATTCTTTTTATGCCAGAATTAATCAAAGTTGGACTTAAAACAGTTCAACTGAAAACAAACATTAATTAACCAAGTGACTTGTGACACATGGAAAAAATGGGATGATTCTTTTACAAGCTATATTTAACCAATGGTCAAACCCCACAGTTTCCAGCAGTTACCTATTTTTCTTCCTAGAAAGAACCTGAAAAGTACTTTGATGTCTCTTTCTGAGATGGTGGTAAAATGCAGTGGCCCATATAATAAAAAGCTGAAAGACATCAGTAGCCTATTTTCCTTGAAAGATGAGATGATAACACCTGAAATCTGCCTGCCTATTGATGATGGAGCTGGGGCCCTGGCTGGCAGTGTCACGAGACATTTCTCTGTAGTGGCTTTTATGCAGTGACCTGTCAGCCTCGGCCTATTTCCTTACAGAACAATGCCCAATTAAAGCCCTCAAACCTGGCATTTCATTAAGAGGTGAGGGATGAAGCTGACCATATAGATTGATTTATTCTCTCTGTCCAGAAATTTTAGACTGTGCTTGAGATATGTTCTTGGAGAAACCATTCCTACTACTTGATATCTGTGGAAAAATGGAGGTTTACATGGGTTGTTGGTCAAGGATCATTACAAGCAATAACCTGCTAGATAAAACAAATTCTCACTCACTGACATACATTTGGAGCACTTGCACTGAATTGAAGGGAATTTACCAAACTTCAGATCTAAGGGGCTTCTTAGAAGTTTTTAATTAAAACGACACCATTACTACAGTCTTACTGAACCGAAGATATGATACGCTACACTCCATTAGAATTACTCCACAGCTTGAGACAAGATCTTGTAAGCAGTCTGTTTCCTTCTCCCACTCTTAAACACTCCCAGCACAATCCACACACTGCATTTTTCCTATATTTTTTTTTTTAAAGGCTTGTACCTGGTGCCTTAAACTTCCCACTTTTCACCAAGAACTAATTCTGCAGGAGGCTGTGCAGAAGTGCATCCAGAGCCTGTGCTAACCTCAGCACGCTCTCCCAGCTCAACCCTAGAGCACTGCATGTACCAGGAGGTGTTCTTGTTAAAAGAAGTATTGGTACTATAGAAAAAAAATACCAAACTCCAGCGTCCCCAGTGCTTCTGGCTTTCAGCTGGCTGCAGATCATCATGCCCAGGCATCACTAGAAACAGCTCCCAAGCTGCCTGTTCCTATTGGTAATTTCAGCCATGGTGACTTCCCACATATTTATGAGCAACAGCATGGGATCTGCTCACCACTGAACTTGCCTGGAAGGCATGATGACAAAATTAGTTTTCTATCCACTACACATTTGTATTTATTATTCACTGAATTTTGGAACAACTTTCCATAACTCATCTCAAAGAAATGCCTTGTAGAAGTCAGCACATGTTTTTATTTGTACACAGCCATGCAGGTAGAAGCTTGTGATCCTGCTTTTTTCCTTCATCCATGCCATAGAGGTTTTTAGGGTCAAGAGCTAATCTTCTCATGCAGCTGGGTGAAACTACTGGCATTGCCCTCCACACCCTTCTTCTTGAAAATGCCCACATTTCACTTTCCTTAACCACACTCAACTCTCTAGGAAGCTGAAGCCAATTTTACCAGCCAGAAGACGCTGACCAAAGTTTTGTAAAACTGTGTCATCATTTTAGGTCTTCTCAAATACACCCAAGTTTCACCATTTATTTGCCTGCCTTCTCTCAAGATATCCACTGCTATGTTCCAGCCTATATTTAGAGGTGAATTGCCAAAATACCATGTAACAAGAGTAACTGAAAGCCTCTCCTGTCCTAATTTCAGAAAATCAACAATAAGATTCCATTTAGAGTATTTAGCACTCCTGAAATGACCATATTTTATTTACGTGCTGGGCTGAACTGACCTGACGACGCAGAGATGAGGGAGAATGTAAAGCTTGGTAACTCTACAGAGCCTGCATACAGGGCAGCACAATGAAAATTTCCAGCATAGATAAATAATAAATGTGTGTGTTTGAGAAAAATCCAATTCTTTGTAGAAGCCTTGTTCTTAATTTTGATTGTTCTTGATGTGACATCTCAAAAAGTCCACCTAGAACAGAAGACTTCAGTATTTTAGCGGCAAATCACAGCATAGTAGCAGGAAGGCTACAGATTAGGAAACAAATAAATTGGATGGCGATGAGAGGGGGGTGTAGTCATGCAAAGAAATGATGCAGAAATAAAAGGCTGGTTCTGAAAAGAAGCTAAGAAAAGAAAAAGATTCCTTCTGCAGTATTGATTTTCTGAAGTACTGCAGTGCTTTGCTGGAAGTCAATCTGTGTGAGTGCCTGTGGGACAGGACAGATGCAGGCATTGGCAGAGGAGCTGGGGATGTGTTTCTTAAGGCACCTGCAATTATTGAGGTGTGTTTTGGATCACAGAAGAGGTTATTTTAACTGAGACTCATTAAGGCCAAATTGTTCTCAAAATACTATTGCTGACAATCCCTTCTGAACGTGCTCATGGTACACAAACCAGTCAAGTGCTCAGTTATCCTCTAGGGAGGCTCTTCCCTTCTCCTAGCCTGTAAGGACATTATTAGACATAAGGTACAGGATTAAATGGACAATTGATCTGACCCAGCTCAACAGCTGCTGCAGGGCTGCATGGCACAACACTTTGGTACAGTTAGTGGCACAGCCACTACCAAACAGAAAGAGTTGAACTAGTGGATTTGATAAGTGTATGGAAGTGCAATATCAGCCAAGGAGCAAGAAATACTTGCACCTTTACAAAAAAATGTCTATTTCTTAGGTTACCAGAGAAATATGCAGTTTCATTGTCAACAGAGTGGCAAAAAAAATCACCTCCCACTAAAGTTACAAGAAATTCAGACACACAATATGGGGAACAGTCAGTACATTTTCCCCTCAATATCCCCACTTCCCTTCTGTGGTGGCCAAAGATGTACAGAGCAGTCTTACCAAAAGCCTGACTCTGCTTCTTCCCAATGCTGCATCTGCCTATGAACACCACTGTGTTGAGAGGAGGCAGCACCCTGCAAAGCCCAGCAGAGCAGCAACTGAGCTGATGGAGCCAGGCCCTTGAGGGGCTGCTCTTGGGATCTGTTCTACACTGCAGACAGCCAAATAAACCACTCAACCACTCCAAATATCCACTCTTGTAGAAATTAAGGAATAACTTCAAGAAAACACCAGGAGTAATTTACAATAAGCTCCAAAAGCAAGCACTGCTATAGATAGTGTCAATGGAGAATAGGAACATGTCCTGAATACTTGAAAAGAGTAATTCATTCTATATAGATTATACAGCTTAAATACTTTCTATTGGTCTGCATTTAAATAAGCCAGTAACTTTCCCCTTTTCAGACCAGCAGCTGGTCTCTACTCTGTATTACCCTCACATAAACAGATTTCTGCTTTGGCATCTGTGAGATGATCTCTCCTCACCAAATATCTTATTAAGAGACTCAAACTATGCAACCATGGGTTTGTTTAATTTCCAGAATTTTCCGCAGTTCCATGATCTAAAATTAACTTAACAAAACCAAGGACCATTAATTCATTAATTGAAAATCGAATAATGAGAGATACAAAATTCTTTGCAATGTGATTTTGTGAAAAATGAATTTTAAACTAAAGCATATAGAAAACTGACTAACTAAATTAGAGTAGTTCAGGTTGTAAATGAGCATCCAGTCCTACACATCCTTCTTCTGTACTACTGTGTGAGCAACTCCAGAGCATATCAATACACACAAATAGCCAAAGACACAACTCAGACTACCCAGATCATGAGGCATGAAGGATCCTGGGAGCTGGTTTCAGTTCCTGAGCTTTGAAGTGAGCCTGGGCCATATTATCAGGTTTTAAAGCCATGCTGCAAAAAAGCAGGCAAGCTAGATATGGTCACACAATTCCATAGGTTGACACTTATGAAAAAGATTTGTAATAAGAGTCACACCAGACTGGACCACAGATTTCACATTCTGCAATTGATGCAAGCTGTAAATATTTGCAATGCAGTTCTGCAGTTCTGTGCAGTACTCACTTCACTGTCTTCTACAGTATTTTAGACTTGATCAGGATTAGGAGCAAGCTGCCAATGTAGTTGTAATTATCACTCCAATCAGAACTACTAAATTTAAGCAGATTCAAATGCAGATTATTTAAGGATTTTTTTTGAAAAATAACCTTATCCTGTCCATATTTAAAGAACAAAGCTAACTAAGTGCATTAGCGGAATACAAGACACATGAAAAATGGCTGTATTGAGAGTATGTGTCCAAAAAAAAAAAAAAAAAAAAGCAGAGCCTGTGATTTCCATAAAGAAGGGATCATCTTTTTGCTGTAAACAAACTAGCATTTTGGGATTGACCCACAAATACACAGACCCTCCAAAGCTTTCCAGTGACTGATATGTGCTAGATACTAGCTAACTAAAGACATTGCTATGCCCTAGGTCTAAGGGAGGCCAAGCTTTATAGAATAAGCCAGCAAAGGGTTATTTGGTAGAACTGTGGACATGGCATATTCCTCATTGTCCTCTTTACATGTGAAATTTCTAGCTCCCTGGTGTGAGAGGGATTCAGATAAGAATGCAAATTTTAAAATCTTTAAAGCAGTAAAGTATTTCTAATTATGCCAGTTTGGTGAGTTTTACCCATAGGATCATAGAATCTCAAGGCTGGAAAAGACCTCTAGGATCATCAAGTCCAGCTATCAACTCAGCACCACCATAGTGTTCCCCACTAAACCATGTTGTCAAGTGCCACATCCATATGTTTTGTGGACACTTCCAGGGATATAACAATAAAATGATAGACATGAAGATGATGTCCATTAGAGACCTTACTGTGCTCTGCCTCCTTTGAACCAGCTGCTCCCAACACACAGAAGGATGTCCTGCTTCCCAGCTACAGCCATGCAAGGGCAGGGTAAGACCAGATATTATCACAGAATATCACAGAATATGCTGAATTGGAAGGGACCCATAAGAATCAAGAGTCCAGCTCCTGGTCCTGCAAAGGACACCCCAACAATCCCACCATGTGCCTGAGGGCATTGTCCAAATGTTTCTTGAGCTCTGTCAGGCTTGATGCTGTGACCACTGCCCTGGGGAGCCTGTTCCAGTTCCCAAACATGCTCTGAGTGAAGAATCTTTTTCTAATATCCAACCTAAACCTTCCCTGACACAACTTCAGGCCATTCCCTTGGGTCCTGTCGCTGGTCACCACAGAGCAGACAGCAGTGCCTGCCCCTCACGAGGAAGTTGTAACTGCAACAAGGTCTCCCCTCAGTCTCCTCCAGGCTGAGCAGACCAAGTGCCCTCAGCTGCTCCTCAAATGGCTTTCCCTCAAGGCCCTTCGCCACCTTTGTTGCCCTCCTATGGACGCTCTCTAATAGCTTCCTATCTTTCTATATTGTGGTGCCCAAAAGCGCCATAATATCCAAGCTGAGGCTGCCCCAGTGCAATCCCCTCCCTCGACTGGCTGGCATGGCTTTGCCTGATGCCCCCCAGGACACAGTTGGCCCTCCTGGCTGCCAGGGCACTGCTGACTCATACTCAACTTGCCCTCAGCCAAGGACCCCCCAGGTCCCTTCCCTGCTTCCCAGTTTGGCAGTTTCCATTATGGCAAGTGCTCAGAGTCCTGCGTGAGCTCCGTTAGCACAGCTCCCTCCTCCAGCCACAGCACAGCGACCCTGTGCTCGCTCACACAGGCTCCTCCACAGAGCACGGCTGCTGCTCTGCCAAGCTGCTCCTCTTTCCAGCTAATAAAATTGCCTCCCAGCTGATAACAGCCTAGCAATATGAAGTACTCGGTTGTTAGCCGCTGTTGTGACAAATAATACCATTCTGCTGACAACCCCATTTTTTCCAATACAAACCTACTTGAACTGTTTATTATTGACATATGGGGCTGCGCCACCATTATCTAATTTTAAAACACACATAGTAAACAGCAATAGTGAACCTGCCAGCATTCTTACTGCTTTAGCAAAGCTAAATCAAAACCCAAAGCAAACCCCTTTTATTACCAGCACAGTCCTGTCAGGCTCTCTTAAGTAAAGAAGGAACACCTTCACAGGACTACTGCAAGATTCGTTCCCTGGCAGAGCCTACTTTATGTTTGCTTTGCAACTACAGACCACCAGAATTAAAAGCATTCTCGAAATCAGTACCAGTAAGACTGTCTGGACATTTCTTTCTGTCATGACTGCTAAGTTTACCACTTAAAGTATTAGGGACCTATATAATTGACAACACAGTTCAAGTGTTATTTTGTACATCAGTAAAGCAGCATTAGTATACTGGAGGTGGGGAGTGCTTAACAATTATTGCCTCTTGTAAAACATACAGAGTTAGCTGGTTCTACAAACTAAGATGCTATTTTGCAAAGTATTTATTGAAACTATATTTAAAGAACTAGCAGTATATATTAGAATTAGCAGTAAAATTATGTTTTTTGTGCAAATACATGTGTGTTGCATGAAAATACCACTGATTCTTTTGTCATAAAAAATTCCAGTTTTTGCTCATTAATGAATCAATCTCATATAGAAATCTAGACTAACGTTAGGTACAGCTTCCACTTTCATTAAGAAGACCTGGAATACCCCTTTCACTGTGTTTAGTAACATTTTTTAAAATATTTTTTCATCTATAACTTGAAGATATCAAAGAAGTTCAAATGCTATTCAGATTTCTTCAAGGGCACTGCACAGGCTATAGTAGAATAGGTTGGTACAGTTTTGTCTGTTCTCCGGGGAATAAGCAAGAACTGCTGAAAGGAGGTTACTCAAATAAATTGCATTTCCACAGTACAAAAACATCCTGGCACAGCTTGTTTCTGCCCTGGATAATGAGGTGACACTGTACAGCAGTTTGTGCTTTTGTCCAGTTCGAGAATTAATCCATATTACACAGACACAAAGGAAGATATTTGACCTCACTTGTCCCCAAAGCAGTCTAATTTGCCTAGATATTAAAGTGCTAGTGATGTGTACTTAATGAGAACTCTTTTTGCATGTTTATTATCCAGTGACATTTAGGAGGTCAGCCTGATAATTCAGTTATGGCCTCTGTCTTGCTACTTTATTTAATGTAAAGGAAAATGTGATGTGACCCAGGTTGCATTTAACTACAAGTAACAACAGAATGTGGGCTCATACATGGGCTCATAAAAAGCACGGGAGGAGTGGAGCAGGCCCAGCCATTACTGAGTGGGAAAGGCAGGGAGCCCAAGCTGAACAGCCACACAGACTCTCCTTACCTGCTATTTCGTGTTATGTTCATCTATCAAACAAGCTCCACAGCCTCTCTCGAACTAGCGCACAGTCATTCAAGATCTGACAAAGCCCTAAACTCTAACCCTTACCCAAAGTTAATCCAAACCCACCCACAGCCCCTGCAAACAGAGACCCTCTACCCAGCCACAGCCCGTCACCCTCAACAAAACACACTTTGCTGTCTCTAAGCTGCAAAGACATACCCTTTGCTTCCCAGTGCACAACCCAGATCTAACAGTCTCTGACATGACCTCCTGCCTCCAGGTGGGTTGCCACAGCTTGACTGTGCCTGTGTTACTCTCATGAGCATCACTGGGAGCTGCACATGCACAGACGCTGCAGAATTGGGACCTGGTGCTTTATTATCTTGGGCCATGTAGCCCACGAGCAGAGTTTCTTCTACCTCAGACATAAAAGGCTCTGAAGGGGGGAGGGATAGGCATGAAGTGAAGACTTCTGTTCTTCTTTGCTATGAACACTTCATCTCTGCATAACACATGAGTCTGTGTCCTTCCTGGAGCACTCTAAGCACAGCTTCTTGTTTCACACTCCCATCTTTGTTTATTTTATTTAAAGCTTTCACTTCTGAGCTTTGAGGCTAGAGATCAAACAAATAAAAGGGAATTTGGAAGCTGCAATGTCTGATCTACATTCTGCTCAGAAGTTAAACTATAAATTGCCCCCAAGCCAATACACAGGCACTCATTTTGAAGACTGTTTTGTAGGATATAACACAGCCAATTTCCCTCCCAGAAGGTCACTGTGAAGATCCTTGTTTATTACTTCACCATCAGATGACAAAGTCTCATGACTAAGGCAGTGGACTTGCATTTAAGAGATGTGAAATTAAGTTTTCATATTGAATTTCACAGCTGTCACATGACTAAACAAAACCAGTTATTGTTCTTCCTGCCATTTGTCCATCTCATCTCTTTGGATTACAAACTTCCTAAGACAGAGACAGTGTGTTCCACTCAGTGATGCTCCTATATCCCCTCTACTCTATCCAGCAAAAACTAGGAACACTTCCAAACAGTTACACTATATGCACACTTTCACTTGCTCATCCCAATTTTTTTCCTACAGCAGAAGATTCCATTTGTGTATAAGTATTTAAACTGAAAGCTAAATATTTAGAACCACATGGGAAACGGCTGCTTCCTGCATAGTATTAAGATCTTACAAGCAGATCTCTGCCTCCTCACAGCGTAGATTCCCACTTCAGTCCACCTTTCCAGCAGTAACCTTTCAAGCAGTAACCTTTTTGACTCAGGAGACCACAGCACAAAATTTTTACATGGTTGTTTAAAAATTACAGATAAAATTCTGTGTGAGTAGCTAATATTTCTGGCATTTGGTCAATTTTTCTGTTAGACTGGATCTATTTCCTTGAATACCACAATGCTGAATTTCAACCAAATACCATTCTGATGACGTGCCTGAAGCAATGGATTTTCTATGTTTACCCAGTTTGAGACTCTCTGCTCTTCAGAGAATCTCAGTAACAGACACATTTATTCTAATAAGTTCATGTTTCAGTTCAAGTAGAAGATGTAAAGAATCA
This sequence comes from Platyrinchus mystaceus, assembly GCA_035041135.1. Lineage (NCBI taxonomy): Eukaryota > Metazoa > Chordata > Aves > Passeriformes > Tyrannidae > Platyrinchus > Platyrinchus mystaceus. The sequence goes on from JAWWLV010000021.1 coordinate 6,461,541, forward strand.
CAGTTTTCCACAGTAAGTGACTGGGACAGCAACTGAAGTCAACAAGAGCCCTGTAGGCACATCTCAACGTAGCATTTGATCTATAATCACATTTATTGGAATACAAGTACATAGAGGCCCTATCTTACTACACTGAACATATTGGGAAGATTTCTATTGCAAGGAAAATAGGTTTAGAAGCCAATTCATGCAGGACACTCTAGCTAGTGCCATGCCATCAGCTCTTATGCAGAGCTCTCTGGTGTCTTAAATGAGGGTGTTTCTTAATCACAGATGGCCAATCCAGTGTTCTAGCACACTTCTGCTCTTATACAGAGGAAATATCCCTGTGTAGAATGAAAAACATTTAGAAATGCTAAAGACTTTTGAGAGTAAATGATGATTCAATTACTACACACAGATTTGGTGCAAGTACTTATCTGTACATGTTAGAGGGCTCAAAACAGGATAATGAAGCATATGTATGCTACTATGCAGATATAATTCATACAGCAGCACAGGGTTAGATCCTGCAGACTTATACATGATGTGAACAAAGATTTAGTTTGATTTGTTGGCCCTACTGTGTGGAATACCAGTTACAACACTGCCTTGAGGGGGTGGACTTGAAATAGGGCTTCTAGTTTCCAGAGGTAAAAAAAAAAAAGGAAAAAATAGCATTTTCTATAAAGCAACGGCATTCTTTACAGAGAACAATAATTACTGTACCTAAAATAGCTCTAAAGAACACCACTTTAACATACAAATGGGAAGCTCTGAAGGTCAAAATGTCATTTTCTTTTAAAATATTTTGAAGGAAGTTTGGTGCTTATCCAACCTGAGTGGTAGCACTGGAGACCCGAGTCTTCCATTTCCTCACAAAAGCAGGTGACATCCCTGCAAGTCCTCATCACACTGACTGCTAAGTTAGTATTTTATCCACATGTCTTTATGCAACACTTCACGTCTAGGGATGATTTCTTGCCTCTACACCAAGCTGTCTCTCTCTGCTTCAAACCAGGTCCCTGGCACAGACAGTCTTTCTAAGACACATGAGTGATGGGGACTGAGATGGCAGCAATCTGCTTCACAAAAGCAACCAATGAGACCTCTTGTGGTTACAAGACTCAGATGGTTCTGGTCTAGAAGGCACCTGAATTAGGAACTTTGAGGGCCAAATCCCTCAGCTTCTAATCTAAAAGCCATGCTGTGGCTGATGTGCTATTCACAAGTAATTAGAGGCAGCTCCAAACTGCCACAGGTATGGAAATTACAACACACCAGGTAGAAGCCTATTATTCAGGGAGGTCTTGATTCAAGCAGAGTAAAAAAGGGCATTATTTCTACAGAGGACCGCACCAAAATACAAAATTAGTTGCCTCCCTCTTACGAAGAAGAAAGCAAATGCTGCTTTACACCTTATTAAGTCAGTACTAGGAACAGAGATCTGTGCTCTCTGCACTGACTTCGGCTTCTCCAGTTCAGGAGCTGCCACAGAGTGGCACTGTTTACAGACACCAGTGTGCCCAGGAGAGAGCTCACAGCATGAAATTTTGGTTTAGCCAGTTCTGTAGCCCTCAGCATCAGGCTCCATCTGGAGATCCCCACTAAATATTTTTCTGTGTTCTGCTACCTTTTTCACTAATTCAAATCATTCCATTATCTCCGTTGCTGGCCACAAGGCTATTAGTTTACTTTCAGAATTTAATCCAGCCTAGAAATGATGCAGTAGTGCCATATCCCCAAACCACAGACATGTAAAAAATTGGGACAGACAGCAGTTTAGATGATCTGGGCAGGAGGTCTTGCCCTAACAGACATATGTGACATGCTGTCTTGGCGGCACACGCTCACATCCATCTGCTGACGTGGAACTGAGCCCACTGCACTTCCACTGTCCTGTTTTCAGTTTGCATGCACCACATAAGCTCTGGGTTCAGTAGGCAGGGTGCACAGTGCTGTAAGTCCTAAACTCAATTTCTACTGTCAGCACAGAAAACACTGCAAGAATTCTCACAATCATGGAGTGGAGAGGAAACGTGAAAACAACCCCTAGCCCTGGGGTCCTAGGAGGAAAGCAGATCTTTCCAACAGGAAAACAACACATCATGAGCATTAGTGTTGACATTCATTTCTTGTGGTCAGTGAATTCAGGAAAAGCAAACTGAACTTTTTTAAATGCCCCCAAGCACCTGTAATTAGACCTCAGGAATTATCACCTTATCTTCCACTAGACATCAGTGAACAGCCAGCTTAGTCTTGGGAATGATAAGCAGCAAAACCCAGCTTTCATATGTATTTCTACATAAGAAAAAAACTAAATTATTCAGAAAACAGGAAAAGGTAGTAGCCAGATAAAACATAGCACCTGTAAAGCACCAGCAGGTTACGGTGACCCATATACAAATTATTTCCATTACTGTGATCCAAAACCTGCAACTGTTTGCCCTGAGAGCATGAAGAGGTATCAGGAAGAAGTGTGAACATCCCTGCATGAGGATTATGAATCTGCATCAGAAGAGACTCAGCAGAGAGGGGAGCTCAGGGCCTTCCCTGCACAGTCAGTGGCATAAAATTGTTTTCCTTCTTCCACAGCTAATTTGGCAGGAACATTTGTTCAACATTAGCTAAGTGACAGTGGCTGAGAGAGGAGCTGAAGCCCAGCCAGAGAGCAGCAGCACACCTTTGAAGCTTGAAATACTTTTGCAATGCAGATTTAAGATTATGTTCTTCATCCCAGACTTTCCTGTCATTAGTTAAAGGTTTATAACAGCCTTCTCTGTCAAGCTGCAATATGGTAATGTGGCATTAATAACTTAATACAGTATTAACTGATAGACAATTAGTATTAGCATGATGTTTACATTTGAAAACCATTATACAGTGCTATATCTCCAGTTCTTATCCTGCCATTAATTCAGATGTGGAGTTCATTACATAGCAATTGACATTCCCCTTCCAAACCTGCACCCTGCTCTGCATGGGCCCTGCAGCTGTCAGGGACAAACAGCCCTGCAACCACTTGCTGATCTAAATTCTCGGCAGAACATGCCCGGCATTGCGCTCACCTGAGGCTGCAACTGCTGTTTCAAAAGCCTCATCTTAAAAGCTGAAAGGGGGTTCTGAAAGCGTGGCCTCCCAAAACCTCATCCTAAAAGCTGCAAGGTGGTTCTGGAGGCGGGGCCTCCCATAGCACCTACGGAAAGGATGCAGGTCCCTGCCTTGCGCTCAGACCCACCTCCCCAGCCCGCGCCTACGCTGGGCCAGCGCACCAGCCCCGGCTTTTGAAACAACTTCAGCACACGTGCCTACAGACTTGGGTGCGATTATTTAACTTTAGCATCGCGGCGACAGCCTCACCCGTGGCACAGTGGGGGTCACGGTGGCTGACCCGCGAGTGGGGGTCACCTCCCCGCCCCCGCGCCCTACCTGACCCGTGCTGCTGGCGGAGGATGGCGGCCTGCCCGGGCGGCGGCGAGGCCGAGGAGGCGGCAGCGGCGGCCGTCGAGGCGGTGACAGTGGCGGCGGTGGAGCTGGCGGCGGTGCCCCCCTGTGCCAGGGCCGGCGGCGAGGGCGGCGGCGGCCGCTTGCCGGGGCCGGGCGGCGGCGTGGGGCGGGCGGCGGGGCCGTGGCGGCGCGGGGCAGCCCCGCTCTGGATGTGCGACACCGCCTCGGCCGCCTGCACGTCGGGCGGCGCGAAGCGGGACAGGACGCGCAGCAGCGCCTGAGCCTTGTGCTCCTGCGTCTCGTCGTCGCTGTAGTCCGACACGCGGCACTGGTACACGCCCTCGTCCTGCCGCCGCACGCCCGAGAGCCGCAGCCGGTGCGAGATGTCGTTGCCCTGGACGCGGACCGTCTGCAAGAGAGAGCGCACCGCCGGTGTCGCCTCAGCACCTGGCAGCGACCCTGCCCTGGCTCCAGCCACGGGGCGAATTCCCCCAAATCATCGGACACCGAGCTGTTAAAGCCCCACCTCCCGGTCCCAAGCCCCCACACCCCCCTCACCAAGAACCCCCCCGCGAGGCTCCCCTCGCCCCCCGCGCAGTGGCCGGTGCCGGGCAGCCTCCAGCCCGCGCGAACCGCCCCGTGGGGAAAGAGCAGCCCCTTGGGAGTCGCCCCGCGCCTGCTGCAGAGGGACAATCCCGGCTGGGCTCGGTGGCACCCCGCCGGGGCAGAGCAAGTGACCCGAGTTCGGCTCCGCTGGAGCGGCTCAGCACCGCGGAGAGGGGCAGCGGCACCCCGGGTCCGCATCAAATAAAGGGGCGTGTTTCCTGCAGGACAGGCAGAGAAGGGGGTCACTTTATGAGATTTTCTCCTAATCTGGCCCACAGTCCTTTCCAAACGTGGCTAAGGAAGGGCTGTAAGGCAAACATCGCTTCCTCTGGATTTGCAAGGAATGAGACGTGACTGCAAAACCAGCAACAGATGGTAACGTGCTGATCGAGCCGTGACACGCTGAGGAGGGGAAGCGTGCCACACTCCTGCTGTGCTGCAGGAGCAGGGCTGCCAGTGAGACCAGCTGCATTCGTGTGTCAGGAAAGGAGGGGGGCATGCAGTAAATCCCACGTGCATGGGAGGAGGGGTATACACCCATCTCGAGCTGCACTTACACTGATTTTGGTTGCATCCTTATTTGTTACCTAAAAGAACAGAAAAATGGGTGATTAGACTCAGCGCTGCCAGTATATCAACAAAATGCTCATATTCCCACCCCAGTGCAAGGACAGGACATGGACAGATACAATTTTCTCCACTTGCCAATCACACAGCCCGTGTGTGGCTCGGGGGAGTTCCCCGGGTTATGGGTAAGCCACCAAACCAGTGCTCAGCTGGGGGGATTGTTTTGGTACGGCTCCCGCGGTGCCCACAGAAGTGCTGCCTTCACTCAGGGTGAGAACTGCATCCAAAGAAACGCTTGTTGCATGCTGTGCTGCTCACAGCCGCTGACAAACACCGGGGAAGATGCTTTACCAGCAGCACCGCAGTGAAGTGCTTGGGCAAGCTGGATCCTGCATTGCTCAGGGCAGAGCTTCGATCCAGAGACACCCTGGGAACAGGTATCACTCAGCAGATTTTGTATTTGGTTATTTTTTTATCTCCAGCCAACTACTCTAAACCTAAGTGATGCCTCAGACCTCACTGACGCGCCTCTCAGGGAGACGGTCATCATTCTCCAGGCACACTCTGTCATCATTTGTTGTAAAAGCAACTCGCAGTTTTTATATAAGGTTAAAGAAGACATTTAAATCCAAGCAATTCATTTCCCAGTCTGACAAGTGACTTACACTTTCCCCAGCTAGGCGGCATCGCATTAGCTCAGTGTCTATATGCTTTGCATCTCTATTTGAGCTCTGCAAGAAAACAAGCGTGCCACAGAGAGGGGAGCTGGCACAGGCACAGAGGCTGCCACGGGCCACCCTGCTGGCGCAGGGGACAGAGGCTGGAGAGGATGACGTGCCCTGGACAGTAGGGCAACACAGCCTGCAAGTCCTGCTTTACCCCACTCCTTGTACAGCCCTGTTTGGCACCAGGAAGGTGTCCTGCACTGAGGGGAGGCTGTAGAATGAACTGGCTTATGCTGGGGAAATGCAGCTGAAAAATTTTCAACCAAAGGGGGAGGGGAAAGGAGATGCAAGATTTAACTCTGCTTCATGCATTTTAATTACTACATCTGACTGAAAACGTCTTGTTGAGCTCCAGATATGGAGAGATATTGTATGAGTACAACAAGAAACTGTGCATTTGTACATGCAGACTGATACCAGGTTAACATACCAACAGAGAGAGGTGTATCACTCATGCCTTTCTCTGCACTATCAGAGAGCAGAGGTTCTCCCACCTTTTACAATGATTCCTAGCACAGTCTACAGAAGCACAAGGTTTTTGCTTGTCCACACTTCATACTAAAGCTATTTTCACTGCCTCTCTTATGATCTCACTGATGATTTTGCAGTGGGACTTTTATTTACAACCCTGATGTTTTTTCCTGAGACGAAAGTCCCCCATGGTGCATGCCCTGTACTCCTGCATCCCACGGAGGGCCTGGGCACACCAGTGCTTCCTACCAGTTGCTGGCACTGGGTAGAGGAAGCGCTCTCCTCTCTGAGGCTGCTGAGTTAATTTTGATCACCCTCTAAGCACGTTGCAATCAGAGATATATCTCCATAGCAATGTATTACCTTGCTCCTGCTGCCAGGGACACTGATGGCTAATTCGTGTGCAAGTTCTCTGGCTGGTTCTTTAAGGTACCACCACTGGATTTCCAAGGAGTAAGAGGTGGATCCGCTGGCTCGGAAAGCACAAGGCATCTCAATATCATCTCCCTCCCTAACAGTCACATCTTTGGGAACTTCGGTAAAGGTAGCTGGGAGAGGAAGATAGAGTTACAAGGGCTGGTTAACGGGAGAGATTAAAAGACAAGATCAGTCCTTTTTAGCATAACGTGAGCTGCTTCAGCGCAAGGGCTAAGCACTGACCGAGACACGGGTTTCATGTAGCCAAGTGACCGCAGAGCAAGCGAAGCATCCAGGACTGCGCACCCGGGGCAGGGCAGGGCCGAGCCGGTCCCCGCCACCGTGCAGCCGCGGCTCCAACGGGAAAGTTTGAAGAGGATCTTAAACCCCTCGTCCTCCCAAGAAAGCCCTCGGCTTTCAGAGCTACCGGTGTCCCACTGCCCCCTCCCGCAGACGGGCGCGGGGACTGTCCCGGGCTGCGCGCCCGCCGCGCCCCGCTCCGTTCCGCTCCGCGCTGCCGGCAGCTGCGGCCCAACAGTGCCACCTTGTTCTGCCAGAGCCCGCCCGGGCAGCTCCCTGCCCCCAGTTCCCAGCACTGCCGCTGGGAACGCGCCGGGGACGACGGGCCCCGCAGCACCTGCCGGCGGGAGCGGGGCGGCCGGAGCTCAGCCCCGACGGCCCCGCAGCCTCCCGCCGGCAAGTTGTGCCCGGAGCGGCGGATCGCCGCGGGGAGAGGCTGAAGTTCCCTACTCACCGGTGACAATGAACAGCAGAGGTGCGTTGAACATCAGGTAACAGAGGGTGCAGAACAGCCCCCGACTTTCCATCGCATCGATGTGGGCTGCGGGCGGCGGCCGGGCTGGGGGCGCAGCCGGGCACGCCTCAATCCATCGCACACAGCGGGCCGGGGCAGGGCTCCTTTCCAAAAAGCCAAAGCCACCCGGCTAACCCTTGGTTTGCGGAGAAGCAAATATAAAATCCACAGCCAACCGCTCAAACTCGCTCGCAGGTTGAAGCGACGTCCCTGGGAATGCAGCAAATAAATCGCGTCCCGGTCCTTCGCTCTGCCGCGGGCGGGATTCAACTGCCCTGCGCTGCGTGGGGGCTCCCACAGCCCGCAAGCGAGGAGGCGGCGCCGGGCGCCCCTCCGAGCCCCATCCCCGTGCCCGGCCCGCGCTCGGGGGTCCCGCGGGGAGACACGGACGAGGCTCCGCTCCCTCCGCCCGGGCAGCGCCCGCCGAGCGCCCGTCGCGGCGCGGGCTCGGGCTCGGGCTCGGGCTCAGCCCCTGCGCGGCGGGGGCGGTGGCAGCCCCGGGACCGCCTCTCTCCGCACGGGCGATGCGCGGCGGCCCCGACCGCAGCTGCCCCGCGGGCCCGGCCCCCGCCCCGCGGCCGCGCCCCCCACCGCCCACCCCGGCAGGCCCCGCCCCGCAGCCCCCCCCCC
>JAWWLV010000021.1:6469296-6528936 GCA_035041135.1 Platyrinchus mystaceus
CCCCGCCCCGCGGCCGCGCCCCGCACCGCCCACCGCGGCAGGCACCGCCCCGCAGCCCCCGCCCCGCCCCGCTCGGGTTCAGCGAGACTCGCCGTCCCGGGTGGTCGGGCACGGAGCAGCCCCCCCAGGCCACTGGTCACAGCACCAAGCCTGACAGAGCTCCAGAAGCTCCCCGGCCCCCTCCAGAAGTACCTGCGAGGCACCTGAACGCGGAGCAATAAGCGGGATGCTGCTGTCTGCGGTATTCGCATCCACGTCTGCGGCTCCTCCGCTGGTGGCTCGGTTGCTGTCAGGGCTTCCAGACTCGCTGTGTTTATTACTTGTTAAAATACATTAAGGAAAAAAAGAAAACCCAAAACGCCACTACTATCGACTTAGAAAACAGTTATCATAAAAAGAAAATGTTTCAGTGGATCGGCTGTTTCTCAGGCAAAACATCCCCAATTAAAAAATAGCAGTGCTCAAAAGTCATCAGTAAAGTCATTTATAGTGAGTAGCAAACACAAGCAGAGTTTGATTTTTGCAGTAAGTAATGCGAGGGAGCTGTATTTTAATAAATTTGAGGTGCCTTTCTAAAATATTTGCCCTTTCTTAGCCCTGAAATTCCATTAGGAGTTACCATTTTGTTCAGCCACAATTTCATTTAATCACTGGGATGGCCTGGGAAGTGTGCTGCAGAAAATTTACTTTATATTTTTAATGGTTTCATTCTGTACCATAAAAAATAGTTGGCTGTGTTAGCTAAATACATGAAGATTTCTATGGAACAAATTATTTAGAAACATTAACTTTTTGAATAACTAAAACAGAGCAGTTTTTAAATGGATGCTAGTCTGTCATCTCCCCAGCTAACTGACCCCCTCTCTGATCAGACACACTGCTGGAGGCTTAAGCAGTTGGGCACTGCTGGCTGCTGGCTTTCTGCTAGGAAAAACCTCCTGCAAGGTTTCCATCAGGAAGTTTCAGTAAAACTCACACAATCCTGAAGAATACTGAAACTGCATCAAATCAATATTTCCTGCTGTAGACATTTTTCTTCAGAGCATTTTCAGCCATTCCTACTGATCATACCATGAACTGAATCCTGTGACAGTGCTCTGGCAGGTCTATGACAACTTTCCCTGCCTGTCTCCATATTGGTTACTGGGAGCCTAAATCCTGCTCCAGGCAGGGCCCAGTTCCCCAGGCAGGTGGAGTCAGTGCCTGCCAATCATAAAAAACTTTTATTGTAAAAACCAGTAAACACCATTCAAATGAAATAGTCTAATAATCACTTACACTTTGCTTTTGCACCCAAAAGCTCAGTGTGCTCCATGCAGTAAGAAGCCTTCCTTTTCACATGAGGCCTCAATCCATGTAGCACTGCAGAGTCCCCATGTAGTTCTTCACCTCCCAGACCACATGAAGGCAGGGAAAGGCAACCAGGACAGACATACCTGAGGAAGTAAATCTAGCAGCTACTCCACTCAGCAGCACCAGGCTTTCAGTCAAATCCCAAGAATGGGTTAGGTGGTTCCTCTGCTAGTGAGGCAATTCCATGACTATGTGCCCTCTGCATTAGGACTGATTAGAAAACTCCTATTAGGTAAAGAGAATCAAAGCAGAAATAATTTTGATATAAAATTAGTAGTGGAAAATCATGTTTTAAACGCTTTTACTCCAGTTTTTATTAAACTGATGTTTAAAAATTTCTTCAGAAACTGCAACATTGTGAAAATTTATAACAGCTGGGAAAGTAAAAATACTCTATGTATGTTGAGTTTTCTTTCTTAGAGATAAAAAATAAGTAATAAAAATGAAAGGGAAAGCATACGCATCTAAACTTAGTTCTATTTTAATAAATCTAAGGTTGTTATTGTAGTAATAGTGTTGCTGAATTGAAGACAGTTCTATCTTGAATGGGTTTCTCAGTTTATAACACTAAGCCTTCAGTTCTGCTGTACTTACTACCCCCCAAATTTGATTTTATATGTAGCAGCTGAACACTGAAGTGCCCACATCTTTGTATTCAAATAAAGTAAGGAATTAGGAACTCAAGAGTGCTTTTCACAGTCTTAAGTTAGAGTAATTCAAGACTCTTTTTATGTTCTCCTGTTCTACTAAAACTATAATGGGGGACTATTGTCCTCAACACTCACTAGCAAGTACTCTGTGCAAATCATCTTGCTTTTAGGATCATAACAACATTTGAAGTCATTTACTGATTCAATCCTGCCAACAAAAGGGGCTTCTGCAGTGCAGAAGCTTTCACCTGGTTGCACTCATACCCCAAACGGGGGGAATGGCAGGAATATCACAGGGAGAAGCTCCCTTTGCAGTTGCTGATCCTGCAGCATCATCCACACCAGCAATTCTCAGTGAAATCAGGGAAACTATTCAGGTGCTTAAAGTAAAGGCTATGTTTTGCTGATGACCTTATTTTTTTTTTGCTGCAGCTGTCAGTCATATAGCAGATAGGTAACAATATTTAAAACTTGGGCAAAATGAAGTTGGTTGTTTTTATGGAGAAATCCTATGGCATTTCCATAGCTTTCCAGTTCCAAATCTGATTTTAGTAGAGAAGATTCTCTCTGCTGTAGGATAAGCCAAAACACTGTTCTGGTAACAGGACACTTCCTCATGTAATCCATGTGACTACATCCCTAAGCCATTCCCGAGGAGATGGTGGCAGGGAGAAGCTCTGAAGTCCCCTTCCTGGCTCCTAAGCACCTTTCCAGGGAAGCCAGAAGGAGTCTGAAGGCACCATTGGACAAAACCAGCAGAATTTCTCCTGAAGGGACAGTCGTCTTTGTCATCTCTGATCCCATTCTTATACTCCACTGACAGCCCAAATCCTCCTTTGATAGGAGATGCAGGAGCACCACTGACCTCAGGAGGAGATGGATAATTAGCAGTGGATGAGTGTCTGGCACTTTAGGCAGACCCTGAGACTCACAGGACTGGTAGTGGCAGACCTCTTTTGATGTTGCTGGACCATGTTTTATAGCAACTCATGAAATCCCTGAAGCAATTCCAGCACTGTGTAGCTGATGACATTTAAGAACATTTCTCCCTGGATTTTTTTTAAATGACTTGCAGCTCCATTATTTGAATAACCAAAATACTTTCTAATGGCTGCTTGAGGAGCCTTCAATTCATACCCTGCTGTTTGGAGTTAATCCATTCAGAAATTAAAACAGTGCAAGTCACCTTTGGAAAGGAGCAAGCTGCAAAAAAGATCCAATTTCACGCACACAAAGCATATATGATGGGATATACTTTGAGTTGGTGCAAAAGCACTGTAACCTACTTGATGTGATGTGGTATTCCCACCATATTTAAGCAACGTTCATCTGTGCCCTAAATCCTGTGTCAGAAACAAGTTCTGTTCAACACTCTGCTTAGATTTTTTGTCAGGGTTTTTTTCTTCTCATTTTTCTCATTAGGCTGACATGTTTTCATAGTCACACGGGGCCAGTTTTGCTTCTAGTGACAGAAAGTAAACGTTTTTGCACATGACTGCTGTGGACATGGAGGGCAGTCCTGGCCCTCCTCTCCTGTGGTGGGTCTGGCAGTGCTGCCACTCTCAGCTCACAGGCAGGGCTCCAGCAGGCTCTGGGGCTCAGAGTATGTCCCCAGGAACCTGAAAGTGCTGGTGGCTTGCTGAGTGGCTTCTGCAAACTGTATTATCTTTAGAAAATAGGTGAGGGGCAGAAGTGAATATTGAATGGAAAGAAACACAAAAAAGCAAGAAGAGAGAGACGTAAAATGTTCACATCTCTGCTTCTAGCACAGTGACCTTCACTGTGGAGCTTCTGCCTCAAAGTAGCTCATAACAACAGGCTGGCAACTACCAGCCTTGTTGCCTCTAAAATGTCAGTGGTTTAACATCAAATCAAGAGGTATAATTGCATTTTTCCTTCCTTCTCCCCGCCCCATAAATTCCAGTCCTGATCAGGCCCAAAACAAACTGGCAGCATATTTGTGTTCCCATAAGAAGTCTTCAAAAGGTCATAAAAACTGCAAGTTCAAAGGGCTGGATTGTTTTCAATATACACGATGACTGTCCTATTTCCCATCTGCACTGTCTTGAAGTTATTCCAGGATCCAGGTGATATGCAGAAGTCTAACATAGTGTTTGAGAAAGAACTGATTGGTCTCAGACGAGGAAGTTCAGGTTTAAAACTGTCACACTGTGCTACTTTTTCCTTACTCTGGACAAGTGACATTTCCACCAAAAAGCTTCATTTTACTTTCCATGAAACTGATTAAGATGGAGAGTATGTTTCTGCATTCTGGCCAGGCACAGCTCTCACTTTATGCAGCAAATGCATTTTTCACTGCCTTCAGTTTCTACTTTCATTTTTTATCTTATGTTCTTTGTTGAATGATCCAACAGGATGAGACACTTATGCAAGAACATATGGAAAGAGAAGGCAACATATATTCATAATAATGCAACAAAATCTCATGTTCTAGTCCATCATGCTTACAATAAAACCAAGGGCAGTCCGAAAATCAGATTATTCCCAACTGTAAAATTTATCTGAAATTTATGGTATGTAGTCTGTTTTAATAAAAGACATGATGCTGGCTGCCTAACAGACAGGAGTATGAGATGGCATGAGAAGACAACATGTAAAAATCTGTCAGGTCCATCAGCACGTGGGGTTGCCATTTGGCAGCTCATCCTGCAGCAGATGGGAGCTGCTGATCCTCCACTGCTCAGTGCAACCCCTGCATATGAAAGGGATCTGGTAAATTTATTGGGAAGAGCTTGAATGAGGTGGATCACCCAGAGGCAGAGAGCAGAGTAAAAGCCAACTCAGCTCAGCCTTGGGAATTATAAAAAATACCCTGCTTTGCAGAAGTATGCTGAATACAGAGAAGCAGCCAAAATTCAACATTACCATGAGAAACTCTGACTCCAAGATGTTCCAGCAGTGCCTGACAGTCTGGAGGTGAGTATTGTTTGCCTCTGAAGTGTCTCTACCTACACACTGTGGTTACTCCCTTTGAATGATGTATTTATGTTTAATTTACACCAGAATCTTTATAAAGTATATTAGATCACCATATTGTAATACCTTGTATTATTATAAAATAATATTTTATTTATTACAAGTTAACATTTATCCCTCTTCTAGGAAAAAAGTAATATAATCATATTTTGAAAGAGATGAACACATTGACAAAACTCAATACACACCATATTTGGGTCTACAAAATAATTCTAACAATTGTTTATCAACATCCTGATTCCTCACATTCTGAAAGCAGTATAATTACTGGGGAATTGAATCCAAAATACTATTAACAAAGACTGAAAAAAGAACACTACAAAAATGTTACTAAAAAACCCACCATTAAGTCCAAGAGAGAACACCACTGAGTTAAGCAATACCTCGTATTTTCCACTGGGCTCACAGAAATTACTAAAATCTTTCCTATAGAAAACTGATATGTATTTGACCTCAAAGAACTCTCAGTATCTCATATGGAAAGAAATCCATATAAGAAACCAACAGATCAGACAAGATCTGCAGCAAACTCTTAAACGTTTAGGCCTCTGTTCTGCAAATGCTTCCTTGTGAGATGCAATATAAACGTCTCAACAATCTCCAAATGTAAAGGGTGAGGAGATGTACCTACTGTGCAATTTTATAAAGAATAATACATGTTTTTCATGTGTAAAACTGGAGAGTTTGCTTAACTTTATAGAAAACCTTTCTCCTTTCCTTTACATTATTTGCATTGCCAGGATCACATCATGATAGGCTCTCCACTAGTACAAAGCTAGAAAAATCTAAACAATTAGAAATTTAAGTCACATCTATCCAGTTAGTTTAGAGAGATTCAGTGAATGACTGGAGAATTAGTATAATTACTGTAACATCACATACTAAGCAAATAAAGCCTGATTAACTAGAGGTGTGGAAGTAAGTTTTATTTGCTTAGGATGCACTTATTTATTTTACTATCCTTTTTTTTTTTCTTTTGAATAATAAATACTTCATAAACTATTGGAAGAAAAAAAGTTGCTGTTAAAAAAATCATGTTTTGCATCCCCCTGGTCAAGAGCTGAAGCTAAAGGTACTAGAAAATTTTTTTGATTGAACGTGGTTGCATTAGTTATCCTGATTTGGCTGTGAGGCAGCTCGGAAATGAGCCACCATGGCAGAGAGGAATCTGCTCCTGCAGAAGTGAGGGAGTAAGCTGAGTTAGCAGGACCTGCAGCATCATCTGAAGTCCGATGGCCTCTGTTTCCTGGCCTCACCACGATGATTACCCAGGTACAGGGGTAACCTTCCTGTGCTCACCTATGGGCCTTTTCCAGGACCAACTATTTTAAAAATCATTTAACATGCAATACATTTTATTTTATATAGATCTATATTTCTCTACATATATGTAGTATATATATAGGTACATGGTATTCAGAGTGGTTGAACTTTAACTTATTTATAAGACTTTCTATATTAAATACCTTTATAAATACCACTTAAGCTGTGAGAACATAAGGGAATACTCCAAATGGATGTGAGTTACTGCAGCTGGAAGTTCAGGTTTTAAGTCCATAGCTTGTCAATATACCATGTCTTTGAATCATGGGTGAATGAGACAGCAAGAGAAAAGATGTTGACAGTGTGAATCTGGCTAGCTGTTAAAGCCAAAATCATGACCTTTGTTAAAACAGTGTAATCACAAAATGTACAGAAATCCCATCTTTCCATTTAATACTAGGGCATAAAAGATCAGAGTGCAAGGAAAAGAAAAGTTCAAGTAGAACAAGAATTTATGGTAAATATAAAACACAACACGGAAAATCATACTGGGTACAAATATCTTGTATTAAGCACACTATATGTGGGCTGATGCACAGAAAGGCTTCTAAGTATTCAATTAATTTTCCTTTACAGATCAAGACTGTATTTTTATTTTTTAAGGAACTGTCTTCATCTGCTCTCTGCCTAAACCACAAAAACCTATCCACTTAATAAAAGAATGGAACACAACTCATTGAAGCCAACAGTTTCAAGAAGCATCCATTAATTTTGGATGCTTCTGGTTTTAGATGTCTCTCTTAATGAGCTTGAATGTAAACATGCTCTTAATAATTCTGCCAAAAACGAGGCTAATAAGTTGATGTCTTAGTTTATCAACTGAAACACCTGACCTCATGCTGTACAGATGAATTAGAAGCTCTGACTTAATCATTTATATTACTTTTCTTTGTATGAAATAAAAATAAACTTTGGGCCAGATTCCCTGTTCTGTTCCCATTCCTCTCAGCATCCCTGGCACTGGGAGAAAGCAGCCTGGACAGAGCTGCCAGCAGAGCATCTCAGCAGCCTGCAGCAGTCTGACTGAGAGGGGGTCACCTCCACACCCCTCCTATCACAGCTGGCTTTTGTGGAACAGAGAAGGGAATGTGAAAGGATGTGTATTTTTGGTTTGCAGACAACCCTTTCATTAATAATGTACCTCTCCAGTCTGTTGGTGAATCAACCCGTTACTCACTGTTTCAGAAGGACTGTTAGAGACTATGGCTCCTAAATTAGAGTTGAAATGACTATTTGCTTCAAGCAGGATCAATTTCTTGCTGTTGTTTCCTCAGTGCTCGTGGTAGTTAGAAAGCTGCACAGCTGATGGATGTGCAAGTAAGGTGCAAGTGCTGAACTGGGGGGTGACACTGTGGAAGTTTGGCTATGGCTTGTTGACACATTAACTTTTTATGGACCTGGTAGGAAGGACTTAGACTGAATTAAAATCCATCCAGAAAACTGATGCTTATCCCCCCAAATGAAAGGAACCAGTCAGTGGGTGTACCAGGCAGATGCTGGCAGCCAGTTGTGAAGCGCTGTGTTCAGAGCTTGGAAATTGGGACCACTCCAGGCAGTGACCTGAGAAACTGATGGATGGGAGTGATTCCTCTGTCTGTTTCTTGACTTCTGGCTGGCAAGGTTGGAGCCCGCTCCTGGCCATGCTGAATTTTCTCTTGGGTAATTTTCCTGCAGCCCACAGATCTAAAGCAATTTTTCTCAGAGGAGAGCAAGTTGCACAGCCCCAAAGGACCAACAATATCCAGGAATGGGAGCCTCTCCCCATTCTCCAAAGAGATTGTGGCATGAGAAGACCTGGGGAGATGCTGCCACAAGCAAAAGAAAGAAGATGGGAACTAAAAGGCAATTGTTCTTGATTCCACATCCTTCACGTGCAGACTATGATGTTTTTTCTCTGTGTTCTCAGGAAAATGAGATTAAAAATAATAATTTCTCAGCTCCCTTATCCCAAGATCTGAGCTGGTTAACTTCTGACAGGTCATCCCTTTGTACAGATTTTAATAAGGAGCACTGAAACCTAATCTCACTGGCATTTGGTAGGTGTGGATTAGAAGTTATGCATTACAGAGTGGTAACTAATAATTTTCAGCAGACAGGAGTTTGTCAGGTGTAAAGAGAGTGGCCAGAAAATACTGGCTGTAGACAAAGCCCAATATTCAGAAGAGGTATTGAAAATGGGAAGTCTGAGAAGACGGGTTCAAGGGAATGCGCTGGAGAGTTTAACTTTTGCAAAAATTTCAATAAGGTTTTGCTAGTTTAAAACAATGATAATGATCACTGCAGAAATACACAACTCCCAGCAATTAACCTGCAAAAGCATCCTGGAAGAATCTCAGACAAAATACCTTCATTGAATGAACCTTCAGAGGTGAGCAAATAATTCTAACAAAGTGTTTTATGGACAAATAGCTCCATTTGCAGAGTTTTAGAATAAAACTGCAACACACATTTGTTCAAAGTGGCTCCTGTCAGGGATAGGCACGTGTCTGACTTCAGGTGCTCTTCTGTGAAAGCTCTACTGACTGTTGGGAGGCAAATTTAGGTAACAGCACATAGATAACAAAATTCAGACACATAAATATGTTTCACCCTGCCTTGTCTCTTATCTGTGTGAGAGTCCTGATGCTTAGATGTGATTTTTCTCTGATTTAGACCTTCTACACGGCGAAGAATGTTGAGCAGAATGATTATTTCTCAAGCTGTAATTCAGTCATGTCCAGTTCACTGCAGGCAGTCATTCAAAGGCAGAGGCAGGTATCCAGGTGAATTGGAAAGGACAGGCTTCATAGCATGCTCGGAATTAATTTGATCTCTGGGACTTGGGCTGTAGGGCTGACATTTGTGAGGCATTTCAGGGCAGCTGCCCGGCGGGCAGTGGTCACAGTGCTGGGGGACTGCAGCTCCAGCCCAGCTGTGCCCAGGCACGTCCTGCCCCAGCCCCAGGGACCTGCAGCCTGCTCAGATCAGCACCTGCCTTCAGCATATTGCAGTGACAGGAAGAAGATAAAGGTATGTATTTGATTAGCCACAGAATAAATCATAAGCAGAAAGGTATTTGAAGTAAACGGTAACAACTCTATAAACATTCTAGAATTCAGATATTTACAGATGCTTAAATATTAAGGATTTTACTTCAATAATCTGAGATTAATCTGCTATGTAAAAATAGATGTTTGTTAAATAAATTGACTACACAGCTAGTTAGAGATTGAGATTTCCATTGTTCAGAAGGTCTGCCTTATTTTAATCTGTTTTAGGAGGTAATCCTCATAATCCTTTATAAAGTTGACTATAATATCTGTTCTCTCTTAGAGCTCTTTGCATGCAGCAGTGATCCTGCTACCACTCACTGGTTTAGGGTAGTGTGGAGTTCAGGTTTTCAGGAGGAAATTGGGAAGAAGTTATGAAGGTGTTAACTGCTGTGATAACTAGGATGAATTCAGCCACAATACTGTTAGCAGGTGAATACTGAGAGGAAAACTCTAAGCACTGATTAGAGTTTTCTATCCCAGCAAAATCAGTATTTTTCCTAGAGCTGTGTGTTCATTTGCAGTCTATTCCACTGCTTCCAACTTAAGCCACCGCGTGTGGAAGTTCAGTCTGTTTTCCCACCATTACCGTTCTGTGTATGAAACCTCTACGTGTGACGTTTTCTGCTTATCTATTTTTACTGCATCTTCCTTGGCAATGAAGCCTCTCTGAGCTGTGTTTTACACCTCAGAACAAGCCCGTTGGCCAGATGGTTGCTCTGACAAATGGGGAGAAATGTCAGAAGCACTCTTGTATACCTGGGCAGTGAGGCGCACCAGTCCCGCTCCGCAGTGCCAGCACTGGCCACAGCACACAGGGCTGAGCACACCTTGCCTTCCTGGCATGAGGGAATAGGCATGGAACAAAGAACAACCCTCTGGGGACAGTCACTTCACTGGAAAAGGGCTCCCTTGCAGTGCCTGAACTACCCAGATGTGTCTCTGAGACCAGTTCGTGAAAGCCAAAACCTCACCAAAATGTTTTCTGTGTTTTCTTCCTGGCTGACACGTGGATTTTGCTATAAACACTACCCCCAATATTTCAAAGAAAGCTTTGAATGGGAAACTCCTAGTTGGCTTTCAAATAATAACCTTGCCATGCTTCATCTTAACCTGATTACCAGGATTATATTATCTGCTAGATAAAGTATCATTTTATCTTACAGGTGATGATTCCTCACTGCTGCTTATGATTTTGTACAAAACATTTTCTGCTGTCAGGAAAAGTGTCTCTTAAAGTTCAACTTCATGGCCTCGTTTTGTGAATGAGAAATGCCAAGTCAAGTAGGCAGGACTAGTTGGCTAATGAGACTGGTGCAGTGAGTAACATTAGCTAATAATCCTGAAAAATCCTGATAAGAACAAGCAACTTTTTTTTTTTTTTTTGTATTATGAAGCTCTTCTGTTTTCTATAGTTTCTCTGTCTGTGTGATTCCATGAAGCCAAAAGCAGATCTCTGGAAACCAGAGGCCTGAAGTTGATGGCTAAAATGGGACACGAGGGCAGTGAGGCCGGGTTGGCCTCCCCAGGGCTGAGTTGCTGCAGTCCATGGGCACTACCCTCATGAAGCCTCCAAAACACCTCAACTATTCCTGTGTAATGTTAATTATAACAGAGATAATTAAAAAAGCAGGTAGACTTCTCCTCCAATGTAACTACTGCAATGATGTAAGTTTTTAAGATGCTGTCATGTTTACTCATTTTCTCTTGCAAGATATCTTTTGTTGTTTCAGTTGTACTTGCATCAACCCAAATATCCAGCAACAGCTGCTGGCAGTTATGGCAGTTATTTTTGACCTTTTCCTGAGCAACAGCTGATAGCTTTCCAGACTCTATGTCTAATGGTAGAGGTTAAGCTAAGACTAAAATGTTCACCTGATTGCACTTGATCTTGTGGATTACTCAGGTAGAAAAAACCATTGCACTTTTGACACAGAGCTGCTTCCAAAAATACTGAGCAAGTGTTTGGGCTACAACTTTCTATGCTATTGGGTTGTATTGCACAGAAAATTTTACACAATATTCCACACAGACTGAAAACCACTTTTGTAGTTCATGAAATGTTGATAACATAGCTGTTAAAACAAAAAAATCAGCTAATGATGTACCTTTATTCTCCAAATATATTAGATTTCTATGTTTTTTATGACTTCTACAAAGTTTAGTATAGGCTTAAGTATAACACTGATAATATATGAGGGTACTTTACACAACTGAATGTTTTGGATGTGGTGAATCCACTGTTAATTATAGGAATGTCTGTTTACAAATCTAGGATACTACCTGTTCTAAAACTATCCTTTATCTTGCTCTCTACCTACATTCTGTGCAGCTGTATTTTGCCATTGCACTCCAAATAAATAGGAGTAGGCTACAGTACAAGTTAATGAATAAATGATGAATTACTAAAACTGTCTGACCAAATTATTCAATCTCTTCATCAGGAGTCAGAAATTCTACTTACATTTCTTCATCATCTGCATTTGCTTGTGTATGCTCCCTCAAAGCAGGCTTTTTCGTTACCATTGTTATTACACATTTTAATGGTTGGTTAGATTTGTCAGATTTTTGCAAATTCAGTGAAATGCCAGACTGAGGAAGCTCATGAAATGCAGCATTGTTTCTACTGAAGAATTATTTTTTCCACGTTTGACTTGTGCTGGTGTTTAGAGGGAAGGAAGAAGGTGTTCCTGATACCACATGCTAATGCTGCCAAACTGAATGCCAAGAATCCATTTTATCTTGGATTCAACAATGTTTTTGGGTCTATCCCTGCCTTTGGAATGGAGGTTTTGTGAGTCTAGTTTAACGCTCTTCTGTGTAGAGAATGTATCATATCTCCAGAACAAAGAACCCCATAAACCTTTGGTTTAATTAAACAGTAATGGGGATCCGTTCCTTGATTAGGACATTATGGAAATACCAGCTTGGAGTGGCACAGAGAGTCTGTTATTTTCCCCCAGCTGCTCATTGTCATGATTCACCTCTCATGGCTGATTATCTGAAATTCTCTGGCAGGTGCTTGATGGGCACTATAGCATTTGTGTTTGAAAAACCTGCCTTGCTTGTGCCCATAATCAATTATTTCTAGACCTTTGGTGATACTTCTCCCCTCAACCCAAGAAGTAAATTTTTCTTCCATTCCTGTAACAAACCCTGCCTTTTATACTTTTTGTATAAATGTTATTACTGACATTTGTTATGATTGGTAAGTGCAGAGGGCATGAGGCCTTCTCATGGAATTGAATGGCCCCTTTACCCAACCATCTTAGCAGGAAAAGGCTTTCAGACACTTGGTATGGGCTAATTCCCACTAGGGCCTTCTTCCAACTTGGGATGAGCCAGGAGTGTCACACAGATACTCGTGTGAAGCTGTAGCCTCTGCCTGCAGCAGTGAGGGCCAACACACCCAGTGTACCTGACTGGGTGGGACACAGCAGGTTGGGGCAGACAGATTTGGGTCATTTATTCCAAATTGTTATACTAAAATTATATATTTTTAAGCAGTGGTTTAGACTCTGTGGGATCACCCACATTAGTTTATGATCTTCACCCTCAGGGCACAATGGAGAAGTCCCTGTGATGGAGAAGGAGAAGGTGAACTTCAAAGTCTGAATTTCAGCTCCTTCATCTTATGCTCCTTTTCATATAACAGTATCTAATCAGAGCACATATGAAGCAGTTTTGCCTCAGGGTCATAATTTCCTCTGTTCTTTGACCCTCTGCAGATGAGAGCCTTTGCAGGCAGTCACACCTTCACTGGGGGTGGACAGCTGCTCACTGGTGCTGCTGGAAGCTGGAGTGCACCTCACTAGTCTCATGCTGGCTTCCCTTTCCCATGGTCATCAGCCCAGTGCATTTTTATACGTTATTGAAATGTACAAAAATGCACTGTCCATTTTGACAAAACTTTCCAACTAATTACAAAGTACTTTTTGCAATTTCCTATGTAATATCCTTTCAGAGTTGTCCTGTTTTCTTTCTCACTGAATGCGTATTCAGAGCAGGCAGATTTGTAGGCACACAATAAGAAGTTGATTTTGAAAAGAGGTAAACAAATTGCACCGGCTGGAAAAGGGTTTCTTGCTGCCCTTTTATTATGATGTGCACACAACTTGCTACAAATTCTTTACTTTGCATTTCTATCACAAAGATAAATGAAATTGTCAATCCTGTTCACATTTCCTTTTGATGGCTATATAAAAGTAATAGCCAGGGTGCCAAAAAAAGCTTTCATTAATTCTTCTTTTTGTTAAGGTGAAAAAAGGACTATTTTGCAAAAAAATAGGAATAAACACATTGCAGCGAAATGTCTGCTCCTTTTCCAGAGGATATACCTTCTGCCCGATTCCTAACTTTAGAATGACTTTGCGGAGCTCTTAAAATAAATAAAAAACTTCTTGATTTCAGATTTCTGTAACTTTATCTCAGTATGACACCACTGCAACACTACACAGCATATCTGAACTGCTTTATGGTAATGTTGAAATTTAATCCAGGGAATCTGACCACACTTTAAAATAGAAAGAAAAGGAAAATCATGTATTTGTTCCACAAAGATATCTAATATTTAAAAAAAAAAAAAACAAAACCAAAACACAACAAAAACAAAAACAAACAAAAAACCACAAACAAACAAAAAAAACAAACAAAAAAACCCAAAACAAAACAAAAAAAAACCAGAAAAGCCAAAAAAAACCAACCCACATTGCTTTTTGTATGTGATAGATATAGACATCAGCGTCATTTCTTCAAAGCCATCCTGGGAAAAGATGCCCTCATAAATCATATTTATTAGGAGTAGTCTGGAGCAGAACAAGCCCAGAGTGCTGCCGTGGAGCTGACACAGAGTCTACCAAAGCTTACTCTTCCTTGGCAGCACACCAAAAGGAGCTGCAGCCCAGCAGGACATGGGAGCTGCTGCCAATGCCAGGGAGGTGGAACAGAGAGAGGTATTTGTCATCACTGCTGCTGCCAAAGATCAAAACACTAATCACTGGTGCCTAGGGAAGGATGGGCACAAGCTGGAGGAGGCAAGGGGATGATAGAAAGCCCCTCTGGGGAGGCAGCAGAAAGGGGAAAGCTTAATGTCAGGGAGGGAGATCATGGAGCAGTGAGGAGTCCACTGCACAGGCTGGCATGGGGCAGCCAGCCCTGAGACTCACTCTCTGAGAAGGTCATCAAGGAAAGGACATTTGGGCCCTCAAGAAGGAAGTGGAAGAAACAGATTATGGTTTTCCCACATCACCTCTGGAGATGGGGGCTAAATCTGTCTGCAGAGAGGGTAAATTCTTGTGTTTATATTTGTATTTATAGTTTATAGCCTCAGAAACTTACGAGGATTTTGGCCCTTCACTATTTTCACAGCACTGCTTTTTTTCTTTTTTTCTTTTTTTTTTTTTTTTTTTTATCCCTGTAGTTTTGTCATTACTTCATTACTGGCAGAGGAATGGGACTTATTAGATTTTGAGGAAACAGTGAGTCCCAAGAGACAAATGGAAGTTTGGAGAGTCCGATAATGAAGATGGGTAAATTTGCAAATCACCTGAAGTTTAGAAGTATTGTTGTAACCTCCTGTCCTGCCTGGAAAGTGTTTGAGCAAAGAGTTCATAAATTTTTAGGTGAGGAAGAAATCTAGTCCTCTGTGGGACAGGGAAAGGGCAATACATCCCCAAACTCCATAAGGCAGAAGTAAGTCTGAATTACCACACCAAAGTTGTCCTCTTTGTCCTTCTTGTGAACTGCAAAAGGTCTCAGAACAATTAGTTCTGTCTTTTTTTATTGTTTCAGTGTGGAGCTTAAAACCCCTGACCTTTTATCACATCTATTTAGCTCTATATCCACAGCTCAGGAGACAATTAAAAATGAGGAGCATGTTCTGCATTTGGCAGAAAAATGCAGTACTAATTCATTTTCTGGCTACAACAGTCCAACTGTGTTTAGTTTTTCCTTCTTGCATTCACATCTAAATCTAACTCTCCTCTTCCACTGTGCTTTATACACATTTGCATCTATATGTGTTTATATGTCAGTGTAAATCTTCAGAGTAATTTTTTACTGCAGCTCTTATTAGTACAGAATATATAAGACACCCTGCAAAGGTTAGAGTTTTCACAATATAAAACTCCTTTGCTTGTTGAGATGTGGTTCAGCCCCCTCTAAATGTGATCATAAAGCATTCATTCCCAGGCACTCAGTGGCCACAAAGCATGATATTGACTCTGCTCCTGGTGCAGCTGTGTGTGATGCTATTCACAGCCAAAGCACCAAGACATCTTTCTACTCCACTTTGAAGGAATCCCTCTCTTTATCAGTGAAGGAAACAAGCAGCTTGTCTACTACAACATTCAGAAAACCTCCCCTTCCATCTCTTTTCCTCCCTCAGTTACAATATGAACATCAGAGATGGGAGAAAAATAACATTGTGTTTCCCCATGCAATTAATTTTACAACAGTTCAACTTCAATACCTTTGGATATAAGCACAAATGGGAAGAAAAATTAAAGCTTAGATTCACAAAACCATGAAAACAGCAGTAAACTGCCAGCAAAAAAGTGTTTCCTTATCACCTGCAAGCAAAGGATTCAGCGACTGGGAGATGTTTTAAAACCAATTATTTTAAAATCCACATAACCACTATTTCTGATTCCATGTGAAAATCATATCCAATTCCAAAGGCTTCAGGAAAACCAGGCAGAAAAGCTTGAGATCTTATTTGAAAATGAGGTATCTGAAAGTACAGCCATCCCTAAGGAAGCTACAATTTAAATACCAAGTTTTAGACAAAGCAGAAAGACAAAACCTCAAACCCAACCCACATCTTGCATCAAAACCAATCAAAAGGGTTTAAAAATTATCCCTAATTTGTTGGTACTGTGTGTTTTGACAGATATGGTGCCAGCAGTGGATATGGTGAGCAGTGAGTCCTCTGTGTTAACCAAGGTACTGGCAAGGTGCCCTTCTGGTATTTAGCAGTGTCCCTGTGCTGGGGTCACTGCCTGTGCCATCCCCCTGTGCAAGTGCTCTGCTGTGTTGAGAGAGAAGACACTTGGTAGATCAGATTAGCCTGTAATTTCTCCAAAGCAGAGACACCCCTCTGTCTGTCTGCTCAGCCCCTCATTAAAAGAAACTCTGACTGTGGTAATAAAGACAGTATGCAAGAATTGAGGCCCTGGAGCTTTCCTAGCTAGAGTGCTTCTTTTTTTCCTTTCCATTTTGGATTTTTTTTTCCCCACGACACTTAAAAATAATATATATATTATGGGCTAGATTATTGTCTCCTGAGCTTCTAATAATATTGAAGCAGCAAAGCGTCTGTGTTTAAAAACACAGGACACTCACCAGCTACTTGGCTGAATGTTCTTTACTATGCAAAGCTCTGCAATATTTCCAGTAGTGCCTAATAATGTCAGCTTTCAGAGTATGATAAGGTATCTCTGTGGTTTCATATTGCATCAAGTGGAAATCCAGCATACAAATGACTTGCTCAGGAATATTCTACATAAAATTATTGAAACTTTTAAGCTGTTTCTGCTTTTACCCAGGAAGTGGAATATATTATATGGTATTAAAGAATTTTTAGGAAAGTTTTTACTTTTTGGAAAGATCACTTAAATGACAAATGTAATATTTATGGACTATTACATATTTGTCCTCCTGTACATCTCCAAAAGAAAGGACAGTATGTCAGAATGGTCAGCAAAAATCAGGTCTGTTTGGTGATAATGCTATATTCAGACCATACAACTACCAACCCATGTGAGATACTTCATTTTACTATAATATCATTCTCTTGCCTGCAGAATGGCTCTGTACCTGATGTTCAATCATTATGTTCATTAGTAGGGAAAAATTCTTCAGGAGGATCATTCTTTTTAAAAAGCCATATGCAACTGTGTGGCTAAAAAGCACAAATGTCTTTAATTATATCAACCATGCTTGCAAATTAAAGGCATAATAACCCATCTGCATCTGTGTAAATCGGGTATTAGGCCTGAAGTCAGTATTCATTTGTGTACATCTAGTTAAAAAACAAGGGAGTAGAACACATGCACAACCGTGGTGTTTAGAGTCTGTGATGGATTGAAATTATATCAAAGGATGGCAGCTCAGTAAATTAGTGGTATCACATGAACAGAAAACCATGGGAGATACTAGATGATGGCATAAGAGGGAGGGAAATTTACCTTTACATTTAGGGACTTTTCTCTACAAAAGCAATGTGAATATTGTCACTCAATCCTTCATTTTAATAAATTTGCTGGACAAGGCTTAGGAATATCTTCAAATTGGAGTACAAAGCTGACATCCTCTCCTGGGTGTCAAAATATCTCAGGAGAGCTTTCCACTAGCAGGAATCAGCATGATCATTTCACTTTCTCCTGCAGATCGGGCTTAAGATTCTGGTAGGGAGTTACACCCACTGATTTTAGGTTTCAAATTCAAATTTACATTACAAGAGTTTAAACATCTATAAGGAAGCCTGGAAGTCCTTTCTCAGACACTGAATAAGCAAAGGCTTCAGGACTGGCTTCTTTGTTCGTGTGTGTTTGGTTAAAATATACAACAGCATCAGTGTCAAACAAATGGATGTACTTGAAAGAGCTACAAGGAATTACAAAAGACTCTTGCTCTCTTTACATCAGCTGTGTGATGCTTCACGCTCCCGCCTGTTGTTGAAGCTGCTGCTGTAAACAAACAAGCAAACAAACAAATCCCAGAGCTGTGCAGATGATGTTGGAGACATCATTAGCCACAGCTGGGGAATAAACCAAGGCATCCTGACACTGGAAAGGAACACACGTGTTGAGTCACTGTGCAAATCTGTTCCCTTCAGCCATTTCACAAGGCAAGGCAGCAAGGACTGCATGAGCAAAGTGAACTGATCTCAGGATGCTTTTTGGGGCCATTGAGAAATTGCTGCTATGATTAGTAACAGTGAAATAAAATCCTTGTAGTTTAACAGTGGAAAACAGGAGAGTTTATAGGAGAAAATAAACTTTACAATTCAAAAGGCGCTCTACAAATACTGGGTCAATTCCTGCTGTCCTGATTTACACAAGCACTCAGGCCTTGGCTAATCTGAGAGTAGCCCTGCTTATAGCCAGGGCTGATGCCAGTCACAGGGATTTCAGCTTTGCTCCCCTTTGGGAATGGCACTGGGAAGCTCCATTAAGGACTTATGGTCCCAACGCAGAAAATGCCCAGGGACTGGAGTTTCCTCCAGCAGGGATTAAACCCCTGGCCCTGTGTGTCTTAGCAATCAGTAACCTTGTCATGTTAGTTCAGTTGTAGTTTGTAGTGACCACACATCTGACATTAAAGTACATTTGGCTAGTGGATCTCTGCCAAAAAGCACAGGAATGTAAGTAATTCTTGCAAGGAAAACTACTAAAAGTAGTGCTAATTCTTAGAGATGCAAAGGGATATTACTGATTAAGGGTCATTGCTTCCTCTCCCACTGGGACTATTTCAGTGCTTGGTGCACTAGCCTGGGCTGGAGGAGGCAGAGCTTGGACTGATGACAGAAATTAGGATAGTGAGATGAGACCTGGAGTAGTTGATTCCTTGTCTCTGGAGTTCTTATGCTTGAAAAACAAGGAGATTTTACTATCTACGTATTTCTTTTTTCCTTTTGTTTTTTTTTTTTTCTTTTTAATGTCTGCCTGAAAGAAAATCTAGTTTCATCTGGTTTTAGGCCAATTAGTCTGTGAAACCTATTAGCAGCACCAACAACAGCAGACATGTCAAAAATATAAATCTGGTCATTCCTGTACTTTCATCTTAATTGCAGCTTTAAATCTAACATAGTTTTAATCATTAAAATAATGCTGGAAAGAAAAGCTGTTAGTTTTGGGGGTTAAAACCCCCTTTTTTTTCCTATGTTCTTTTCAAAAAGTTATGGCAATTATTTTTATAGTGACAAGAGGATTATTTGTCTTAATTTAACATAGAAGATTAAGTTCCCAGGACAAAAAAATTACTGTCATGTACACAAGTGCAAAAACAATGTCAACCTTTTCCTATATCATCATCAGAACTTCCCCATCCTTCTGTGGGACAGTTGTGTCCTGGGAATGTATGGTGACATTTAAGCTTCAACTAAAACCACCTGGTTTCTGGAAGCACATGGGCTTGAAGTAGCCCTTGGAGAAGAACCTCTGCACTGGAGAAGTGACCAGGCCACTTTCCCAAGGATCCCTTTTTCCCCGTGTTGTGGCAAGGTCATGACAAGAGAAAAGGTAAAACAGAGAGAAAAAATAGTGCAAGCAGTTGCTCCTTTTGTCCTCCACCACCTCTGCCTCCATTTCTTCTCTGCACCATCTGCAGAGAAAGTCACCTTTCTCCCATCTTCATCAGCAGAGCCCATTTCTGCCTCCATTCACCTGGGATGATGCAGACTGAGGGACAGAGTGTGTGTCAGCTCTGACAGGATTGTAGAAGTAGCAGGACATGCTTTGTTTTCAGGAACAGTTACTATTACCCATTAGAAGGACAAATAGAAAATAATTAAAGTGTATCTCAGTCCTTGCTGTAAAAGGTGTTTCATTAGCAAAGCTTCAGCCATGGAGAGAGCCATAGTGGATCAGCCTTGAGCAGATATCTGCCTACAAATGTTAATCTTCCTTATAATTTCCTGGGAAACATGGGGCACAGGGTATCAGTGCCACAACCAAGTCTCAAACATCTGCATCCGAGACCCCACACCAACTCAGAGCTCTAGATATTCCTTTTTTTCTCCCCCCAAATAGTTCTACACTGGAAAGTCTCTAGGTTTTCTCTTTTATAATCCAATTTTTAGAAATTCTTTTAAATGAAGTTTAGTTGTGAACTAATGGAAATAAATTAACTATGAAGTATGTCATGGTGGTCCTGGTCTTGGAGTCTGTGGTGCGGTGATAAATGATCAGCATCATAAAATAGCTGTTAATAGATTTTAAAGACAGAGGAGAAAATTATGATCATCTAATTTTGACCTCCAGCACAGTGCTGGTGATTGGACACCTCCCTGTAACTTCTGCATCGGGGCCACTGTTACTCACTGAGCAGCAGGACATTTTTCAGCTACACAAGCCCACCAGGCCCTGTGCAAGGAGTGAGAAGGATCCTCACCTGGTGAAAATCAGAACAGTCACAGCCCCATGTTACACCACATGAAAATCTGCTCTACTACTTTCCTTTTTTTTATGGTGCCATGAATCCTGTTCTCCTTCCTGACACAGTGCCATTCTCATTCTTTCTCTGCCTGATCTGTCTCTCTTAAGCTTTTCTATTGCTCTTATATTTCCATCCCAGAAGCTGTCTAAGTATCAGTTTCCCTTATCCTCTCTGCAAACTTTCCTCAGGCCCTTTTCACCCTTATGGGGTAATGTTTGCCAGCCCAGACTATCTACCATCCCTATTAAATAAATATATAGATAACTAAATAAATGAAACAGTTGTACAGACAGAAGACTATCAGGCCTTCAAAACCAGCCCGACTCATGAACTGAAAGACAGTGACAGGAGAAAGATCAGAGCAGGCTCCACTGGCTCTCTCTAAGAGCTCTTCCCACTTCCAGGGGATCACTGAAAGAGAAGCAATTGCTGAAAACTCATCTAAAAGGTACTTGGAAGTATCTGCAGTATTTACTTAATGTCATGGGTTCCTGTGCAAGCACTAGAGTACAAAACAAAGGTAAGTTATGCTTCTGGTGGCTTATTCTAATAAAAAAGAATCAAAAAGGGGGATGATCTGACTTGATTCTTGAACGTGGCTTTTCTGGTCAGCTCCGTACAATGCCCATTACAGCACTGTCAAGCCTCGAGGTGATGAGGGCATAAAGCACATTTCAATCCTGAAGAGCAAAATAAATTACTTGTCTTGGGCAGATGGAAAAGGACACTTCTTTTCTCTGCCATCTAGCAAACCAGGAGCAGAGTTTAGTCCAGTGAGAACAAAAATAGCCCAATAAAACCTACGGTCTGCAGCACTACAGATGGCTTGTACCATCTCCTAAGCCATTTACTTTTAGAAGCTGAGAAATGGCAGCACTGGAACTTTAGGTGAACATTTCACTGCAGGTGATCATGGTACTGAGAAGTGTTAACTCAGGCTCTCGTCTCACAACTGCACTCCCAGCATTTTAACACCTCACTCTCCTGCCTCACTCTTTCCCCAAAAACACCTTAAACCAAGCCAAGGCTTCAGCAGCCAAAGCAGGATCACTAACTTTAGGGATTCATTTCAAAACCTTTCAGTATATTGCTGCTGTCCTCAGAAGCAGTTGCTGATTATCGCTTTCACAAATATTTACAGCTTTCTAATTCTTGAATAGAATATATTATGAAAATCTCCATATGCCCAAGCACAGCTTGACTTAGTGTGTGAAAGACAACGACTCTATTTTGGATTCACACTGCTGAGAGAACACTTACTGTATTGAATTCATACCTCATTTAAAATTGCCTTTACAGATAATAAATCCAAATGTTCCTTTGATAATTATTCTGTACTAAAATTAATGCCAAATAATGTGCAAGCAAGCAGGCAGGCCTTTATGGGTATGATTACAGCATTTACTTCTCTTTGGGAACTGCTGGAACTGTCTACATAAATAATACCATGCCATTATTCTTAAAGCAGCACATTTGTTTTACAATGAACCCTTGCAGGGAGAACTTTTCACATATATACTATTGAAGCTTTCTGTGCACCTTAATAATCTATCATATTCTTTCAGGAAAGATCCTGTAGCAGAGAACTCTCCCCCCCACTCCCCCCTACTGCTTGACATAAAACCATAAAGGTTGTTAGGTATATTGGAAACCCTCCCACCCTTCTAAAAGACAATTTATCTTCTTTATTTATTCTACTTGAATGCCTCTGCTGTAAAGGAAACTTTTACTGTGCTTTGCCTGAAATCCACACAAGGGCATATGCTGTAAGTGCAGGTGAACTGCCAGAGTTTCAGTGTCTCTCCCAGCCTGACATGTCTTTGTCCTTCACTGTCACTCTGTTGTGACACAGCCCTTTCTTTAACTGCATCGAAGCTTTTTGCTGGGGCACTTGCACTAGCCCGATGATGTGCTGCCTGTTGGGGCACTGCCCATTGTGCATTTGGCTCCTGAAATTTGTGTGAAATCTCTCAGACAGTTGAAACAATTCCTGTGCCCAGTGAACACCAGCTGACAAATTATAACCTTATCCTATTTGTTGCTATCAATGAATTCTAAGTCAATAGCCATATTTTCTGCTAAAGTAAAGCCAGAGGAGCACGAGGAATTGTGAAATAACAGCTTAATTACAAACAGGAGGGGCCTATGCATGAAATCACTGAGCTGCTCCTGGCTAACATTGGCATCAGAAAAACAAAAATACATGTGTGAGGAAAAATGGTAGTTTTGTTGAAGACTGCTTCTGAGCAGCAATTGCACTCTAATCAGAAACCTTTAAAGGAAAAGCAGGAATAACTCAATTCAGAGGCCTTTTACTGTCAATTACACAAGACCTTTTCTTATTCACTTTGCTGAGTGGCTCCTGAGTGATCGCTGATGGAGTGAAATCACAAGTGCTGCAAGCCAAGGCAGCTGCAGCTCTCCCACTTTCACCATGTGGACACTTCTTGCAAGTCAAAATGTGATCTGATAAATTATGAAACAAGGACTCCAAAATTCAGATTGCATTATGAGGGAATTTACATGCTTGGGTTCTTTCTGCTGTACAGAGACAAGTTGGAAAATTTAGGTTGGATGATTTACATTGAATCTATTTCCCCTGCTAGAAGGGGTGTCACTGCCTTCCCCTGATGTGTTCCTGTGCACTACTCTCTGAAGTACCAGGCTTATCTCTGCTCTGCAATGGAAAAATAAAAATCAAAATGTAGGAAAACTCATTGTGGACAAGCGTGTTCCAGCCTGGCCTTGTCTCTAGTTACCTCCTGCTTTGGACACTGTTGATAACTCCATCCCATAACTGAGAACAGGTGCTTTGATCTGGGTGGGAATACCAGTAAGACTGTGAATGCAGACCAGGATGGATAAGCCTCCTCCCCCCTGAAGTGCCAAACCCTGAAGATAACAAGGCCACTCTGCAGTAGTTGCTGAGAACAGCTTTTTTCTTCACTTTAACAAAAAATTTTAAGAACTCTGTTGATTGTCTCTCTCTCTGATTTTTCCTCCACAACATAGATTTGGGTCCCTCAATTTTAGAACTCTTGTGAATGGGAATCTTCATTTTTCTTAAAAGGTCAGCTAAAATAGGGTTATTTCTGCCCTGGTTTTAATATGTGTTCTCTGAACACTTTTTCTTCTACAATAAAGTGTGCCCAGCCTGTAACAGAGGCAGGGGATGAGCAACACATGCTCCTGAGACATAACACAGGATTTTTATTTTGAGTTGGAAATTTTTTGGCTCCTGAGGGTGGCAACTGATTTCATAAGCATTTCCAGGGGCACTTGTTGTCTTGGTGATACCATCAGCAATTGATGAATAACCCCTTCTTGTCTCAATTATGGTAAACTTAAATTGCACCATTTACCTTTGATAAATGTGCAGTGACTTTACATGACCTGAACTGGGACTGGCGACTCTGGAGGTAGGGAAGGAGGATTCCCTGGGAAAGCTGAAGTGATGAAAGAGAGCAAAACAAGTTTACAACTACCTGAAAGGAGGCTGTAGCCTCCCTCTGTGCCAGCACTACAGCAAGTATCAAGCCAAATGCCCCAGAGAAGAGTGAGACATGGTTATGGTAAGTAAAACCAGACCTGAGGACGTTTTATGAAGTTCTTAAACAAAAGACAATAAGAGGGATCATCTCTCATTAGTATGAGAAGTACGGATACTGTCATAATTTGGAAAAAGCAAACAGGAACTGCCAGGATGAGAAGGTAAAATATAGCATATTGGTGCTGTGATTGAAATAGGAGACCTGAAATCCAGGAGGAAATAGTTGATTCTATGTTGAGAAGTCTGAAGTAAATGGACAACAACTGCACTGACTCAATCCAATTAGGAAAAAAGATTTAATTTAATTACTTTCCACAGGTCTTGGCCTCTGAGAACCAGTCAAATGCAGAGCTAGAAAAGATAAAGGGCTGCTTTAGGAGCGAATATTTTCAGCAGAAGTCATCTGAAGGAAGTTAAGTTGAACAATATAGGAAAATCCATGCAGAAGAAGATATATTTCTCCTCCAAGTTTACTTACTCTTAAGTGAAGCATTTGCCAACTTTTTTCAATTAGTTTTCTCTGCTGAAAGAACTCTGGAATTGGGAAGCCTTACAAAGACACATGATTAAATTGGCTTCGACAGGTGAGGTTCAGAGCTCACTAAAAGGTCATACAATTTAAACTGGCAGGTATCACAGAAGACAACCTGACTAGCCCAGTATATTTCCCCTGCTGGAAAAGCCAAGGACTTGCAGGCAACAGATGATTGTGAATGCTGCTACCAAAAGTTACTAAACCTAGAGAGTTTAGCTATAGAGTGCAAATGACACCAGAGCTGGCTGCTGAGCCTGCCACTGCCTACATAATGGCACATCATTCCATATTTTCTGCCCTGCTGCTCTCAGACCCCTTGCAGACTGTCTAATGCCAGGAAAACCAGACACTTGCCACACTGATTTCAGATGCAGCACAGTTACCTAAGTGAGAGTTAAAGAAGACAGCCCAGTCTGGCCCAGGTTTTGCTTCTCTGACTAGTATTCATTCCCCAAGAATGAATTCATAATGAGAACAATCCAATCAGCCAGTTAATTCCCTTCTGTGTGGATGGTGACTGATTTCAAAGAGGTTTTCCATCTTTCGTTAAGGCTGAACTCCAGTAAGTGTATGAAGATACATGTCATCAGGACACTTCAAAATATTTAAAACAATTTTAGACTGTTCTGTTAGTCCTGCTTAGACAGAGATGTGTGGCCCCATTAGGCATAAAATTCAGTGCTCAGTGACAATATGGGCAAGAGAACCAAAACCATACGAGATTTATTTAAAATCCCTTATTTAGTAACATACCTTCTAAAGATGATGAGACCTTCATTTTCCCTCAGGAGAGGGATACAGCTGTAACCTTTGCCAAACGACCAAGGAAAAGCATAAGCAACTTTATGCAGCCAGGATTCCTTGGTGGAACAACAGTCCAACATCTTCCATCAAAGGGAGCTTCAACACCCTCCAGAGGTGCCCACAAAAGGGAAATAATTGGTGTGAAACATTCATGGAGCTGCACAGCAAACTTCTCTTTACCTCAGTGTGATTGAAGTAACAGCAGCAGTTGGTGAATGGTAGACCTGGATAACTGAGAGCCACTTCACAGTTCCTCAACTTCTGTATTTTGTGAACAAAACAACCATGTGGATCAAATATTCCTGCTTTCCCTGATTAGAATTCCATTTTCATTAGGTGTTTTTATTTATAGACAAACAATACACTTATCTGCTCTGGACCCTGAGGCAGACAAAATGTTCTCTCTGAGATGAGTCAGACTGGACTCCTTGTAGTGCTAAATTACAGAGGGGTTCTCACTACACTCGGATTCCAGCAATAGGAAAGGTCAGCACACACATAGCTCCAGGTTCGAATGGGAGATGAGGGAATGCTTAAGCTTTTTTCTTGTTTCCAAGTGCTTTGGGTTAAGCCTTATAACTTTGCTGAAAGCTTTAGTGGCTTATATCTGCTGAAGGATAGTGTTAAATCACGACTGTAGAGATGCCCTACACAACACTGTTTGTGGCCAACTCACTATCATCACCTGCTTTTTACAAGAAAAGCATGAGGAGGTAATAGGATTGCAAAGAAGGGCTCTATCATCTCCACCTCCACTTGATGAAACAGAAGCAACCATCCATTCAGGCTTAGCGTGCTAAGGTGCTTATGTCACTTTTGGAGGGGACACATGGCAGACTACTTGAAGAACTAACAGGAACAGAGGGGAGAGGAGAGGAAACAGCTTAAAAAGGCATTAACACTGCCAGAGAGACAAACAACCACAGAAACAATTCCAGTGGCAAAGCTGTACAATGTGAGACTACACACAAGCCACTGGAATTTGAAATAAATATGACCAAAGGATCTTAGCCCAACAGTGAGGGGACGAGGGAAGGTGAAATGTATCTCTCAGGGGAGCTTCATTGAATTTGTGCTAGTTTGCTGCTGAGATGCAGGACATTTTCACTGTTCATGTCATCAGTTAGGGGAAGTCATAGTATTCTATCTTAGATAGGCTACGCCTCAGCTTTTTGCAGGCTGGAACTGTCAAAGCCAACCTAGAAGGAATAAATTTGCCAGCTGCCCCTGGATGTCATCAAGCCAAAACCTACCTATTCCCTCTGCCCCCAAACATTCAGAGCTGCTGTGTTTGTGGTTTGTTTCTGCACTACTCCTTCAGGTCATGACTGCCACCAGATTTTGTGAAGCACAAGTTTAAAACAAACTAAAAGCTTTCCTGAATTTTTTGGGAGAAGTGAAGCAGAAGAATCCTTTCTTTCCTGATTACAACAGCCCTGGCATTCCTTACTGATCATGTGCACCCTCAGAGACCTTGCATTTCTATTATTAGCATCACTGGCTTTTTCATTCTATCTTTACATTTCAGTTCTGGGTTGTACCATGGGACTACTCAAAATTTCTGCTTGCTTTCCATTTCATAAATAAACATGCATGGGAGCAAAATCCCCAAGCACTGTTTATATGCATAAAACTGATTCACCAACAAATAGCAATTTTGCTCTGAAAACTGATACTTAGCTTTTTCTGTTGCTGTCTCTGTGCAAATGGGGAGCAGTGACTTTCATTTTTTTGTGTGTTATTTCTCACTAACACCATTTTCTGGTATAGCTTTCAGTAGCTTATTAAAAACTGGCAAAACCTTCCAGGTATTTGTTTTATGGTAATAACACAAGTGATTACACTTTCTAAACCCAAACAAGTGCTGAGAAATTCTCCACCTGTCTGAAATGAGATTTTACTTGTAAGCCTTTCCCCATCACCAGCTCTAGGACAAGAAGCAAAGCACATGACTTTCAAACAGTTCTGTGTTCTGACCAGTCAGTGCCTGTGCAGTTCCTTTGACTTGCTCCTAATTCTGGGGAAATAAAAGAAAGGAGAATGAGTTCCCCTTTCAGTGAGTTATATGATGGACAAACCTGCTCTCCCTGTGCAACACAGTGCCAGGGCTGTGCTTGTGTGCTGACTGTGGAAATAGCCAAATTCTGCTACTGTTCCCCCTCCTGCCCCCCCCCCCCCCCAACACTACAATACTGTTCCAAATACTAAAAGAGGAGCTCTAGGAAACACAGGCCTGAGCCCGTTTCCCAAACCCCTGCTCTGTGGCACAGGTCACACACAGAGGTGACCCTGGGCATCTTCCCAGCACCAGCCCAAGCTCTCCAGCCACGCAGGGCACTGCAGGGACAGTGGAATGGACTTCTGCTCCTGGGGAGAGCTGCTCCTGGCAGCAGGAGCAGTAGGAGTCTCCTGGCACAACTGTGGAGGATTTAACACAATTCCCTCTCTCCTGTTCTGCAGAAGGAGCAATGAAATCTGCAGTGTAATGTATTCAGCAAAGTTTGAATGATAAATGCTGATGGCATTTCCACTCACTGTTAATATTAAAAAGCTGAGGAAGACTCCCTCTCCTGAGGTGAACCACAGCAAATCAGGAATATTTTAAATCAAAAGAGACTCTAGGCCAACTTGCAGTGAACTCTAAATTACACAGAATTGACATACGCGGAATTTACAGATTCAGTTTAGCCCAGCTCTACCTGTGGGGTGGGGTGAGGTATTCAATGCCATGCCATACTTTGGTTATGGGCAAATTCCCTTCTGGAAGGTTCTGGCCATCCTGGTCTTTCCCTGTTCTGTGCATTGAGCTATTTCAAACCTTAAACAGAACAGAGCTCACAGATGTTCTTGTAGCAACAGTATCTTTACCATATTCAGAAAAATAAAAGTGCAATTTTTTTGTTTTAATGGTCAAAGTCAACATTCATCTTTGTATGGAAGTGGGTATGTTTGTGTACTGAAATTGTACATGGTTTACCGAGTACAGCTTTGCAGATACTGCAAGAAATAGGTCTGTCCCTATATGTGCACATTTTTTTCATCCTCTGTCATACAATCACTTTCCTAGTTCTTCAACTTTTCTGTGCCTGAAATGTACCTGTGAGCGTAATATTTATAACAAACACATTTTTATCAGAGACAGTTAATTAGAATTCATTTCAAAGACACTGCTGAAATAAGCCATGAAGACTTTCATGCTGCAGCTGTGGCTTAGAAGGTAATCTGGTCTCAGGAACTCCAGCAAGCCAGAGGAACTGCACAGCTCTCCAGGATTTCTGATTCAGACAGTGGCAACTAAAAGTGGAGGCTGAGCTATTACCTCTAAATGCCTAAAGGGCTGAAAGAGGTGGAGGTGCAGTGGTGTAGAAGGGGAGAAGAGAAAAAGGAAGCTGAGCATTACCATTTGACAAGTAAATTTTAGAGCATATAGGAATAACAAAGGTGACAGTGCTGACATTTTGCATATCTGTGGAAAGCACAGAAACCTCCTCTGCAAAGGACCCTGGGAAGGTGAGGAAGAGTGCAATTTCAAGGTGTCATTTTTCCTTATGTCCATGAGTCCCTGGACCACAGTCAGCAAGTTTGGCTTTTATGCAGTAAGAAAGGAGGCGGCTCCTTCACACCGAGGGTTTCCTGTCAGCATTAATGAACAAGTTTCTGCCCGGAGCTTACACAGGCCCTCACTGAGAGAGGAGCACTTAAGAGCACAGGGAGACCAGGAGGGTGCTGAGCTCCTGGGGGACTAAACAGAACCAAGAAACATTTAGAGCTGTTGCTGTTTGGTCCTGGCTCCACAGTGGGACCTGCACCCCTGTCTTCAGATGTCCTTAGTTTCAATGAGGTGAAAAATGAAATGCTTCACCACAACACTGAAAGGATCACATTGAGCAGGAAGCCAGGCAATTTAATGATGAGCTTAGAGCAAGGTGGGATTAGAAATCCAATCCTTTTCAGGGCCAAAGTGTGTTTTTTGGAAGATGCAGGGAGCTGTGTCTGGGATGAGCTGCCTTAGAGTTCATCCCCAGTGCACAGGGAGACACATGATTCTCTCAGGACATAGCTGAGATTGCTCTAAGAGGAACAGCGTGCAAAAGCCACCGAAGAAACAAAGAATCGGGCATTTCTCCAAAAGTTACCAAATTTCTGAGCAAGCTGATCAAGCTAACACAATACAGTCAACGAAACCAGACCTGAAGCCTTTAACATGATTTACTGCATTCACCTTTAGATAATTGATTGGCAAATATTCATCATAAAAACCTTTGGAGCCAATCATTCACTCATGTAGAAAGAAAAAGGCTGTGAAACTGCCACAGTTTGGATCAGGTTCCAAGGACTAACTTCTGTCAAAGAGAAGTGAGCTTGAAGACAGGAGATGGCATGAACTCTAAATCCCAACAGCCCTTCATGTCACAGATCCTCACATCCCAACCCAATTGCCCAGGGCCAGCAACTGCTTCACCAGCAGCCCAGCTAATACAGGCCTGCCTTCCAGAGGCACCAGGCTGAATTTAAAAATACATTGTTGACCTGGTCAAACTGTTTTGCCTAAAGAAACAACATTTCCTCAGAGTTCAGCCATTAATCCAGTTAAGTGTAATTAAAGCATTTGCACAAGTCTGAACTAATTTCTCTGTTTACAGAACAAATTGGATAAATATCCCTGTGAGAGGCAGAAAATTCATTACAGCAACAGCTTAGGTCCCAGTATTTCTAAGCTGTCTTGATATGAAGAAATTACCTCGGTAGCCTAACATAAATCTAGCATTTCAGTAAGCCCTTAATGTAAAAGCACTGTGGAAATAATGTCAACAACCTTGTGATGACTAATAAATAAACTAATGTACATCCAGCTGCACATAAGAAACCTTTAGAGACCCTAATGTCATCATAAGCCACAAGAAAAGGTATCATAAGATTACGACTGAGGTTTTATATACAGGCACAACACTTCACTCATATTAATATTTATTTTTCTCCTCACTCTCCCCAGTTTGCTGCCCCTGCTGCCTCCTGTGCCAGCCCTCTGAGCTGGTGTCTCATGGCACTCCCAGCTCTCTCTGACTGCTTCTTAGCTTGGAACTCTCTCAGCAGCAAATCCTGGAGCTGCTGCATTTCTGGATAAAGCTTTTTACTTGTACGCTAAACAGAATTTTGATATTCTTGGAGCTTTGTGAGAACTGAAATTCCCAGGGCTCCACTCAGCCAGCAGGGACAGAGAGGAGGGGACTGGGCTGGTATTGCTGTGCAGGTGTTTGCCCAGTGAAAGCTCCAACGCCACCCAAACCTCACACCAGCCACTTACTGACTGTGAAACAGGAGTGATGTGTCAGTTCAGCCTCCTGGTGTAAGGCAGTTCTTGCTAATTACATACAAGACAAAGACACTAGTTAAAAACTCGGCTGTGCAATTTTGATTCTCATACAGGAACAACAGACTTACAGAGCATTGTCACCCAGCTGAACTGTGTTAGTGTGATTAGATCTGTGCTACAAAACCTCACAGTATGAGTTGTGAGCAGATACAACCTTGTGGTGTAACTTTAAGGCAAGAAGGAACTACAAGGGGAAGACCATCCCTCAGTACGAATCTCCTGAGCATCCCAAAGTGCATATTTGAATCCAGCACAGCTGCAGATTAAGGAATCAGAAAGGATACTGGCTGTCAGTTTACATTTTTTAAATGACTGAGGTTTTTTTTTTTCCCTGTAAACATCTGCTTGTAAATGGGTTTCATTATGACACAGACTTTTGGATTGGAGAATGTTCTCAAATTCTCTTTCCTTTCCAAGTTTCTGTTGAGTAATAACAAATCTCTGTACATTCCAACATCATAGGCAAAATCTATTTGAGTAACAATTTTTCCTATCCTTTAAAAAAAAAAATCTCAAGTAAATACAGCTACTGTTGCTGATCAGAAGCAAACAATTTCAAAGCAAAAAAGGAGAAAATCTTAAATTTTAGTCCCCAGGATGTTAAGGTATATGGTAAAACAGAACACATCTAGCTCTTCCTACCACTCCACTCACTTTTCCTGTGCTTCCTATTTCTACAGCTCCAGGTCTTGTCCTGGACATTCCTTTACATGGGAGGTTATGGGAAAGGATACTGCATCCCAAAGCAGATGCCATCATGCCATTCTTGCTTCCTGAAATCCTCCAGTTCTCCTTGACATGGGATGGGATGGTAAAAGCCCAGCCACTAACTGCTGGTGTTTGCAGGTTTGCATTTTCTGATATTCTGTTTCTTGCCCAGTTGCACTGCTTGAGATGTGAGCTAGCAACTGAACACCTTGTTAGGAGATGCTGTCTTTGAGGAGAATGATTTTGTAGTCTCCCAGCAGCCAGATTATGCTGCTGCTCAAGCACCCTTGCAATTCCAAAATTACTGTCTCTTTAGTTTACATACAATAAAGGCATCAACAAAACAACACAGGCAGAGACACAGCCAGCCCTGGGGATAGTATGGAAGCCCTTGAAGCAGCAATTGCACTACCTCTTTATTTATCCTTTTGGGTCCATACATCAGCTCTCCACAGGAATCCTGGAGAATTTTAAGTGGCTCTCATTAATACACTGGAAGAGATAGGCTGATTATCCTGTGCTCATTAGAAGTGTATGAGGCTACCAGAGATAATTGGAGAGCTTGGTGAAATATTTGCCTTTCTCATGTTGCAAATATCACAGTACCTCATTAGTTTACCCTGCTATTGCCCATTGACTTGCTAACCAGGGGTTTGCAACCTGCAAGGACAATGGATGAATTCTTAATAAAACCAGGAAATGTACTGCTCTTATTTCTGCAGTTTTAGTACCCTGTGCTACACTAAGCAAACCCTCTGGTACAGTTTTGTTTGTGCAAGAGACCAGGCACTGTGAAGAAACAGTAAAAGAGGATGCAACTTGATGTTGTATCAACAGTGTAAAGCCAATAAAAAGGGCTTTGCAGACCTAAAGAAGAAAAGCAAAACTACTCTATTTCATATTTATGATTCATCATTTTGGGCAGAAGAGTCAGTACAACTAATTTAGTGCAAAATATTTTTGTGACAATGTTCATCCTTGAATGGCACTAACACATTCTCACAGGTTCAAGTATGGAAAGAGTTCAGCACGTTCACATTCACATCACTGTGAAACCAAAGGCAGGCTGTCCTGATGCTGCAGGGAGTACAGAGACAGTACAATCTGCACCACTCCATAACAGCACACCACAAAGGGAGGCTGTACAACCAGGCTGGTTCTACACAGCGAGGAATTCCTCCCCCTTTTGCTGTTCTCTGCTCCGAGCAGCGTGGACACTAACACAGCTCACAGCATCCCTGCCACAGAGCTCTGAGAGTCCCTGAAGAACAATTTCACCACCTCATTGTCTACTCCTGAATGACAGACTGAAGTACTAAAGCAACCTTCCACTGTGGGCTTCCAACAGACACTCTCCCATTTACACCACCTCACCTTCAATACTGAAAGCTTCATCTGATTTCACTGCCACTTGCTGGTTCTGAGTCATAGCAGACATTTGAACATAAACCCCAATCTTGATTAATCTCAAACTATTGATAGGGAAAGGAGGAAGGAGCTCTCAGTTGAACTGAAAATCTTTCTAATTGGCCTGTGGCAACTGCATTACCACAGGAAATCTTAAAACAAGCCTCCAGAAATGCTGGTACCATTTGGAAAAACTCTGTAGTTTCATGGCACAATTTAGTTCTAAATGATTATATAATTACATTTGTGAACATAATCCTGTGGGGTATTATTCTAATTATAGACCACAATCCTTCTTAGCAGCTTTCAGAGAAATAATTTGCGTAATGAAATGAAGGTTTCCAGCTGCAGCAAACAAATCAATCTCAAACCTTTTTTGTAAATGATGGGCTACCCTTAATGGTGTGATCAAACTTGGATCAATCCACTGATTCTGTATTTGCCTGGATTTGGGGGATTCCTTATTCCAGAGCAGAAAACGGCTGAGGGCAGCATGCTACCTGCAGAACACCCAGATGTTCTCTGAGATGATAAATAATGCAAAAATTTAAAACGGAGGCCCCAGCTATTCCACCTGAGTGTGACACTACCACCAGTCCAAGTGCTGTTGTACACAGAGGCTGAAGACAAGGACTCCTGGCCTTGTGGACATTTATCCTGATGACACAAAAGGAAATTTTGCTCAAAGAAGCTTTTATCTATAAACACTGAACTGCATCAGAGAACAATGAATGCAGTTGAAAGGCAAGCAAACACACAGTAACTTCAAACAAGTGCAGCAGCCTGCACCTGTCTAAACAGTGATCTCTGTGATACTAAATGTCTCTGTAGACACTCCAATGCCACTGGATGGTGCTTCATGATACTGGAATGTTATCTGAGCCTTAGGATAAACTCTATTCACTATCCCCCCCCAAAATCAGTCATTTTTTGACTCAAAAGCACCTACAACCAGCACTTCACCATGGCCTAGCTCCTAACTAGTTGTCCTTTAGGACATATCTGCACACCTCTTGCCATATGAGCCATCTTTTTTTTTAGCTACAAGTTTCCTGAGAGTGTGTCCAGCTTCTCTTCTACTGCTTTTTATGTAACATCCTTTATGCAACCCTTCACCCAAGGTAACAAGGCAGATGACTCCAGTGCAGAAGCTCTAGAGCACCCTCTGAAGACAGAGGTTTATGGAAGCTAGAAATGAAAGGGACTCATCAAGTCAGTAAATCTACCTTCCTGCAGGGGGAGGAGGTAGGTCTTTGATCAAGAGTGCACGGGATATTTGGTGACATAGATGGACTACAGAAAAAAGGTCAATAAAGAACTATTTAAAACTAGATTATTTTGCTGGTTACATAGTAAAACCCAGATTATGAATTGAGCCAATTTTCTAATCTAGATTACACACACTGATATAAGCAGCCAAAATAACAAAGGGCATTTGCTGAAGGCAGATACTTGTTCCAATATTGCCGGTATTTCAGATAATGAATTTGTCTGTTGGATTTACGTAAACATGAACTCTAAACATACAGAAAGTGAACATGAGCTTGTTGATTTCCACAGTAAAGATTCATCATCCTCTTCACTATCCAAAACTGGAACTTGAAGGTAATTTTTGCAATGAGAATCAATCAGCATAATCTCTAGAACTAAAATTAATTTTGGAAGCTGCAGCATATTAAAGAACGTGGTTACTTCACTCAGAATTCTGTGCACTGTCAGCAGGAAAAAGGTGCCATGTGCCAAAACCATCCATGCTACCTCATTTCCAGACCACTCCTCAGGGAAGCACCATCTTTGGCTCATTTTCAGAGCTCTCATTCAATATGGAAACTATAGAAACTAAATCTTGAGGCTGTTGAAAGATCCTTCCTGTTGCACTACACAAACTTGTCCCTGCACACACAGAACAAACATCTTCACAGCAGCTAGAACTGCATACAATATTTCCTCTATTACATTTCCTTTGGAAAA
Organism: Platyrinchus mystaceus; assembly: GCA_035041135.1. Taxonomy (NCBI): domain Eukaryota; kingdom Metazoa; phylum Chordata; class Aves; order Passeriformes; family Tyrannidae; genus Platyrinchus; species Platyrinchus mystaceus. Next base: position 6,504,155 of record JAWWLV010000021.1, read on the forward strand.
GGTACAGACTGGAAGCAGAAGCAACTCCTGCTATCTCCATGTGCAGAATTAAAGCAGGGCTTCAGAGTACACCCTGGGAAACACTATAACTCTTCCACCACTGTAGTTGATGACGACAGTGAGCAACTCCCAAGCTGATTTGCACTCAGGAGAGTAATCCTGGTTACAGGACAGGACAAGGAACGGGAGCTCTGAAAACTCTAAAATGCAATTTTACTCTCTTTCTTTACCTCTCTTTAAACTACCCCTCCCTCAAATTTTATTTCACAATTAGAAACTTCACTCCCCTGGTTTCCCACTTGTCTTAAGACTTCTGTGCAGACATCACGCAAAGCCTGGGTTTCGAGGGAGACTTAGCTGGTTGTAAAGACCAGCTTCCTCTGCTGTATTATCTGGCAGTGTTTGGAAACAGTAGGCAGCCATGTGGAAAGGACAAACTGCAAGTGGGGTATTGTTGCAAGGGAACACAACCACAGATGGCCACACACAAACAAAAGCAGGCCCACCGCTCGCTCTCCAGCGGGCTTTACACGGACACGCTGAGGGCACCAATCCTGAAATCGCAGATTTGCTCCCTGTGAACAGCAGCCCTGTGGCCCAAGCGCCCCTGCCTCCCCTTCCTGGAGTGACAGCAGCTGCAAAACTGTGCGACCTACTGGGCTAAATGACATGGTACCTCGGGCTCGCTGAGACAGCAATGCGTGACCCACAACACGCAGCTTGAGTGGGGATGAGCAAAAGAGTCATTGCTTATCTGTTGCAATTACTCCTTTTTAAAGACCTTATTCTTATCTTTGATTCTCAGGCATTTTTCCCTCCCCTTTCCCAGTGACCATCCAAAGTGGACAAGGCACAAAGTGACATTTCTTATCGTGTATACATTTAGTTTGCAGCTTGAGGATGTGCTATTTGTCTACACACAAGGAAATAGCACATTAGGGAAAGACAGTAAACACTATGCTATTTATTATTATGATTTTGAACATCTAAGATTCAATCAGACAATACTGGAAATCCCATAATAGTTTAGGTAATCCTAGCCCTAGCTGATGGATTTTAGGAGAGCTCTCAGTTTGGACTTATACGCTGTGTTCCCCAGAACTATGCTTTCCTATAGCACTATAAATACACGTTGCAACTGGGCAGATAATGGGTATATCCCTTCAGCACTCTACACTGACAAAAGATGAGCAGGGAATACTCGGAGGAACAGAGAAAACAGAGGCTGAACCTATTCAGTGACCTGTATATTTTGGGCTGAAACTTACACATTAATGTGCTGGGAGACTCTTTCAGTTAAGCCAGCTTGCATAACGTTTCTGTTCTTACTGTATTACTCCTTAGTTCTTCCTTACACTTTTTTATTCCTAGTTCCCTAAGCAACCAACTAGTAGATTATTAATTTGTTTTGGCTCAACATTATCATAAATGTTGATTATTGGTGTTATAATTATGTATAATTAAGTATGCTTTGATCTGCTATAAAATCAGAATGCTCACACAGGAATCAACACAGTGGGATGGCTGTGCTAGTACAGTCCAAGACGAAGGCACATGACATGAGAACATCTGAGAATGACTGGCACTTACCGTAGTTTCAGTCATGCATGTTTACTGGGTCAGGGGAAGAAAACAGATATGCCTATTTCATGTAGCTCTTCTTCTACAATAATAGCATTTGTAGAATTGGTAGTCAGTTTGAATTGTGTTCTGTACATTGCATTATACATGCAAATTAATTCCTATTAATCTTTATAATGTTAAGCTACTGCTAAAAATGTTCATTTAAGAACTGCCTTTGTTCTTCTGTCTCCCTAATTTCAATTCCCTTCAGTCTCTTCACCCTGTGTATTAAAGTACTTTATTAATTTTGTCACGTTAATCTGATCAGTGCTAAACACACCACCATTTCTAAAGACCTAAAACATGAAGCTAAGCTATGGTGACATGCAAACAAAAAGCCTGACGTGCAACAGGCAGAGCAGCTCTCGTTGTGCCTGGGCCACGAGGAGGTGACAATCTCTGCCCTATTTCTGTCCCAGCCCACCCACCTCCAGGGCACTGTGGCCAGAAGCCAAGCAGAGCTGTGGCCCAGAACAGAGAGGGCAGGGGGGGACAAGGCAGGACACACAATTAAAACCTCATTAAAATAACAGGAGGGTTAAACTGTGTCATCAGAAAGGAGGGGATAAAACCCTGACAATGGCAAACCCACCAATTTCTGTGTCATCCCGCATATTATGGAATGGAAGGCCTGAAGCAGAGGGGATTATCTCTGAGTGGTGATTACCCAGACGTTGCATGTCAGAACACAGTACCCAGGTCTGTGGAACTGGCATTAATTCTGAAACAGATAGGATGAAAATAGAGAAGTAGCTATCAAATGGAACTGTCTTTCCTATTACAAGATGGACATGTTAATAAACTGAGGTTTTATGCCAGAAAAGTTCTGCAAAGAAAGCAGGAATTCAGGAGAATTATGAGCTCAAATTTCCATTTTAAGAATAGTTTCTATTCCCAAAAATGTATATCCAGAAAACTGTTGCCAATTTAAACATGCCATTACTTATCTGGAAGTTCCTTTTTCTTTTCTATTTATGTTTACTAAACTCTTGCAAGATTTTAGCAAGTGTTTTCGCTAATATCTGATGAAAATTTAGACAGTTCAATGTTCAGGTGATACTGAAATACAGATGTACTATACAACTTGCCCAGAGCTCCTGTCAGAAGCAACAGCAGACACAAGCAGATTTCTCTGACCGAGCATATTTTATCTCATTATGTGATTGTTGATTAAGCCATGCCTAAGAGGTAAGTTGATATCACTGACTCTTTTAAAAAAGAAATAACTATTTTGCTTGAATAAACACACAATCTGAAAACAGAATTTCAAAATTTGCTTCATGAACAGTCTATAGCTTGTCAGCTTGTGAAACTGGTTTACAAACATTTCATTAATAAAGGAAATAAAACTTATAAAAATGACCACTATCCTCTACAAATTAGCTATTCTATGACAAAATATTTTCTCCTTAATAACAGAAACCAAATTCTTATCTTGAGTACTTCCAGTTCATTAAATGCCATTAACATAATTGAGAACTGTATGATAAGAGGAGGAAAGATGTGCCTTGTAGTAAGTACAAATATTAATTTAATTCAATTTTTCTATTCATTTTGAGCAATAAATAAAGGAAAGAAAATGAAACAAAAAGCAATGTGGCCCAATGACAGTGATGTGCAGCAAAAATAAATAGGACATGAAAAACTGAAAGATAAGCTGCAACAGTCACATCTGTGTTCTCAATATTAAAGAAGAAACAAATATTCAGAATAAATTTTCAAGGCCTTAGACACACCACTTCATGATCTGTGATTAAGCGCAGAAGAAACAAAAGACAGTTCCATTTCAATTACTTCTCTGAAAGCAAGATTTGTTGAGCATACAGGTCACCTATGTAGTCTAAGCATAGTTTTGACACATAATCTACATACTTGAAATACAAGAAGAATAAAAAGGACAGCAAGTGGTAAGGAATTCCTTTCCCCATCTCTGGATCTAAAAGAGCATTGGTATTTATAATATTTTCAAGTTCACCTCAATTCAGGAAGATTTAAATTCCTTATATAATTTTACATACAAAGCCATACTGACTTAGAAAATGTGACTGCATCACAAATTCTACTTTCTGTGAGAGTTTTGTCAAACTCAGTTAGAAAGGGTGTATTTTGTAAACATTTATTCTTTGTTCAAAAAGCTTTCAAATCGTGGAGCATTTGAGAAAGAGAAGAAATTGGTTTGGATTAGTGGTTAAAGGCTTTGGCTACAGTCCCTAGTCTTGTTGACTCCCTAACAGAGTGTGGTTATGGCTGACTGAACGGCCTCCAATCATTATTTATTCTTGTCTATGCTTATGGGCTAACCAGGCAGAATTGTCCAGTCACACTGATTGCTTCACGTAGTGCTTGACAGAAGTTTAATTCTCTGGTTTAGAAAAAGTTCCTGATGCATCTGATGAGTGCAGGGGTCATTAATTGCTATCAAGACTGGATGCAGAGCTGACGCAAGTATGGCACACATGGGGACTGGCACTATCCCCTTTGGGTTGGTCAGGGTACAAGAGAGCAGAGTGAAACCTTTTTTGACAAAGCTGCTGAATGCTTTTGCTTTTGCTTGCACTGTGAGAGACAGATGAAGTACACTGACAGTAGAGAAAAACAAACCACCACTCAGATTTTGACAAGGCACAAAGGAGGAAATGAACACCCTAAATGATTTTACAGAGAAGGATTTTTAGTGGATCAAATCCAAAATACAGTACTTGCAGGCTACAGCACAACCTCCGTGACAAGGGAGCAGTGGAACTGTATGGAAAGGTATAACACTGCCAACATTTCCTCAAAGCTGGTGTCTGGTCACGGTCGCAGGGATGCCACTCTGTTTGCCAGTCTAATGAGGTACCATGAGGGCAAACGTTATCAGTAAAACTGTGCCTAAGCAGCCTTTCTGAGCAGCAATATTTCTGTTGGGAGCATTCACCAGCACAACGTTTACTAGTAAGCGGGTGAGCCCCAGAAGACTGGAAATTGGCCCAGCCTTTTCCTCTAATTTCAAAGGAAGGCCTGTCCTGCTCAGCACATACTGGGTAAGACCATACACACACAGTTTCTTCTTTATAACTTTTTTCTTCCCCTGATCTGTCTTAATTTCTAAGAAAAGTCATGTGTTTTAAAAAGCTGTTGGTCAACACCACTGGCTGTATATCTTCAAACACGACACCTAGGTCATCTATTTAGAACCTGAACTCCCATAGTTCTGGATAGGTCCTTTGGAGAGAGGTAAAACTTTGCTGTGGTACTGAAGATGTGTATCCTTAAAGTGAGTATCATCCTATCTGAAAACACTTCATAAGCACATGAGTGTGAAACATTTTTCCATCATAATGCTTTGACTATTAATGAGAGAATCTTCTAGTAAGATAAATATAAAAAAAATAGCGCCTAGCTTCAAACACTTGAAATAAGACTCACTACATGCCTCCTACAACCCAAAAGATATGCATAAGCCCAATTCAAGCTATAAGACTCTGCTAGGGATGCAAAAAATGGGGCAGTAGCAGCTTAAGCATTATTACAAATTTCTCAAAGGTGCACAGTAGGTTTCTGTGTGCTCAGTTTCCACAGAAACCAAGCTACAGATTTCTTGCCTTTTTTAAGTCCAAGTTCTATTAGAAACATAACTTTATTGCAGTTTTACCTGTTTAGTGAAATAAATACTTTTGGTGAACCTTGGACAAGTTGACCTCTTACATTAAACCTTAAAATAATTATTATTATCTCCATCTATCATAGACTTATAAATATCAAACTTAGGCACGAGCTTTGTAGCAGTTACTGGTACAGTGCTGATGGCAATGATTTAAATTCTCTTCAATCTTCCATTGAAAAGACTGTCATCAAGGCACATTGGCCATAAAGGTTAAGTAAGCCTTGACAGATCTACGAAATAGTCACAATTATGACCAATAACTTCAGAGATGCAGAAGTGCGAGAGGAAAGTTGTGACTGCCTTCTGCAGCACAGGGGATTGAGATTCTGCCCAGCTCCTCACATATTTGATTGTTTGATTTATTTCCTGGGAGCTCTTCATTTCAGATGGTATTCTACTTCTTTATCTTTTTTGTGCACATTTTAACTTGTTTACTGATTTACTAAGCAACTTTGTATTAGCTCCCGCCCAAAGGACTGCTGAAACTGCTCTAAGTATTTACTTTCAATCAGACAGCTTTTCTCTTCCATTTGTTTTCTTGACATTATCAGTACCTTCATATGAAAGAAGAAGCTCCAGCAGTGCACCTCTATCAGAGTGGCTACACATTTTAATCAGAAGGTAGAGGAAACAAATCTGAAAAAATTAATATAAATAGGATACTTGAACTTTATAACATGATTCTCTCTCAGCTTTATGTCAAAGGCATGATAGCTACTGCAATAGGAAAAGTTCCTGCTCAGTGAATAATTGGAGAATACTCTTCTAATGTTTTTTTCTGAGTCAATTTACCGAATACAGCTGCCTCCACTCAGATCAAAGTCCCTGTTAAAATGGCCAGATTTCTCTTTCTAGATGGGATCTGCTCGTCTACTCAGAGGGGTCCTCTGTCCCTCTCAGCCCTGATGTGATCTCCCTCTCACAGCGATGGCAGAGGTCCTCATAGGAAAATGGCCTTTCAGTGAAAAATCAAAGTATCCCAATAGTTACAAATAAATATCCTATCTGATCCTACAGAGCTAAGTTTTGCAGAGTAACCTGTTCATTTCTTACAGTCACCAGCAATTTCAAAAGCATATATGTTATTTTTCATTTTTAATGCAGATCTTTCTCTCTTTCAGTGGGCCTTGTCAAAGAGAAAACCACAAATATGCAGGTTTCAGGATACTCAAGTTTATATAGTAGTTTCAGGGGTGAGAAAATATATAGTCGTTTCAGGGGTGGGAAAAAAAAAAATCTGAGTTCCCCTTCAGTGGATTCTATGGGACTTTGCAAGTTATAGCAGATTCTTCTCTGGAGAGGACTTTGCAGCAGATCCAGATTGTCACTGCCCTCACTGAAGGTCAGTATGAAAATTCCTTTGATTTCATGAGTGAATTTCCAAGCTCTTTTCTGGTGAAATCACCAAAGAGCTAAAGACAAATACTAAACACCAAGTAAGTACCAAAGAACAGCACTGACTTTAAACCAGATTTCCAGCATCCCCAGACACTACTGGGAGTACAGTGAGCTTAACATATTAGGTGTTAGACATAGACAGGTTATTAAATAGTCATATTGGTTCTTCTGAAATAAACCCCACAGAACCAGAACAGTACCTACACTTCCTCACTCCAGGTTTGACTTAGCTATTCCTGCTGCTCCTAATTCAAACTATGAAGGAGCTGACACGAACCTCAGATGCAGTAAAATGTTGGCTCCTTCTCCCATTGCAAAAAAAAAAAAAAGAGGGCAAAATCCCCCCAAAACTACCCAATTCCCATGTTCCTGAATCTCTGTAGCTGATTTGTTGGTGACATTTTTCATCTTGACAGCACATTCAGGAAATGTGACAAATTTAGGCAACAGTCTCGCACTGAAAAATGTTCCAGCGAACTCTTCCCAGTTAAGCTGCAATGAATTTGCTTAGCAAAAAACAAAAGGTTTTTCCTCAGCTTAGCTTCCAGTTACTTTGATACATGATGTTTCAAGTAGTTTTAAAAAATGGAGGCAGCATGAGTTTTGTATTAGTTTTTAAAGCTCAGATCATCGTTCAAGATACTGTGCCATTTCTCACTCCTAGGTCTGAAAGAGGACTGTGGGCTTTTGCAGTCCCAAGGCATCGCCACTCCCCCCTTCGACAGAGCCCCATTTCCCAAAGCATCCTTTCAATTTGTGGCAACAGCTCAGTGTGTGACATCATCTGGTTCTGCAATTGCAGAATTGCTCCATAGTGCAATTTTGCGACTGTCAGATGTTGGAGCTGTGGCCAAGCAAGCTGGGGGACCTATCTGCTGCTTTTCAGACTATTCAGGGATGAGTCAGTCAGTCCTGGGGAGGTCTCATATGTCTGAAATGAAGCCATAAACCCTGTCACAAAAACAAAATAAAAGCTTTGGCAAGCTGTGAACGACTGGCGTGAATGATGCCCTGGGAGGGTCACAAACAACAATAGCTGAGCTCGGCAGAGCGGCTGGATACGATACCTGGGGTATTTTATGGATTATTATTCTAAACAGAAAATACAGGCCAGTGTGTTTGTGCTGAATGCAGAGGAAGAAGGTGAGGAACTGCACATTGATACAGGTGTTCAGGAGGCTCTTAGCCACCTGCACTCACAGCCTTAGCAGCCAAGGGCCTTTTAAGTCTCTTCTGCTTTTATAACCTCTCTCTACCTCATGAATGGAAATGCAACACCAAAACTCTCAAGGTCACCTTTTGGTGAATGTTTAGCTTTACAACTACATTTTCTGTACAGCTTTCCTTCATCCATGGGGCTTCAACGAGGATTGCATTGTGAATACACTTTCTATGTTCTTACTGGGGTGCACGACCCCGTTACCATGAATTATTATAGCAAACTTTCTTTGTATTCATTACTAGAGACTTCTGAGATCAACAACTAAACTACAACTTCAAGATCCTTTCAAAGCATACCCTAAAGTCCCCTGGAAATTTCCAATTTATATAAGCTGCCCTTATGCTCTGCATACAAGTGTCTCACTGCAAGCATAAAGAGCCTTTGGGGTTGTTCTAGCAGCTCTAAATTGGAAAATGGTTTTGGCTGGACCAGAGATACACAAAACCAGTTTTTTGTTGTGGTGGAATTTGTTCTCACAACAAAACCAGAAAGGAAGAAATTAAAAATCAACTGCCATAGCAAATGGATACAAAAATTGTTTGGGATGCTACATACAACAATGAGAAACAGAAACCAAACTGCAGTAGGATAACATTCATATTGTATCATCTGCCATTGAATTACCAAGGCCCACCCCCAGTCTGGAAGAGAACAAAAAGCACACAAAGGAGAATTTTACATGAACAGTGTTCTCCTAGGGGATAAATGTTACACAAATATCATAAAACCCTAACTCTATACTCAAGAAGCAAAGTGTTTCTTGAAATGGGATTGCTAGCGTGTCCAAAACTAAACTAGTTTGTATTCTTAGGAACTTCACATTGCAAAAATGACTCTTCAGTCAGATGGGGTAGATTAACAACAGATCTATTAGTTTCTTCACTACTCATGAAACAACCAGGGTGATGAGCTGTAAATATTGTGCCTGTGGGAACAGTTTGTTTATTCTTGCTAAGTTTGAGAAATTCTAGAAGAACGACTTGTAAATAGAAATTTTAGAAGATTTAAAATTAGAAGACTGGAACCATTGTTTCAAACTTGAACACGTACAATTAATTTGGGGAAATTAGGACTTGTGTTTCTAAGAGCTTCAGGCACATTGGACAATTGCTGGCTTTAGATCTTCAATGAAATGCAGAGTTAGTTCAGCCCTTCCAACCTCTCTTCTTAAATTTGCATCCACAATTCCTAAACCTTTAAGTACATACTGCAAAATTCAAATAGGCTAGGAAATGTTCATCTGTGATCAGCACCTAATGATTTGAGTGACCTGAATTTAGAGAATATTCATGTAAGCATAATAATTAGACATGGGAAAGACCGGAGGCTGTCTTCTATTACCTAGTTAGTTCAGCACTGAGCCTAGACTGATAATTTTTGACCAATCTCATTTTGCAAAGATCTGTGTGAAAAATTTTTCCACTCCTTCTCTTGAGAGGCTTTCCCAATAAAGCAGATCTGGCTTTTAAAATATTTGTCTTGATAACCTGTATCCACTTTTTGACAGTCTGCTTCATTTTAATACTGGGCACACATTGCCTTGCTTTAAAGAAAGGTATATTCAGCTTTATGAAGTATTTATGGACTGTCCACTGGCACTTAAGCTTTTGTTTTGTTGTATTGTTCTCTATGTGCCCTTCTCTTCAACACTTTAGAACGACAAGGGCATTTCTCAGGTAGCTCCTGTACGAGTTTGGTCCTCCAGAAAATGTACAAGAAATGAGGAATTTTACTAGAAATAGCCTCTGAAATCCCACTAGACTGCACAGATGGCCAGAAATCATGATTGGAAGGATTCATACATATTTCAGAGTAATACACTGGAAAAAAAGATAAAATGCAAGAGGAAAAGGAGCAAGAACTCTCAAACTCAAGATGCACTTTGGCTAAAACTAGGTTGGTGTTTCCCCTAAACATCCATCATACAATCTGACTGACAACATAACACTCAAATTAAGCAGTTACAAGTGAAGCATTGTTAAACAGGACTCTTAAGAACAGAGACTGCTACAGTTTGATTATGTATCTTAGCTCTAGCCAGATTACTAAATATATGAACAAAACAATTCTGCTAGATATGTACTACCCAACAGGACATATGTAAATACACAGTGAATTAGAAAATGCAAACTGTTAATCCTGACTGTAGGGCTGGACCTTAATGCCCAGGCAACATTGTGGCCGACTTCATGCATAAACAATAAAAACTAGGACATTTGCTGTAGCTCATCCAAGCTTTTGTTTTAAAGGATGCACTAGTTCAGTGTTAACATTTCTACCTATTAAAAACATGCAAGATTTCACAGATTTAGAAAAAGGAGGGAATAAAGCCCACACCCAGAAAATGCATGGAGAAATAGGAAGAAACCTAAAATATAGCTATTTCATCATAAAGATTTTATTGGTGCCAGTTAAGAACGATTTTCTCACTTGTACCTTCAGCAGATTTGTGCCAATTTTGCAATTTTACATCCCCCCCCGTCAGTGCATCAGACATTCTCCTCCCTTTGGAATACACCCAAAGAAAATGTATTCCAACCTCAGGCTTGGATAAGCTATGGCTGTAAGCCAGGGCTTCTGCACTGGATTCCCAGTTTTTTTCCAAATCTCTCTGCATGTGCCCTGCCAAGTCATTGTCTCCAGAAATAAGAAGAAGCTAATAAATCTGTGTTGGTATGTTCAATATGGTTCTGCACTCTCTGCTGACCCTCCTGTTTCACTAGCCTGAAATCCTATGTTCCAGTGTATGCTGAGATGTTAAAGTTTTGGAGAGATGCTACTGGAGAAGATCATTTGGTGAAGAGCACAGTGCAGGTAACTTGTAAACTTGCACAGAATCTCAGAAGCTGCCTGTGAAGACAGGACAGATTTGCAGGATCAGGGCCTTATATTCTGAAGAGATGGTCTGGACTGGTTCTTTGCCAGTCTAACTGGTTGGGCTTCACTAGAATTGCTCTTGACATATCAGTGTGAGGGAAAGGAAAAAATGGCCTTTGAAGATGCAAGTGACATTTCCCATAGCTGCAAGGACTTCTGATAATACCTCTGTGCAGAGAAGGGTAGTCTCTGGGTAGTCTCTGCTAGGTTGAAAGTAACCTATTTTATTAAAAATTTTCAACTCTGATGTTTAGTAAAAGCCAAGCGGCCTCCATTATCTACACAAAAATAGCCTGGTAGGTATTCAGGGCTGTCTTTTCTAGTATCTCTGCATACTCTTTAGCCTTGGGTATGTTCCTCATGCATTAGCTGAACAGGATTCTCAGACCCACTCCTCAATCTGTGGTACACTCCACATTTAACATTGTTGTGCACTCACTCACTGAACCATTTTTAAACTCAGTTTCCTGCTGAGAGCTAAATGCACTGTTTGTATTCTAATCTTTGTACCTACTGCAGCTAAAGTATAGCAGTTCCACAGCTAGAAGGCAACAACTAAAGCAGGGGAAATGTAATTAAGAAGAATAAAAAAAATGATTGATAGAAAATACAGCACATTGCTCTAGACATATTAATGTAGTGGTAACTGAGAGACTTGAACAACTAATTTATTAAAATTACCTGGAAGCATCTTATGATTACCCCAACATAAGCACTCTTTAATTTGCTTCTGCCCCTATTCTTGGCAAGACAGTCCACGCTTTGCATGCTTAATATACAAGATGCATGAAAACCAATTAATGCTGTTGACCTATACAAATAGGATAACACCAGTGGGCTTGATCACTGCCAGACAAGTGAAGATAACTGGTAAATGAAGGACTTGGTCCTAATTTGTGAAGCCAGTCAGAATTAAAACATGCTGAACTCTCCTTGGCTTCCATGGGAGGTGTGAATGTTTAGTATCCTGTGGCACACTGAGATGGTACAACTTATCAAAGTTTTGACATTCACAAGTCCATTGCCTGCAGCAACCAGAAAATGAACTTATAGAAGGGAGAGGTGGCTATGATGATAGGAATACCACATACTTCCATACAAGGCTCCTGCCCTGTTTGCCCTCCCGAAGCTCCCCCTGTGTGACAAGCTCCTGATTCCTACAGCACAGCTAATGCCATGCCACAGGCTCTTTCAGGCTGTTGCCTCAGAGCACTTTTAGTCACAAGTCAGTCTCCTTCCCAGGAGGAAAACATTTCAGTGTCTTGTTCAGGAAACACGGAGAAGGCCTTGATTTCTCACTTCACCAGTAAATACTTTGCTTATTATTAACCTGACTCTCAAGGTCTGGGGAGCTTTCCAAGGTGGTTTAACTATATCTAGGTCATCACCCAGCTCCCATGTGCTTGCTCAGAGATGTCAGCAGGGTGAGATCCCTGAAGAAGTCTGAACTGGTTCATCCAGAATAACACAGAAAAGAGGTTCTCTTATAAAAACACAAGTATAATAGTTGAAGACATCAGACATAAGTTCGAAATCACTTTAGAGAATCACTTTAGAGAACCACTTTGATGGAATATTAAAGAAGGTTTTGTTCACTGTTCCTGAGCAGAAAATGGCAATAAAACTGGAAACTGATAGGCAGGACATGCCCAGGGGGCAGCAGATGAGACCCATCCTGACAGGTGCAGTGCTGTTCCACTGCACCCAAATCTGCAGAACATCTAGCTCTGTTCTGACTGTTGGCAAAGTGAATGTGATACTTCAGTTGTCCAGGAGAGAGATCTACTGGGAAATAAAAGGAAAAATCCTCAGAAATGCACTACATCCTGGAAGAAACTCTTGATACGGGGCAGCCTTTTGCTACTGTGCCCAGCTGCCATGGCCATGTTTCAGTGGATATAAGATGTTTTTTATCTCTTCAGGTTTCTGGTAGGTGATCAAGCAGTACCTCCTCCCTGGAACTACACTGTCACTTGAGTCTGCTAACTCCACAACGTCACAAAAAGAGGATGAAAATCACATCTGGCCCATTAGGTCTCTTGTCCCCTTTTCGCTAACTCGTAACTGTTAAAAGCCCTCTCCTGGAATAACCAGCTGCTCAGGCCATGCTCATCCCCACTCAGTTACCAGTGATGTATGGTCTTGTAAGCTTTGGTCAGACTGCATTGCATCTGACAAAAATATGGGCACAGCTACCTGGTGATAAATGTCATGGGCCATAATTATTGAGGAAAAAAATATTTCATGAGGATGGAAAATGTTGTGCTGACCTCTCCTTTTAATAGCCGTTATCTCTGGTAAAAAGCTGCAATTCACAGAAAGCATGAAACAAATTCAGCTGTGGTGCTCCTTCAGCAAAGTAAGGGGGCTTGCATCAAGGAATGATTTTGGCCCCTTGTGTGCTATCAGAATGTGACTGTGGTGCTGCTGAAACAACCCACTCCACTGCATAACAACTGCTGTAGGTCAGTGAAAGTCCCCTCTTTTGTCTGTAGAGATGGTGGTGCACAGCCATAAAGCCTGATGTCAGTGCCTCTCTCTGATTTTCCCTCAAGTTCATTTTCTAAATGAATATCCAGCATATGATTCTCTCAGCTCTGTGTCTCTTCTGATGATTAGTCTGCTGCCATTTCAGGCTACATGGACCTTCCCCGAGTTCATAATGGGAAAGATATTAATTATGTTCAGGGAAAATTGAGTTTCATGACTCCCAGAGGACCATGCTACAGTCTTCATGAAACAACTTCTTTCCACCTTTTTATGTCAAGTACAACAGACTCTGCATAAATGGTGCAAGACATTTTTATGAGTTACATCATGAGTGGAAAAGAACAGCAATTGTATCGAGCTGCCTGTGTGCATTAACCTTATTTCTGAGGAGCTAAAATTATTTTTGGAAGCAAAGTTAAAGACGATACAGCACAAAGAAGAGTCTGTCACTTGGTCTTCCTTCTCCTCTTTTGCCTATATTTCCTTTTGACAGAGGTCATACCCCTGCCTACTTGAACACTGAAGAGGGTTCTAGACGGTGAATAAAATTTGCAAACCCTAAAGCTGTGCACTTCAGTTCTTATCCTGAGGGACATTTTAAATAGGCACCAGAGAGAGAACCAAACCCACTGTACATTAAGTACACTGCAAACTAATTTCATGAGGCAACTGGCACTGGAGCACAGGCCTTAGTTCCAAGAGATAACAATTCCTTATTGCTCTTATCATGACAGCATCCTTCAGAAAGACCATTTGTCTCCCAGAAATAAGTGAATTATCTTAAATTCATTAAGGACTAAATCAGAAATTGCTGTTGGATTTTCCTTGATTTGTGCTGCATACTGATAGTCACTAAAATACATCTTTCTTCATCATGCACTTTTTATTGCTTGAAGCTCCTCTGTCTAAGGACTTACTTTCCCAAGCAGCGTGATCTGGAAGCAACAGCACAAAACTGGGGGAAAAAAAACCCCTAAGTTTGAATCCTTACCCTGCCACTGCAAAAAGAAAAAAGAGAAAAAAAATCTCCCTTACTCTCTTACTTCTGAAGAATGGGTATTAATTGCTTTGCACATATACACACATAATTTTAAATAGGCTCAAGTAGCATACATATAAGAATTAATTGCACATGCCTGTTTTCTCTGAAGTAAAGACACATTAAGGATGTAAAGACATTTCCAGACCCATTGGAATAATGTTCTTACACCAGCAGCACTCCACTGGAATACAAAAGAACCTGTGGGTTTTGCTTTTTTAAATGTGTTTAGCATGACTGAAGAGCCCAGCACTGCTGCTGCGGCTGCCGAGTCCCTGTCGATCCCAGGCCCAGAGCACGGGGAATTTGAGGAGCACCTTGTCCAAGTGTCCCCTAACCAGATGCACACACAGAAGACATTTGCATACAAGCCCATCAGCAGCACCATTTGTAATGGCAGAAAACAAAGATGTGAGTAACAGTGGTTGGCAGATAGGGAAAGGGGCAGCAAGGGCAGGAATGGACATGGAAGTTGCTGATGCCAGGAGCAGAGCCAGGTTTGAGCATCCTCTCCTGCCCTCCTCCCTCCCTCCTGCCTTTTAGTCATTCCTCTCTAACTTTCTCTGACGCAGTGTTTGAGAAAAGGGGAATGAAGAACACACCCTGCTCAGAATGAAGCCCTGAGTACTGCTTCTCACACTGCTCCTCTTTTACCATGAAGAAACAGGAGGCAAGGCCCCCCAGTTCACTCATGGGTTCATCCCAAGGCCATGTTTCTCTGTCTCACTCTTCCTGCAAAGAGAAATTGTGGGTTATACGTGTAGGGACCTTAAAGCTAGTTCAGAGTGCATTGTATGCTTGTTAGAAAGGCCAGACACCAATACACAATATAAAGTTCCAGTTCTGCAAGAGTCAAGGGCTTAATACACCTTTAAAAATCTACCCTCAAATATTGTAGTAGCAATTTAAAACAGGAACAGCTTCACAGATTCTTAAAAATGCTGGATTCTAGCTTTAGTAAATTCTTATTCTTGATTAAATGCTGCTTAATTGAAAGCAGCATGTGATTTCTCATCAGCATAAATAATCTGCTATAATACCTGTGCAGGCTGTCAAACCACTGTCAAATTGAAACACTGCTTTCCCCTTTCTGTCCATTTGATCATACATTCCATTTTGGATTTCTCTGTTTTCTATAAAAAGGCTTTTGAGCTCAAGATCATGGAGACAATCTGGCAAAAAAAAAAAAAATCAAGAAGCAATACAGAGAGCTGGGAATTTATTGTATCAGGATTCATTTTTAAAATATAGGTTTCTCCTGATAAACTAATATTGTCATCTGTTCTGGTGGTAGAGCATACTGCAAACAGCAATCTTCCCCTAGAGGAAAAATGTCAGATTGTGATTTATGAACAGGGAGCCACTAAAGAGTATGATTTCACCCTAAATTAGTAATTTATCAAGTAAAGAACAACAAGCAAATAGCTGAATATTGGTGTCTTAAAGGGTCAATAGACTTCTCACTAACTTTTGCTTCAAGCACAAATAACCAGAGACTCCTCCAAGGGAAAGCTGTTCTAGTGGATGCCCTGGAAAATGAAAGCATTTAGGTCTAAGTGTTGAGGAAAGCATTCTCAACACGACCTATGAGTGTCCACATGGGTTCAGAGGAGTCCCACACAAGGGGACTGCACAAAGGTGGTAGTGTAGCACGTCCACTGAAATGTGATAGTACAAATCAAGGGGAGGTAGTGGGGAGAAGGGGGAGAAGGAAGACAAAATCAAGCCACCTAAAAGGCTGAGTGTTTGTTTGCAATCTTAATTAACTGTCTGAAGTGAAGCAGTTGATTTCCATGTACAGTGGATTATGAATTAGTGGAAATCACTATGACACGAGTCGACAGAACAATTGGTTTGTAAAATCCCTTACAGGTCAGGGAAATGAGTTTCTAGACATCCATCTGGGAGGAGGTTCCCTCTGTCTCTGATCAATTTTGGCAGGAAACATATACTATCAGTGCCTAAAGGCATGACCATGGATGTAAAGCCATTCAGCTGGGATTTCAGGCAAACCAAGGAAGATCAAACTGTCCTTCAGACATCTTTTCTCCAGGCCCCATGGCCTTCACTCCCAAGAATTTCAACGATTTGTACTTTTGTTGACTTAGGAGCTGCAGAGTGCTCAAATTCACACTGCTCTCAATCTTACAGAATGAAATATAAGCTCTTTTTTCCAAAGACCATACTGCAAATGTAAATGCCTGGATCTGGGTCCATAATTTCCACAAAATTAGGCAATTAAAATTTTACTTGCGGCAGTTTAAGTGCATCCGTAAAATTGCTACTAGAAGTGTCAATAGAACAATTTATGGTTCCGTGCTTTTAGATCTGGACTATTAGAAGATTTCATGGTGCATCAATCTATGACTACCATGAAAAATGGGTATTTATTTTACTGGTTAGATGTCAGCAATCTGTTCCTTGATATGGCACAGCTGGATTTAATAATGAATGAAGAACTTCACTTCTTAACTACTGCAAAAAATTTCTTGTCCATCCAAGACCTGATTCAGATCTCTAATGATGTAATTCCACTGTCTGCTGTCAATTTGTATAGGTCTGTATCTTTTTCTGAGTTGCTTAAGTAACAATAACCAAGTCAATAATCAGAAGAAGCAGAAGAAGGTTCTCTAAGCTTCAAATTCTCATTGTTTAGAAGGGTACTGGATATACTAGTTTTCTAATAAAGTTTTGTGGAGGTTTGTTTTTTTTTCTCAGCCCTTGTAAAGATGCCAAAACTTCCTTGGGTGATGATATGGTCTCTGAACTTTTGAACTGCAGAGAACAAATGCAGTGGTAACCAGGGATGTGGAGAAGTGAAGAAAATTGGTGTATCACGGGAAATAAATTTCCTGTGAGAAACACCCAAAGCCAACCACTTAGATCAGTGTCAATGGCAAATGTTCAATTCTGATCCTGAAGAGTACTGGAAACGAAGCCCTTTCCCATTTTCCATTGTAGTTTGCTTGAACACTCACAACATCTGCAAATGTTGTATTTTGGCTTTGTGAGAAATAAGCCAGTTGGCTTATTCAATAGAGTCAGTTCATAGTTCAAGTGCTCTCAATGGCTTTGGCCTTAATGATCGCAGTATATATGCTTTGAAAAAAAAAAAAAGAATTATTACTTAATCTACTTGGAGAATGTAAGTGTTTCTTCTTTATATATCTTGCTGGTTAAAGAAATGCAGTGAAGAGGCCAGGGTTGCAGCTGCACTTTATGTTTGATCATCAACTCTCCACCGTTCCTCATACCAGAAGCATTTCCCAGGCTGGAGAAGGAAGTCTCCTGTGTGCCAACGGCATCCTCTTCTTTGCTTAAATTTTGGCACAAGAACTGAGTCTGAAACAACCTAAATTCACATTCAAGGGACACAGACTGGGACAATCAACATTAGCAAGAGAGGCCAGGATTCAGCTCTGACACAAATAACCTGATTACAAATTTATCCTGGATAGCAGACAGGCAGCCTAGAGAACCATCTACAAAAGCTTGCTCTAACATGCTTGCAACAATTGCCTGAAACAACTGTAATTGTGCAGCACAAAAGCTGCTCTGATACATTAAACACAAGCCCAGAAAAGCCAGCACGTTAATGATCAGTGTCCACACACAAGTACAAAAGGAGAGAAGTAGTTATTTCATTTTGCTGTCCTTGGAAAAGAAAGCAGAGAGGCCACAGCCTGAGTGTTTACAAGAGCTAAAGCCTTGTAAACAGCCCAGGGGTTTGCAGCAGTTGTGAGGGCTGTGTGAGTGGCCGTGGTCCCCTTGGGCAACTCGACAAAGCAGAGGGGTCAGTGCCAAGGCCAAAAAGCTGATTAATGTGAGATGGTCTATCTCAACCACAAACTTTGGCAGCTCACAACTCGGTGCTGACACACTTCAATCAAAGCATGTCTGCAGCTGAATTAATAACGGGCCAGCCTATCAAGTGGTGGGTGCTGAGCAATTCCAGATCACCCCAAGAATTTTTAAATGGCAATGACTTGCTGCAGGACTGCAGAGAGTGACCTGTCTGTCGGAGGAAGTTGTTGTATCTGAGGCTGACACAGATGTCAGGATTGCTGCTCCCCTCTGTGAGCACTGCTGTGATGCTGTAAAATGGAGAGGGCCACCTGGGATCACTGCCCTACACAAGCCATCCAGAACCTGTCCTACACAATCTTTTCTGCATTTTTCCAGCAATGACATTTCATCGCTTTTGAATGAAATAAGTTCTTTTGCAGTGGAATTGCTTCCTTTTCTGTCAGCCAGAGGTCAGACAGTCTGCTTAATAGTAAAGCAAAACAAAAAATGCCCCCTTCTTTTTATTCTATCTTATTTCTTCCAAAGAAATATTTATTTCAAGAAACATTGCAATTGTTTTAATTTGGTTACCTAAATGTATTTGCTTGGGAAAACATAGCTTTTTGGGACATGGTTGAAGTCCCCATGTTTCCTACGAAAAGCACTTAAGTCAAAAAAGTTTTAAACCACTTCACACCACACTGCTCTGTACTACCAAACCGTTATTTTTGACACAAAATGTGTGTTTCAAAAGAACAGGTTATTTCCTGGAGAGTGGCAGAGAGCATGCACACACCCCTTGGACCCCTCTGGAATCAAACTCTTTAACATATATTGAGGCTGCCAAGAGTATGGGAAACTAAAAAATCCAGTAAGTTTCACATTTAAAGTGGGTTTATCTAACAAAAACCATGGGAATTGATTTACTCTGCCAAGGAAAACAGCTCCAGCTTCTCTACCCTTTTAATAATGCCTCTGGAGAGCCCTGATGGACAGTGGAGGTCGCCAGTGTAAGGAACAGCCCACAGCTCACTAGCAGAGGACATATCATCACACTGAAAGCATCATTTTGTAGCAACTTCCACACGTATTTTCTTGTCCCATCTTATTCAGCCTCCCAGGGTAACAGATCACCATAAAATCCCAATGTCCAAAAATCTTAGCTGAGGGCTTCAAGATTGATCTAAGTAGCAAGAGGTATCTGAACTCACAGCCTCAAAAGAGACATCTCAGCATGAAGTACATGAGAGTTGAGGTTTTTAAGGTTGACAGAAATTTCCACTCATATTAGAACTGCTCTGATAATAGTTTTCACTTAGACACAAAAGCAATTAGGAAAAGGGCAGGTAGAAAATAAAGCAAAGGTGGACAGGCCTTACTGGATACAAAATACAGACTACTCAAAACGCAGTGACAGAACCCAAGTTGAAGGAAGACTAAGGACAAAACTGGGGTACAAAAGGAGAAATATTAACTACCAAGAGAAGGCAGACTAAGATAACTGTCTTGAAATAAATAAAAAAAAAGTCACTTTTTAAAAGCATAAAATGTAAGTTGAAAAAAAAAGGCAAAAAAAAAAATCCTACTCAACAGCTTCCCACTAACAGTGACCTACAGAACAAATTAACACAGAAATCTGCATTCAGCAGCTTGTTGCCAAAGTCCTACTCCTCACTCCCTGGAGCACACAGCCCTCCCAGAGCCATTTGCAGTAATGAATGGGTCAGATTTGCTGTGAAAAGAGACCTAGGAATAGGGCAAGCTTTTCACCAGAGAGCTCTCTTGTAAAGCCCCTGCATGCACAAAACAGCTTGAATGCCTGCAGAATGTCATGCTGTTGTTGCTGTCTGAGACAAAGCATTGTGGAAAGCCTAATTTGTATGTCAATCAGTCATAAAACTAATATTTACCCTGACTACATTATAATTTTACAGAAAGGAGATCTTATTTAACCCAAAGAGGCAACCCTGTTCTCACACCACTTTTCTTGCTATGGAGAGTATCTGTTCCTGTATACACCTTCTTGTATGACAGGAATTTTCCCCTTAATATTTTATACAGCAATTGACAAAGGTAGGTCATCGGTACTCAATTATAAAAAGACACAAAATCAAATAAGGTGACAGTAAAGACTAGACAAGAAGAAAAAATAAACCCACACCCAAGAACAGCTAAATGGCACAGAGAGATACAACTATAACAGCAATGATCTAGTGCTACTGAGGTTGCAATACTTCTGCACAGACTTCACGTCCAACATCTGGGATTTTACTGGCATTTGCCCACCAGTGTATATTTTATGGAAGGCACTTCGACATGCCAAACCCAACTGCAGTCTTTTAACAACTTTGACACTTTCACAAGTTCTGAATTAGGGCACTAGGGACAAATCTACATAGCCCCTGTAAAACGGTCTGGAGGCTGTTCCTGGAGCTACACGGGAGCTGTCCCCTTTCCTTGAGGGGTTGCTCAGTGCCAGGCAAGGAGCTGCAGGGCTCCTTCAGCCCAACAGCACACTCAGTGCTGGAAATGCATCTTCATTAACCCAGAGATGAACCAAGCATAGCCTGCAGGAGGAACAGAAGTGTCCCCTGGGCGGCTGGGAAACTGCAAACGAGCAGCCCTGGCGGTGAACGCGGGGGTCAGCTTCACCCAGCTCGGTGCACTGAGTCACTAAAAAACGGCTGTATTTGACCTGGGGAACAAAATAATGTGTTTGACCCACCTGGAAACAATTTAGAAGGAAGTAAAAAAATCTCAATACTCTTTGCAAAACTAGTTTAGGGTTGGGTTAAGGTATAAGGGCAGCAGAGGAACTTGCTGGCTGCTGGAATGCCAGAAACCTTCAGGAATTAATATATGAGACAACATTACGGGGGTCCTGTTGGATTTTGTTCATGGCAAAATGTGGCCAACCTGACCATGGCTAAACCTGGGATTAGGATGTGTGTAGGGCATCAGAAGCAGAGGATATGGAGTGTGATTTTTGCAGAATCCCTAAAGAGTTCATTAATTAAGTAAGGGTGGCATCACTGGAATCTAAGTGCAGGAATTTAGGGCAAATGGGGGTCACTCTATGATTTTTTTCATCTAGTGTGATATCTATCAGGGAGTTTTAGAGAGAGGTAAGCAAGGCAAATATTCATATTTCATATTCCTCAAATGTTTTAAAATTCAGAATAAGTATAGGCTTTATGGCCTACATTTACTTTTCAGGAAATTCTGACTCATCCTTCTAAATTAAAACAAAAAAAAAGGGAAGCATTTGGGATTCTACTCCTTGCATAATCATTACTGATATATAAATATGAAATTAACTTCATAAATTAATAAATATATACATAAAATATCTACTTATATAGAGATAGTAATTTATATTTCCCCTAGTTATGATGGGCTTTGAGGTGAGAATAAAGACTTAAACCTAAAAAGTCTTGTGCAGCATAATTTTGGAAAACTTTGACATTATGAGTTGTGAAATCTATGGTCTGTAACTGATTAGGATTAGTGTTTTGACTCAGGAAAGGAATTACTGAAGTAAACAATTTCTTGCAGTTGCTATAAGCACATGTAGGAAGAACAGCAAAATGAGAACCATCCCTGCTGCTCTGAAACACAGGATGAACAAGATGACACAGCCCCAAGTGTTTTCAGAAAATCCAGCCTGAGCAGTGGAAGCTGCTTAGCACGAACACCAAGAGCACAGGATGGGAGTGGATTCAGAATCAGTGACACCACAGTGGATCTGGAAGTTGTGTAACTCCACATCCTCTGCAGACCAAGCCAGGCACAGTCAGATGCTCCTGAATAAATGGGTGCAAAACTACTCAGGAAAATTTCAGTGAGTGCAGGAATCTGATGCTTCACCTACTCTTTCCAGTGGGGCTCACAAACACAAATGATGCTTCAGTGACTCTTCCCTCTTTGAAAGGAAATGGAGTGGTTAGAGATTAATTTTCATCTTCCTACCACACCATAGGTAGGAAACGGGAGAATATTAAGCTCCTTTCTCTCAATAATGATCCTCTGATCTAAGAAGTCTCTTACTCCTTACAACTAAAAAATATGTGAAATGAGTGGAATTAGAACAAAATCAGCTCCTCTTCAGAACGCGAATATCTTTATGAGCTGAGAACTTGGAAACAGTACTGTGAATACAAATATATTTCATCTGAAATAGAAGAGACTTTTTATCAATACAGAAGAGAGAAATAAATCCCCAAATTGGGTCATGAAAGTGCTCTTTGGACTTAGCTTTATTCTTAACGGAGAAGTTCATTCCTGCAGTTTTTAAGGAACTCTCCCAGGGGAATGACTCCAAAGGAGCTCTGATACAAGGAAAACTTCACGCACCTCCAAGGTGTGGTGTGCTTTTCAGATAAGTATTTTTATTGCCTTTTTTAAGTTACAGAAAATGTTCTCTCCAGAGGCAGAAAAAAAAGATAAATGGTTTACATTATTCAAAGAAAAAAAAAATCATCCTGTTCAATAAAAGATCTCTAAAAATACCTGCCTTACCAGCACAGCCCACCTCAGAGAATGGATCAAATTTCTAGCATTGATAATTTTGCAGAGGTAATGTATTATCTCCTCTGTCAACTGTTTACCAACAGGAAAATAATCTGTGGGGAAACAGCATGAAAATACCAGAAACTCAAGTGCTGAATACTCCAAATAACAGTCTTCACCAATTTTGTCAGTAGAAGGTACACAAGTAAACAATCACTCTTCCTGTTCCAGCTCTTAGTGGGACTGGCAGGCTTAGACATCCTCTTGCCTCTGACTCTCTTGCCTATTGCATTCTTACATTTCATCTAGAAATGTGTTAAGAAAAGTCAGATATTCTTATGCCTATAATCTGTTCCTGAGTCCAGCAGGTATCTGCATTCTGCACTTAGACTGAGAGCTGTGAAACTTGTGTTGGTTAAACACAGGCAGAAGAAAATGACACATTGTCTTTAAATGCTGTGCTACTATTTAGTATTTTATTGTTTTCTATTAAGTGATTGTGAGGATTTCACTTGTAATGCATACCCCTGATAAAAATAAGATCACCTATTTCACTCACAGTTCTCAAAGGTAATACTTCCTATTAAAACAGCTCCTTATTAAAATTGTGTTAAATCACTTTTCCATTGGGAATTTTGGCATTTATTTTCTTGTCAGATTTGAGTAACAAGTTGAAATGTAGCAATTTACAGCAAAATCAGATTTCAGAAATATTTTCCTTCAGGAGGATCAAACTGCTTTGTGTCCACAGGGATTTTTCAATCTTCCAAAATAAAATGTTTGACACAAAAGGTTCCAATGATTTCCCATAGCATTCTGATAAAACCCGATGCATTTTTGGGAAATGTTCCCATTTTGCCAAATCAGTAATATCAGATAGAAAAATGCATCAACCAGCAGCATTCAGCCACCTCTGAATTCAATTTCACTCATTCAATTGCTGCACTTGCTGTTTTTTTCCTCACATTTTATTGACTGAACTTTGTTCATTGGATTTCAAAAGTGTTTTCCCAATAGTATCTTTAGAAAATACAAGAAAAAAGGTTCTCGGCTGGTGGAGGCTGGCAAAGGTCCAGTGAAGTCAAAGGGCCTCAGCTGAGGCACTGGCCCTTTGTGAGTGTTCACAGAGGCTTTTTATACACTGCAGAGATGCTGGGTTATGCAGAGAAGTCAGAAAACCTCACTGTGTCTCCAGTTTGCAAAGATTACAGATATTTTAGCAGCCACAAGTCATTTAAGGCTAACAGTACAGTAATGGTTTTGGATAAAGGAAAAAACTCAGTGGGCTTCAGATAACACTGATTTCTTTACTTGACCATGCACTTTCCTCACTGCCCTGAGTGCAGCACTCAGTGTGTTTAGGAGAGCCAGAGGATGTATGCTCAGGAAAGTAAGTACGTACCTGGAAACTACCCAAAGCACCTCCTGCTGCCTCTTGCTTTCATTTTCACTTGGCTTCTGAGAAATTTGAAGAATGAAATATGCAGCATAAAGCTGGAGGAAAAACATTCTGTAGCAAAACTTGCAGGAGAGAACAGACTTTCTGCAAGGAAACTGGATGTCCAAGAGAGGCCATCATCCTACCCATGGGGCTGTCTGAGTGTATGATGAACACAGGAGGGACCCTAAGTGGGGATCTGAAGTCATTCTCCTTCCTACCAAATTATCTCAAACCTGCTGAAACCTTTCCATGTTGGATCTAGAGCAGAGGTTTGAAATGATGGCATTTTTGCACATATTTGCATTATTTTTTGCTGTGGAAATTGGCCAACAGTCTCAAGGAATTTCATCACTATGGCTTTTACCATAACCTTTCATTGCTTAACCTGAATGGATTCTGTCATGGATGGCCATTGCCTACAGACAAAAATTTATTTCCCTGCACAGTATCCCAGAAACATCCTGTGGGCGATGGAGAACCCAAAGTTCTTTGGGAACCCACCCTCATTCCCTCATCTTTCTGTACTCCCTAAACAGATGAAAATCAGTTCATCTATACCAGCACACTAAAGAAGATAGCAACTCAGCAATCAGCAGACAATGGACTATCAGAGAGCAAAGACAGAAAGAAAGAAGGACAGACAGACAGAAAGAAAGACAGACAGAAAGAAAGAAAGAGAGAGAGAGAAAGAAAGAAAGAAAGAAAGAAAGAAAGAAAGAAAGAAAGAAAGAAAGAAAGAAAGAAAGAAAGA
>JAWWLV010000021.1:6529036-6563708 GCA_035041135.1 Platyrinchus mystaceus
AAGAAAGAAAGAAAGAAAGAAAGAAAGAAAGAAAGAAAGAAAGAAAGAAAGAAAGAAAGAAAGAAAGAAAGAAAGATAGAAAGAAAGAAAGAAAGAAAGGAGAAAAATTACATTATAGGAAAATATATGGGATCTAATGTGCTAGCTGGTCCTGATCCACCCCAAAAGGTAACTGATATCAGTAAAGAAAACTGATTCCATGTGATCTTCATCTAAAACATATGGCTCCACCATGATGCTGCTCCCTTGCACAAGAGTGGCCTTGGTTTAGGAATTTCCTAATAATGATGCTTCATTTTTATGAGACTAAGGAAGGTTCATCCTACAGAGCTGCTTCATGTGTCAGATCTGGCTTAGCCAAATGAAAAGTTTTTAATTCCAAGAGAACTGAAAAATATTTCAGGATATGTTTTTGAATTTTTACGTTCAGAGGTTAAAAATTTCCACCAGATAGTTGTATCTGAATTATATTAAAGCATAAAGCATAAAAATCCTGTTGATGAGAGAAAGAAATCGAAAAATTTGGCACTGCATAAGTAATACAGTCTGTAAATCAGAAAAAAAGCAGGAATGAAGAAGGCAAAAGATATGGAACAATACAAAACTCAAGAAAAGAGCATTGCATTGTAATCCAGTTCTTAATACACAGTCATGCCTCAGTGCACAGATGGCCATGAGCATTAAAAGAATAAAGGACTCAAAAGCACAGGACTATACCTTCCTATTCCTCCCCAAAATAAAGGACTAGAAAAAAGGAAAAATCTTGTTTGAAACTACAGGAGATGAGGCTTTAGCTCTGCCAGAGCAGATACAAACACATCTGAGGGACTGGCATCAATGTGAAAAAGAGAAACATCACACAAATTTCTCACAGTTTTTTGGAGTGGAGGAGATCATCTAGGGTAAAAATCATACTCCTGAATACTGCAAGCACAGGAAGTTATTCACTGGGAGAAAATGAGCTGCAGCTCATAGCACAGAGATCGGATCAGCAGCCCCTTGAAATCAATGCGAAAAGCCCCACTGTTGGCAACAGTGCTAAGACCAGACTCCACTTACCACAGGGCAGTAAATGCCCCTCTGTTCAGTTCAGCCTGTATGGAGAGACAGAGCTTGAAATAGGGCTCTGCAATAAACAATTTAAGGAAAAGACTTGAAAAAATGCCATTCTGAAGGACTGTAAACATGGACAATTCACCATAAAGCTTTGTAACAGCTGCTCTGCCCAGGGATGACAAATGCTACCTCCTCCACTGAGAGATGGAGAGAGAGAAATCAAATATGTCAACTGTTTTTACTGTGCAATGTTGCCTTCCAATCTTTGAAAAATATCTGATATTAAGAGAAACATGTGGGGAGAATATGAACAGGCATTCAGAAATGGAATTATCCAAAGAAAACGTTGAAGGTATTTTAAAATATCCTGAGAGGTGTGCTACCCTCACAGAGCAAGGAAAAGAGAGAGAAAAATTAAAGCTAATAGAAAACTGGTTCTATGTTCCTATGACATTGTAAAATAAAATATAACATGCAGGAAAGTGAATGTCAGAGTATGATATTTGATTGCTGTCAGACCTTGCACCCAAATGTTTGTTAAGTTTGCAGATGCTCTAAAAACAACAGATATGAGAGATGCATTTAGAAATGCAGGAAAATGGAGGGAAATAAAAGAAAAAAACACTTGAACACATTTTCAAAAATGGTACAGGAGCCTGATGAATAAACCTCTTGTGTAAATGTCATTTAGTATTTGTCAACATGTAACCATCTTAATTTCTTTTCCTCTATGTTAAATTAACCTGTGGTTTTTTCACTCCATTCCCCATTGTTGTAAGGGGACACTGCAGAGCTGGACTGTAGATGCACCTCATTTTTAGCCTCTAAGGAGGTGAATATTTCCTTCCTATTTCTCTCAGTTCTCCTAGATATAAGAGGCATAGTCACACACAGCATCCAAATACCCACTTACAAACCCCTCTGTGCGGTAATGCTGCAATGGTATTTTTGTACAAAAATATTATCTATATTATATATTTATATTTATACATAAAATACATATTAGACTAAAAACTTATTTCAATACATAGATCTCTGTTGAGGTCATCTACATCTAGATGTTATTTGAATAATTATTTGATGTACAAGTAAAACTTTCTCAATTACGTATTCACACTGATGATTCAGTTTTACATTTGCTTTGTTTAACGGGAGATAATCCCTCACGTGAGCCAGGATCTGTGCCTGTGCCTGCTGCACAGGACCCTTTCCTCCTATGGTATCTGTGGAACTCATCCCTGGTGTAACGATGTCAGTGGAGATACGCCAGGGGCAGCCTTGATGTGCTGCTCTGTCACTCTGTCTGGTGAGGCTGTGCATTGCCAGGCAGCTATTTGTGACATGTTGTTATAATTCCAGAACTGGGGGAATTCAACACAGTATTTTCAGACTCAGTCTGGCAAACTGCAGGAGAAATAACCCACTGTGTTTTCTGAAGTTTTCATGAAGCCATGGCACCATTTGCCATCCACCCCAGTGCATTGGTGTTGCTGGGGCAAGGTGATAGGACCTGTGTTTAATTTTTTAGAACAAATGAGGGAAGTGTTGTTTGCTTTTTGGTGGTCATCGTTTTTGGTTTTCTGTTTGTTGTTGCTTTCTTTTTTTTTGTTTTTAATTTGAGAATACAGACTTCAAAATGAAACTAGCAGACTGAATGCATAATAAATAAAAACTTGCAAGTATATCTTCATAGTTGCAATTAAAACACCTGTAATAAAGGACTGGTTTCTGGCATGGATCATGGTCACTGGCTGTCAATCTTTCTGCCCCCAAACTAAAATCGCATATCCCCTGCCTAAGTAACTGAAGTTTCACTGCCTATCCAGTCAGACTCAGTGGCTGCTGGATTAAGAACATTTAATATGTTGAATCCTTCCAAATCTACCTGCAGATTTTCCATTTCCAGAAGAAGGAACTAAAGCTTCACATCAGAGAGAAGAAAAATGTTCCTTCACGTCTCAAACCCCTACAGAAGAATAACTGAGGTAAACTCCAGCTTCTACCTGTGCAGGGTGGAAAGTGGCACAACCCTTGCTCATGTCTGATGGAGCTGCACAATGCATTTTGTGGTGTGCAAAGTTTAAAGCCCTTCAGACCATTTTGTATTTTATGGTGCAGGTCTTTGCTGTACCAAAAAAAAAAAAGCATCTGAGGTAATGCAAAGTAATTCCTTTCTTGTTAGACTACAGCAGAACCTTTCCCTACTTGCTGTCTGCTCTTCAGCACACAGCAATTTACTTTTAGTTTGCCATTAGGGTAAAATATTTTCTTCCTCAGAATGGAGCACAGGAAATTTTTCAAAGTGACACAGGATGATGTTACCAAAGAAAAAGCTTTGCCACATGTTTTATAAAGGACAATTTGTTTTACAGCCTGAAATGCCACTTGCCTCTTGTAGAGAGTGTCAGCAAATCCTGGACTCAAGATCTCTGAAATTATCCATTATCATTCTTAGGAGTTTTGATCTCAGTTAAAAACTGACCATGGAAATGCTAAATAATTAAAAACTCCCAACTTTTGAGATTTGTTGATATTGTTAATATTTTACTTTAAAGAAAAAAATCTCATCAGTGCTTGGGAGCCAAAGGTCAAGAACAACATACTTCAAAATTATTAATAAAAAATCCCAAACTTACAGCATATAAGTCAGCATTATTGCACAGGTGTGTTTAGCAGATCCAGATTTTACTGCTTTCCTGACTGCAAACACTGAACACATCCATTTCTACCTTAAATTGCTCCTATTCCAGAAAGGCAGCTCTCCCCACACTAAGAGCTGAAGGTGAGCAGCGTGTTTTTCTGCTTCACCCATGTCAACAGAAGCATCTTTGACAAGATTTATTAGTAAATAATTTGCTTTATTTGTGAGGAGAGAAGCCTGGGACTGGAAATCACTGGAAAGTTTCCCTCCACCTCAGCTACAGCACACAATACCAAAAACTTCATAGCCACTTAATATCTGTGAAAAAGCTTGATCATTTCATGATAATACTACTGAAATAACTTCTACAAGCAGAGACAGTTATTTCTGTTGCTTAGAATATTGTAAATATTAAGAAGCCAACCATTTAAATTAACAGAGTCCTTGGTTTTCTGTTGCTGTTTATTTTACTGTATTCAAACAGGAAAATAACATTTCAAGGATCAGCACTTTATTATAAACTAATACCTTTCCTAGTAACTGAGGTTTTCCTGCTATTCCCAACCCAGCCCTCACACTGACAGAAAGGCTGAGTTAATTTCTCAGTGGAACAGCAGTGGGAGAGAGGGATAGGAGAAAGAGAAAGAAATCTGAGATAAGGCTGAATAAACCCCAATTTTCTGCTAATTTTGAAAAGGCAGATTCAGTGACATAGTATGAATGTTAACCAGATCTTGGTAGAGACATCTGATTATGAAAATTATTTTGGTAAGCAATGAAGAGAAGTCCAAGCCTGTTTTCAAAATAATTCACATGTGACAAAGCCAGCAATTTGCTGATTTGTGCTGGGGGATATTTCTAAAGGTTTTGTTTTGTTGAAATCTTTGTGGTATGTTATGGAAAAGCAGGAAGAAGAGAGGAGGATGCAGCACTCCAGCAGTCACACACAGCCCGGGAGCCTCACTCCTGCTGTAACTTCCAGCATCACCAATGCCGGCGATTAAATTTAGTGAGATTTTTGCCCTCAACTTACAGGGTCAGACTTCAGCACTTACTAAAGGTGGACTTTCTCACACTTATTGAAAAAGGTCTTTTTCAGAAATTACCTGGAAAAAATTAGTGACTTCTTACAGCTTCTGGTGACAGTAATGAAAGGCTTTCAGAGACCTTTGCTTGTCTGGAAGAGTCTTTCTAAGTAACTAAATTAACCGTGTTTGAGTTCTTTGCTGAATTGGGGCCCTTGGCAAAAGAGTGTTAGGATTTCTAATTTTTATTTTCTTTTCTACATCTTGACTATTTCTTAAGATAAAAGCTTTCTTTCAGTAAGAGACTTAAAATTATCAGTTGATAATTTGTTTTCTTGTTTCTGTCCAGAAACTTCTGTGTTTTTAGATTGCTATAACACTGTATACCACTGATACTTACATATTGACATAAAAGCGACATAACAATTGAGCACACTACTTTGAAAATGTTTTTGCTCTAAATTTATTGATCTTTATAACTCATATGAAGTAAAAGGGTAAAGGGTAAAATACTCTGTCCCAAGAAAATGCACTACCACTTATTTTTTAAATTCAGCTGACATAAGGTATCAGCAATGCAATATATGTTAGACCATAACAAATATGCACGAAGCTGAATCAATGATCATGACTTCACAGCTTCCATGCAGAAAGCACCTTCTGCAAAATGCAGATTCTAGTTTTCCTCTTCCACCTAATTCCCTTAAGGATATCTTTATGTATACTGTTATAAATTACTTTTCTACTTCAGATTTTTAATTCCTTAGGATAGAACCTGGATCTTATTTTATGTTTAAAATACCACTCTTACTTACATTGCTAGATGGAAACAGAGATAATAATTGAGACTAGTATGATCTTTCAATCCTATCAGCTCAACTTCCTGCAATCCAAGTTAAAAACGTATGCACTTGCAAACTCTTATCTAAAGTGCTGCAGAAATGGTCTGCCAAATGCAGCACCTGCAGACCAAGGCTTGCAGCTTTCTGTCAAGTTGCTGTGAGCTGAAGTGCAGTCCCTGCAGCTCCCATGCAACCTGTGGTGTGCAACATGATATCCCATGATTGCTATACATATAGAATATAGATGGATAGAGAGAGAGAGAGAGAGTGAGAGAGAGATGAACTGCCCTTATGCTTTATGGTACATAAAGATAACACAGCCACGTGCAAAATCACTGCTTACCTCTGCAGTCTTACAAGGTACCAAATGTACAGCCAAACAGCCTGTGGAGCAGCTGCAACAGGGCTTCTGGTGTGGGATCCATGGGCAGGAACAGATCTCTTCTGTGCCTCATCAGTCCTTGGCAGCCTTAGGATGAAACATCCCTGGGCTGATGACAGGTTGATGACAGGACAGCCTAGCCAGGCTGAATATCTATTAGTTTTGTCAAAAGTTATAGAGGATATCTGTTGCAATGCACACAAGCTTCCCATCAGTCTGCCTTTGTAGCCCCTTGGCCTTACAATCTCATTTGCCCCTGCGTGCACATAAGTTTGCAATGACTGCACACACCACTCTCCATCACAGCATTCCTATTAACAGGTTGGAATCAGATCACACAAGTGAAACACGTTGAGAGCTAAACTATTGTGATTTCAATAGACTTTTTGCTGTAATAACAGCTTCAATCAACAGTCAAGGTTTCCTTCTCAATTTTTGGTGCTTGCATTTTGTGGCAGTTTAATTCATTGTATACTAATTCCAGTTGTGCATTAATTGTATGTTTCTGCACAGTAATTAACTAATCACTATGTCACTCCCTCCCTATTATGAATTACCTCATTAATTCAAGACTGAAAGCTTGGTGCCTGCTGCCATTGCTATCAATTTTTTTGGTTCTTTCTGCTGCTTCTTGACTTATAATCAAATATGAAACTCATGTATTTTTAAATACTCTCTCTTCTGTTTCTCCCACTGAAAAATTCATCGTGCTATCAAGCCTTTTAAAATAATGTTTATTCATTATGCATTTCTTTGCTAGGCAATCAAGAGCTGTTACAATAAAGAGTGTGACTTGCTCTCTTTATGGCAGCGATTCTGCTGTATCAACATCTCCATTTTAATCCTAAATTTACTAGAAATTAGAATTCAGATCTAAAATTTAGCTCCAAGGTTAAAGGCACCATCGGACATCTTTGCATGGGGGTCAATTTCTTTATTATTACAATTAAATGATTGGACATTTTTAGGTTATTCTTGGGGGCAAAAAGTTGTGGACACACTTGACAAGGGCAACAGAGCTATGCTCATGTGCCTGGAAGGTCAGAGCCTGGCCAGTGGAAGCAAGTGCTGGAAGATGCCCACAGCACAGATACCCAATTTTGATTAACAGAATACTTGAACTGTTAAAATCAGTCACGCACAGCACTGAACCAAGTGCTTTGCTATTGCAGTCTGGCAACTCTTAAGTGCAGGGCTAAGCAGCAATGCTTAGATTCAGAATTTGCTGAATCAAGGTCCTGCTTCTCTAAGAAATTATGTTTAAAGTGACTTATATTTCACACAGACTATTCAGGGAGTCCTTTTTATGCTGAGAGGCAAAAAAGGTCTTGCATATACTTTGTTTTTTTCCAATAAAACAATGAATTGAGATTCTCAAACATGTGAACATGTCTTATGAGGACTGGGTGGGAAATCTAATGATTCTGCAAAGGCACATGTATGTACGTGCATGCTCCTAATCCAAACCCATTGCAAAGTGAGCTGACGTAACTGTAGTTACTAATTTTTAATTAAGAATTGAAGTACCACTTTTCAAACAGAAGTCAAGAGGTTTGTTTCTCTGCTAAGTTGCTGCAGCACAACATAATTTGAAGCAAGAATGTGTAGTTGTAACATCTGAAAGACCAGTGCAAGTTTTTTTTAAAGGAAAAGGCATTGCTCCTAAATAGGAACTGTGAAAATCATCCTGGAGTCCAGGAAATGTATTAAGAAATGCAGTGAACCTTTGAGAAAGACAGATTTGGTGCACAAAGTATTTTCCTTTTAAAAAAATAATTATTAAACTAACAACCAATGACTAAAAATCTAAAAGCATATCTGGAAATTCTGGAGTGGTTTTATTACTGCCTCTCACAGAAAGGAAATGAGGCCCCTCTGCAGAGAGGCTGCTGCTTATGAATGGCCTGACTCCAGGGCTGCTGAACACATACAGCAACTTCTGTTCCACCACGCCACTGCACATCAACATTTTTCCAAATACATATTTGTACAATGGACCATAATGGTCTGTTTGCTTTGTAACAGTCTATTTGGCCACCCCTAAATGAGTGGTTCGGGTGTGCAGTGCAAGGAGATATTACTGCTATTGCTATTTCAGCATCTGTTCCTGTCCCAGCTACTACCATTTCTCTCATTTCTGCCTCAGATGCTCCTGCTATTTCAGCCATCAGGCTCTTTTTCCATGTGCCTGCAAATATGCCTTTTTATGAATGCCCAATGTTTTCTGCTGCTCACTTTGAATATTTACATTTTTCCCTCTCTGTTTTACTGGTTTTGCCACTTATCTGAACTCATTCTTTTCTGTTTCCCTTCGACTCATCCCAGTTGGAAGTCTTTACCTGTATTAAAAGCAGGTATAATTTTGTTCAGATTAAGAACTGGCCTGCAACATAAACCTCTTAAACCTCTTAAACTTCAACTGAACCTACAGTTGAGGTTCAGAAAGGCAATTTTTTTTCCTTAAAAGTATTGTTTCCCTCTGGACAGCTAAATACTCTTTAAGCGGGAGTCAGAGAACGGGGAAATACAGATATCTGCATAGCTATAGATCCAAGTAAAGCAAAGGACAACAATGCCCTGGAAGCTGAAAGGAAACTTTGAGTGTGAGTCACAATAAATTCATTGAGTCCACACAGGCTCCTCATCACCTACTCTGGTCAGTGTGGATTCTGGATACCTGCCATGGTGCTCATGCTGAAGGCAGTAACTGCCTTCTCTTTGTGGCACTAAATGAGAGGTCTCAAAGACAGAACTATAAATATCCATCATCCTCTCCCTCCCTTTTTCACGGGGAGAATTAAATTGTTAGCAAGGGTGACATGTAACTGATTGTGCAGGACAGCTGATTAACATTGTGCCAGAATAAATAAGGCAGTTTGCAGCTCTCCAAACTATCATAGCGGGTTCCCTTCAGGCTTAGTTGACATGTCTCCATCACTTATAACTATTTCATTTGGGAGAGGCAGGGGAAAGGGAATGTCTTTAACCATGACCACAGAGACTGCATGAAGGAGTATGTAGAGCAGAAAAGATGTCATGCCATCAATTTGCAGCACATCTCACTTCACCCTGATATCTTCACACAGCAAAGCCTTTATGTTTCATTTTTAAAGGAAAACTGAGACACTGCAGAAAAAAGTCACTTTGAAACAGGGATAGTTGCCTGCATCTCCATGCACCAGCCTAATCTGCGCCCTGCAGACAAAGTAAGAATCCAAACTGCCAGAGTTATAAGAAAGCAGATTTGCATGTCCATGACTCAGTTACCCAGACTTCTACACACCCAAGGATAAGCTTTCAAGATCACCACTCCCCCTGAACAAAGTCTGCCCCAAATGATTTGTACTGAATTAGTTTAAAAGAAGTACTAATGCTTAACTGCCAGGAATCACAGAAGCACAATCTGGGTGAATTGTTCAGTACATGGTGCTCACCTGTAAGTTTTGGAAAGTAGGCTCCCTGTTCCTTTTTTTTTGTGTTTACACCTGGGTCATCTGCATAACTGCCTGTCTTTAAAATAATAGGTTTATAATTAGGCTGGCTGCATGATATGCCATAAAGTTTACTGTCCTTTAAAGCTCAGGGCAGAACTCTTATGTTCATTGAACTGCTTCAAAGAAAACTGATCATGTATCATCTATATCTGTAGCTACAGATTAGCCAAGACATATTTGATGAAAGAGTAAAACTGGGAAAGATGCTACAGGATTTGCAGGAACTTTCACCTTTGTATGTTTGCCTCAAGGCAAGTTGTTTAAAGCAATTTGTTGTGCTTATTGGAATAAGAAGATATCTCACCGTATGACCTCTCAGCAAACCTGGGTTATCATGATTTCAAGAAGTAACAGTTGTTAAAACTGATTGTTACACATGATTTAAATTAGAGTTCCTACATCAGACATCTCAGAGCAAAGTTAAGAGCAAAACTTGATAGGTTCTTAGAAAAAATCAGAATTTTAATATAGTTTGGGGAAAAAAAATTACTATTACTAGCTTTGGATCCAGATCCTATTTCACTTTAGCTGCAGGCTTTATAAATAAAGATATTTTTTAAAACCAAACATGACTTTCCTTAATTCAAATATTTCTCAACATATCTGTAAGACTCAGATGCACAGAAGAAGCCTCCTGTTCTTATATTGGATCCATATCTATCCTAAATAATCCACCCTTCACATCAATCTTGCTAAACTGCTTGCCTGTTTCTCTGCAAGTAGCTTTTCAAATTAAATTACAAGAAAGTAATTGTTTCTATTGACACTGTGAGTCTTTGCACAGGGGAGGGGAACAGACATTATTTGTTTATTGAAAAAACACTAATGGCATTTTTCTCAGCATAACTGAGTTTGAAATTCTGCACCTATATTTGTGTCTGCTCCAAATATTTTCTGAAGCCAACCTTGACTGAACAAGACAGGGGCAGGAAAAATGGGCAGATAATGTCAATGAACTGAATCTCTGCCTGTTCTAGTGAATCTTCACTTTGTGTCTCATAATAAAAGGTGTAGCAGCAACAAAGGCTCTGGCAGTTCAACAGAAAAGAACTGGCAGTGGGGGAATGACAAATAAGTGGAATCCACCTTCATTCCTGTGCATGAACATATTATGAGCAGGTCAGGGCTCAGTGAAAGACTTCCATGTCACAGCAAGGCTGCCTCCTCCAAGTCAAGTGCCTGCCTACACCATTTTCCATGCTCTTCCCTTCCTGCTTACATTGGGATTTTGAAGAAAAGTCTCTCACAGGCAACTCTGGCTGACAAACAAGTTGTGTTTCTGTGAAAGGAATGATATTCTTCTGCATCCAGACCATGGCAGGCTACAAACAAGCTGGGAGCTAGGCGTGGACAACCAGATTGAATCCTTCAGCATACAGGTCTAATTTATCCATTTCTCCCAGATAACTTCACAAAAAGAAAAAAATAGCCTATAAGGAAAAGACAAATCTCAACAGATAGAGTTACAGTGGATACAAGTGAAACATCATCAGTTTGTCCCAGAGTCAGTGGGACAATATCTCCCCAAACACAGCAGGAATGACAAATGCCTTAAAGCATGAAGTGTCAGAGAAATAAATCACTGAATTTTGTGCTCCTCTCCTATCCAGGACACCACTGACGGTGTTTGCTGCATTCCTGCTGTGTCCACTTCACTACAGACATCAGTTCTTTGGTGTCTTGAATAATAACCCATTATCAGAGACAGATGACATTTTAAACAGAATTAAGACTACTCACAGCAAGCCAGATGTACATATAAGACAACCATAAGACCTGCAGATCTCAGAATACATGCAGAATATGGTTTAGAGAGCCTGAACCACAGTACTAAAGAAAAAAGCACTTGGAATAAAAGTTTCAGTCCTATTGCTGTCCCAATTCCTCCTTTTCTTTTACTCCTTCTATATTGGAGATGTGGCCTTTTGTTTTGCTAGAGGACATACATGCTGTTAAGTCTGATTGCCTTTTCTACTAACAGACTTCCCAGGAAAAAAAAATCAAATTTCAAAATAATTTTGGCAAATCACAGCAGGATGCAGAGAACCAGGTAGATGTATTGTGTTCATTTTTGGACATTAGATTATCAATCAAAAGAAAAAACTGGTTTGAGTTAGAAAGGATCAGTTGGGAAACATAATACAAGGACTGGGCTAAACCTTAAAGATTCTCCTTCTGGAGCTTGTCTTCACTGAGCTGCTCCTTCCCATAATCTCAGGTTCAAGTCAGCCTAGTCCAGGCAGGCAAACACAGCTCTGACCACCGAGTGATGGTGTCTGCAGCACAGTACAGCTGCCTGATGATGAATTGCATAAACTCACGGCTGCAGCCTGGAGTTTCACCTCATCAGTTGTCCCAGCCTTGGGCACAGTCTAATTAACTTGATATTGCTGATCCTAGCTAGGCTGGTTCCTATTGCCACCTTACTATAAAGTCTAGACTGATTTCTTCCCTAGTCTTGATCATGTCATGATGTTGTTTTTGAAAGCATTTAATTTAGGGCAGGGTTTTGTTAGCGGATGGGAGTAAGATAAAGAAGCAAATTCAGATTCTGTCTCACTAAAAGGACATAACCTTTGGGTTAAATTCTATTTTGATAACCTCTGATGCTAAATCAATATGAAATCACTATAAAGTGCTATAGACTTGCAATGCGATTTCAAAGAACACAGTAACACCACAATATTTTTAGGTGCTAACATTACAGATTCTTTTTTAACCTCAGTTCTGAGGTCAGCCTATAGAGCTTTGAGGCCGGATAGAAAGAAGAGACTTTTCTGTTATAATCTAAATCACACCACAGATCATTTGTTCCCACACTGTCAAAGTGGCTGAAGTATCTGCACTGCAGTTTACCAGTATTATTCAGAATGCAAAGTGACTTTCACCCAGTTCTCTCTTGCTTACAAAGGTCAGTTTTGTAAAACTTGTCATCTTGATTGATATTCTAATCTAACCTTTTTATAAATTGTTTTGTTGATAGTTGTAGCCATTTGCAGCGGCAGTGGGTGTTTTTCACCAGATCATTGAGAAAAATGAAGTGTGCAACAAGTGCTAAAGATGCTGCCAGTGGCAACATGCCAGTTCATCCGGCTCCTCTAAGTGTGTATGACTGAATCTTTACCAACACCAGCACAGAAGATTGTGGCAAAATGGTTCCTTCCAGTTGGAAAAGTCAGATACATCTAAACCAAATCCTTACAAGACCATAACATAGACATATTTCCATGTCTGAGATAAAACTTTTGGTCAGAATGAGACCCCATAACAACCACAAATTCCCTGTGTTCACTAAGATAAAAGATACCTGAGATGAAACACAGCCCTCAACCCCTCTTTTGTGCGCTCAGCATGGACACTTGAAACTGTCTATTCTTTGTCTTAACAAGTTCTCAGAACAGAGATAAATGAATAGTGACAAAAAAACCCTTCTCATTTCTTTTTCTCATGAAATAAGATTTTTTTTTTGAGTCTTGACAAAGCCACACATTCCCAAATGCCAATCAATGTTAAAAACATTCAGCATTCAGAAAAGCTCTATTTCAATAGACTGAGAAGGTGAGGAAGACAACATTTATTACAGCATTACTGCAGTGTGAAATTCTAGGAAGATATCAAGATTTACCTTGGAAAGGCTAATTTACAACCTCAATAGATAATGTAAAAATTATTATTATACAAAATTTTGACATTCTTTATAATGCTTATTGCAGGATTTGAACAAAGGAATCTTTCATACATCCAAAAGAAGTCTCAAACTTCTGGATAAGATGTGGTTAGATAAAATTTTAATAAATATAAAAATGCTAGAAGAGTCAACATATTGCCTGTGTTTTAGAGGAAGATTCTTTTGAAACTTGTTCTTTCCTACTTTCACTCCTAGATTATGTCTGCTAGGTCTGTATATGAAAATATGTGATGAAAAGTAGCAAAGATTCAGAAGACACTCAAGCTAAGTTGGAAAGTAAATGTCATAAGACAAAGAGGCAAAAATCAATACATTTCAGATTTAAAGCTACATATTCTCTTAACATGACATTAATTCAAAAACTGACTGCCATTCAACTAAAAAGAAAGTCTGTCTTTTCTCTGTAATCCTCATAAGGTTTGTTCCATTAATACATTGTACCTTTTTTCTGAGCGCTGCCTCAATGCAAAGCTTCAAACTTGCTTTGCTTAAGTGCTCACCTGAAGTTCTTTATTTCACTTTATTGCCTTTGGAAAACTGGATTAAACGTGCTGAAAAAGCCAGAAAATTGCTCTGGACATGCCTTCTATCTGCAGATGTTCCCTAATACTTCCCAAACAAGGAAAAGGACAAGGGAAGCTTAATTTCACCCATGACTACTTAACAGTAATTTTCTGGTGCAATCCAGATATTTTTTTTTTTAATTTTTGGGAATAACAGAGGAAGTGTGTAGTATTAGTAGGGCTTATATATTTCGCAGTTTCACTCCAAAGAGGTCCTCTGGGCTTCCTTTAGAGAAGAATGACCACCAAGAACCAAATAGAATCACTTGAAGATTAATAACACTAACTATTTGTCCTTCTCTTTTCCCTTGTAAAATTCAGGATGTTAACAGCAAACTAGACTACATGCCCCCAGGCCCCACTCTGAGTTTCTTAATCATATGCACACATAGGGTATGTTTTGTCTTTGTTTAAATTAGTCCACTTGCTGCAACCTACAGACCATGGGCTGCAACTGCTACAAGGCAAAAGGTGCTACACAAAGAATATCTGTATTAACTGTACATTGGGATAACTGAATGCATTTTATCACTGTTTGCTTCAATACAGCTAATTCTCATCAAGATGCAAATCTACTGAGTCACAGCGATTAGAAAGAGGAAAGTTTGTGATTTGAACACACACTGATTGGGTGCTCCAATGTTTATTTGGGATTGCACTGAGGTCCTTCACCTCAGTGCCCTCAAGTGCCATTTAGAGGTGTAACCCTGCAATACTGTTGGGCTGTCTTGCATCCCCATCACGACACCATTCTATGAAATCTTTTCTTGGCTTATGTGCTTTCCACGGAATAATTTCCTATCCTAATCACAGATAACCACCAGGAAAAATAT
Source organism: Platyrinchus mystaceus (assembly GCA_035041135.1). NCBI lineage: Eukaryota > Metazoa > Chordata > Aves > Passeriformes > Tyrannidae > Platyrinchus > Platyrinchus mystaceus. The sequence goes on from JAWWLV010000021.1 coordinate 6,543,561, forward strand.
TATCTTTACAAACAGGGACAACACAATATGACTACACTACATGATGGCTGTGCAACCAGGAAACAGGGTCTGCCCATCAAGAGCAGTTTTCAGCCCCCTACCACACTTTCAGAAAGAATTGCTTGTTCGCATCCTAAGCATGCTGTCTAGATGCTCTATATCTAAACTGGAAAATCAGTATCTATTGTTATCATTAAATTGTGTCCCTTCTGGAGTCAATACCTTGCCTTTATCAAGGAGAAAAGCAGAAAAACATATAATCAAGGCAAGAGGCTGAAGAGGTGGATTCTTAACTGTGTTACGAACTTTCTTTAATTAAAGTCTCTCTTAACCTGCTCTTAATCAAAGCAAATGGCAAGTGGCATGCTCAGCAGGTGGATACAGCTGTGCATAACAACCATGCAGGTGTTTAATTTTATATTTGGCAAGTACAGCAAACAGCATTCAAACATTTTAGAATGAGGGGGTGGTTGGTGAGGGAGGGTTTCCAAGACACATGCCACTGAAAAAGAGAGATTATTCTGCCACTATTAAGTTACTCAATCAACTTCACTACTTTTGTGTTAAGTCCCAGTTTGAATTACAGGGGCAGATGTATAATCTGTGAGGCTTTCCAGAGTAATCCCCCTCTCTTGCCCCTCCACCCCTGTATTTTTTTAAAGGCTAACTGTACTGAACTGCAGATTTCCGTCTTCTCATATTCCTGAAGAAGTTCTCACTTTTTGTCTTGTATTCCCAATACAAAAGACACTGAATGATTCAGAAGAGACAGAAACAAACCCATCCTAGGTAGAAATTTATCACTGACAGAGCCAGGAGCTTCAGAAACATGTGAAGAAGGCAGTGAGAGAAGTTGCATGAACAGAAAAGAAACCCAAACATGGAACTTACCAAAGTGAAAATGCAAAAAAACCAATCACTGAGATTGTCACAAAATAATAAAAAAAGAGTATTCATTTTAACTAGAATTCTGCCAGAAATGTAATTAGAATGAAAAACAGTAATTCAAAACAAAGCCAGGGAAGGCTAAATTTTTCATTTCACAAACATCTGTTATCCCCTACATCCCTAGTAATTCACAGTATCATCTACCTGCAAGAACAAAATTAAATAAGCCCAGGTAAATGAAACACAGGGCAAATGGTAAGTATTTGGCATTTTCCATATAAAATACACCAAAGGAAGGAATTTTGGCAAAGCAAAGGATCAGTGCAGAAACACGGCTTGAAAGGGAAGGTTACTGAAAGGCAAAAATGCCAGTGCAATCACCTGCATCAATAGGCATTATCCAGACATTCATTACAGCTACAGACAAGGAAGGAGGCAGAATGTGGATGAGGCAGAATATGCAATTTCAAAGCGTGCGAATCAGTGTTGACGTTAAAGTGATTCAGAGACTGCCAAGATTATTTTTCCACTCATTTTCATGTACTACAGTAGATTAGCTAAAAATAGATTACACACTTTCATAATATTCCTTCCCCTCATATTCCCCTGATATACTATATTCTTTCAAATTAGAATAGAAATATCCAGCAAATTCCCTCTGTGTTTTTCCATGCACAGAAAGAAGTTCAAATACCCTTGTTTAACAATCTGAATATAAAGAGGAAAGGAGCTACTTAGGGATTTCTTCCATCAGTATTTCTCAGACTTACTGAAAATACCTTTTGGCCCTCTGTTTCCATCTGCTAGCAAACTCTGAGATAGTTGATAGAATAATCTGAACTCTTTAAAACTTTTTCAGCTCCTTTGGCATTCTTCTGTAGTCCTCAAGAAGTGGTATGTCACCCCACAGCTGGAGAAAAGATGACTTGGATAACTATCATAACCAAAGCACACAGGAGTTTAACACCAAAATTACTGAATAAGATTCCTTGTACTGAGCTGAATGTTTACAAACATATGAACCCTGTCTTGTGAAACAAAAAAAAAAAAATATTTGTTTTGCCTTCAGTCAGATTAATTGCCAGTGCACCCAACCCCATAAGCACTTCAGGTGCTCTTTGGGTGACCGTGATTTCCCTGCTAACAAGGGATACGTCACCCAGAATCCTCTAAGAAGTCCTGTGCCAAGAAATTAAACAGATTTACAGGTGAAATGCCAAAAGATCAAGTTCTGAGAGCACTGCAGTGAACAATTCCCCTTTTCTGGCTTTAGTTTTTACAGACTGGAGGGGGAATCGTCTGCCACTGTTGAGAGATACATTTGTGATTTTAAAACACAAGGTTCTGAACAAAAGGGTTTAGGAGATTAAAACCAAGGCATCCAGTAGACTCAGATATTTCCCATATATTCTTATGGTAGCACTATACTTGCTACGAGGAAAAGCATCTTCTTATGGAATAACATTGTACAGCAATTCCTAATTTAATTCATCTTCACCTTTAATACCCAACCTACACATTTGCATTTTTACCTTGACATGACTGAAACTGAAGAGCCCAGGATTTGAAACACATTCTAACAATGATCCTTTTTTCCCTAATAGCCAGATTTCACACAAATAAAAATCAGTGACACTCTTTACCAAGAGAACACTGATCAACTTAGCTACTATCAGCTAGTTTGTTACATAGATCATAGGAATCTATAAAACCACCATCCAATAGTAGGTTCTTCAACTACCAGTGATGTAAACCAAGTATCTTATTTATCTGAAAAGGATCTTGCTGCTGTGTTTCTTGAGGCAAGGATCACAATGTGGCACATTTGAAGGGCTCTGCTCCATACCCAGGGGCATAGAGTTCCTCCCCGAGCTGAGAGGAGCCTCACTGGGACACCCACTGGCATCTCCCACCAGAACAAGTTATCAGTGCCACATAGCATAGCAGGTGAGGAATATGTCGCACAAATAAATCTACTTACCTTTTCCTGACTGAAGTAAAACTGTGCATGTCTATATATACACAGAACAGTTTATATCTGTTTGATGGAGCAAACTGTTCTCTCATCTGAAGCCAATCCAATCCAAGCCATATAACGTTGTATTTCAAATATTGAATTTGCAACATTAAGTATCACAATTGGCTACAATGATTAGAAACATTGGTAACTTTTTCTAAGTATTTTTTTAGTGTAAGATCTGTCAAAGGTAATTGCCTGGATGGTTTTGAAATGCAAGTTTTTAATAGCAAGCATGTTAAACATGTAAAAGTCATTGAGAAAGGGGAAAATTAAAATAATAGAGTGACCTGCTTTACCTATAGTCCATGGCATAAATGAAGTCCAAAGGACTCTTACACTCAAAACACATACATGTGAGACAAAGGTAGAATTCATCACACATTCCTTAAAAACATAAACTTTATTTAGTCAGCGTTTTGATTTCCAAAATTTTTCCTCTTCTGTTTCTGCAATCATAACATGATTTAGTTAAATATTTAAAAGCTTCCCTCTCAGCAATAAGCAAATTTTCTATTTGTATAGCAGACGAAACACTAGTTATACCTTGGAGAATTACAAATATAAACAGAATAAGCATTCAGGTCAAATAAAAATAAAATTAGTCTAAAAAATTTGCAGAAAATAGCACAATGTCTATTTACCTAATTCACATAGAATTAAAGTGGGAGAAGCTCTGTATCCAAAACTAACTTTTATCATAACCTATAAATAACCTTTTATGATAACTTCCATAAATAGTTATCTTTATAACATATCTAACCAGCTAAAATATTCTAGCCATATTTGCATTTCAGAGTGATTATTTTTGCATCTAGCATATTAATTTCCTTAAAATTAATAATTTATTATGGTTATTTTTCATTTCTCCCTTGTGTGTATTTTTAAGAAAATGGTGTCCTAAGGCTTGAATAATTACCAGCCAAATACTAGCTGGTTACCTTGATCTTTGCTCAAGATACATGTGCATGTGTGTGTTATTAGGGCTTCCTAGTATTTTCTCCAGCAGACAATATTAGATAATACTAGAAGATAAAGCTATAAGTAGATTCAAATTCTTTTAGAATTAGGATGATTTGAAGTTTTGATACCAAGAGTAAGCAGTTATATAGGGGCATCCCCTTTGTTCTCTGCAGATTATTTGGGCCCACAATTTCCACCTACATTCTCTGATTTTGTCACAGACAGTGGCAGAGACAGGTGAAACACAGCTAAGGTACTGTGGGGCCCCTTCTTGAGTGAAACAGGATTGCAGTCATGGAAAGCAACTTTCCATGTTTTAAAAAATTAAATCAAGATGATTCCAGCAGATGCTGCTATTTTAAAGGGGCATTTCAGGTTTGGCAGTAGCACATCCCTTCTCCCCTGCCACCCACCTCTTCCATGTTTGCCTCTCACCCCAACTGGCTTCTCAGATCAGAGATTAGCACTGGCAGCCACAGACGTATCTATGGGATCTGCCACGCTGTCCTTGATCAGAAGTGGACTATACTTCTGGTTGAAATTAGGGAGAAAGGGGAAGGGAATAGCAAAGACTAATACAATAGCTTTCTAGTGAGCAGTGCCATGGGCACTGAAACTCTGTTCTTGATATTTTTATGTTCCACTCTTAAAGCTGCTTGGTTTTGTTCCATGTGTTTAGAGCAAAATCTATAAAAACTGCCTGAAGACAATCACGTTTAAAAATGTTACCCTTCAGCTTGGCCATCCAGTTCGATTCTGGGCAGAAATGAAGCCAGACTCAGCACAGCTGAGCGAATGATCTGTGCTCCCAACTGAACCACTCCTGTCCCAAGGACACCTGCCAGAAGCAGATCCATGAGGGATCTGAAGGAGCACACTGGGGCAGAATGAGCACGTGGGCTCCCACTTCCACTGCTGGCCCAGAGTTTGGGATCACACTGATAAACACGACCTACTGGGGAAAAGAGCCTATTGTTTATAAAGGGAAGAGCATGTGCCTCACAGTCACTGTCCTGTGAAGGACACCTGTGAAGGAAAAGTGGATGGAGGTCATCAGTGATTAATTATTATTATTATTACTGCTTAATTATTTGCCTCAAAAGGCAACAGTCTTTTGGGAACCCTCTGAGTCTGAAGCAAGCTGCTGCTTGGTCTGCTTCAGTTGAGATTGAAGTTCTTGGAAAATATGAGAATCTGACTATTTATTATAGTTCAGTACAGACACTACACTTTATAGACAGTATATACTGTCTCCCAGGTTCAGTAGATAACATACAAACTGCAAATGGATACAAGTCATCTTTTTCAGATGGAAAAAAAATGCATTTTCTTCACTATAAACTACATGTAAACATAAAATGCAAACTACCCAAGCAGCAAATGGATTTTTTCTTTCCTGTTCAACTTGCAAAACATGCCCTGATATGGTAACCAATGCAGAAGGGTACAAATTGCATATCTACAACTTCTGTTTCTTATACAAACTTCCTAAATATGAATGCTAAATAGACACTTGCACTGACTTCTAGGCCCTAAACCTGTCAGCTTTCCTTATAATCACCTTAAACATATAAAAAAAATTCAGAAGGTTTTCATAAGGACTAAAGCATTAGTAGTTGCAGCATAAGCTCAAGATGGAATTTACTGCTATCATTCTGCATCTAATGTTTGCACAAGACTAATCGATTGAGACGTTCCCAGATGGTTTTAACATTTAACAGGATCCATAGAATGACAGTAAGAATTTTTAATACTCACAGAATCACAGAAGAGTGGCATCAACAAGACAAATTGTATGAGTAACTGGCATTAGAATGCACTGGCAATTCACCCAAAAAGTTATTTTTAAGGACTGCGACAAGAAATATTCCAATTAGGCTACGTAAATTACCAGAATATAACCATCATTACTGAAAAGAGAACTTCCCTTGTTACCATAAAATGAATTCATTGTACAGACTGGAGAAATATATACTCTTTTGACTTATTAATAAAATAAAAGGAACAAGTTATAATTAAATGGATCTTAAATTGCAATAATTACCTAGAAACAATGAACAGACAGGCACAGGTGAACACTACACACATCAAAGCACGCACCGAAGAAAATGAGAATAAATGCTTGCTCTCTCTTTTAAATGCTGTGTCTTCAAGTAAGCAACCTGGTTTCAGCTCAGCCAACCAACACAGCTGATGTAATTAAACAATGATACAGGTTTATTATATAACCAAATGGAAAGCTGTAGACAGGTCTGAACAGCACTAAAAGAAGATTTAATTAAGTTTGTAGAAGATCTAATTATGCAATGCACGAACCAAAGTGTAGGAACTGGATCTGTTCAGCTCTGACACTTCTTTCCAGCTTTTTATTCTAGAATTTCAAAGATTATTAAAAAAAATAATAAAGGAGGAAAAAAGGAGCAGTTGGTCTGAAGTAATGAATTTTTCACTTCAAAAAAGAGAAAGGTACACTGCAACAGAATATATGGCAGCTGCACCAGAGACAAGCCTTTATATTTAACCTCTAAACAAGCAGAATATTCATTGCTTTTCATAAAAAGACAGTATGAAAATCCAAGCAAATTTCACTGCTAAATCTCCCTTTTTAATGCACTTCAGGTTGACAAACACATGCCTAAAGTCACTGATATTCGTGCGGTTCGACTGCCAGCCCTGCAGCTCACCCAGCCATCCGCCAACTCCCTTGTCCCTTTGCCCCACTCTGCTGGTGATGTTGAGAGGACAGCCATCTCCCCACTGCCACTGGGCATATGGCCTGCTGGTCTCCTCCTTACACAGCTCTCCCTTCCCCCACGACACGTTGCCTCCCAGTGACACAGCCCCTGTTTCCAGCTGCCCAAGCCCTGGGGAGCAGCAGCACCGTGTAGGCAGTCGGGCTCCATGAGCTCCTTTCTTTGCTCTGCTTCTCACCCTCCTGCAGGATCCCCTTGAGCCTTGCAATAAGCCAGTCCTGAGAAGCTGCACGTGCTTTATTTAGACCTGAACCATTAGCTCAGTTGGCTCTTTCTTGGGACAAAATCTCCTTTTCCAACACCAGAAGTTAACGACTGAGGTACACTGCGATGTTGGCCTTTTCCCTCAGAAAGGTTCACTGTGCTCCAAACTGTGCACACTGTAGGCATTGCCACCATCCCTATCCCCCCCCCCAAAAAAAAAAAAAAAAAAATCACAGGGCAAGAAATATTGAAAGGGAAATGCCTGTCAGTCTGAGATCAGGCCTGCTGAGCTGCATGGCTCCAGTGAGACCAGATAGATTCAGCAACATGTTGCAGAGGACCCTCAGAGGCACAGGCAGGTTTCAACCTCCTCTGCCTGCCATGCTCCCCTCACACCAGCTGCCAGTGCGTCTCAGCTACATTCTTATTAGCTATGATTTAAAATATGATGATAAATGCTTTTAGTAAATACACAAGTGACATTTTAAGGCTGTCAGTGAAATAAATTGGTGTTAAGGTACACTTCTCATTATCTAGTTTTGTCCAGAATACTTAAATTAGTTTCTCCAGAGTTTTTTTTTTTTCTGGTTTTGGTGGTTGCCTCTGTGCTTGATCAGTGATTTCTTTTTGCTCCCTTAGCTGTTGTCTATACAATGACATGCTTAGACACATCTGAGAAATTCAAGTGTCTTGTTCTCCTCACTCATGTCTATCTCAATTGAATTCTCTTTCAGTTCTCTTTTCCTCTCAGACAATTCCTTGTTGGTATAAATCACCTGTCACTTATCTTGATAGATTTAGTTGGATCCAAACTGAGAATGCTGAGATAATTCTCTCTCACAATAGCATTTATATTTTACCGTTCTGACATTCCACATAGCAAAACTATTTTAATAGCACAGATTGTGAAATTACAGTTCTGTTAAAAAGAGTAGTCTAAGGGAGATTTTTGACTGTTCAGTAGGTGTTCTGAAGTACTCTTTTTAGCCATGATTTTCACTGCCTGTCAGAGAAATCTGTTTTTGTGTACCATCATTATAAGGAGAGATTCTACATGCTGAAAAAATATATGTGTATGGAGTGTCAGAATACTGTTCATCTTTATTGACTGAAATAAACAGAATAAAGCAACAGTAAAACTTTAAAATTTGGGGTTTATCCTGAGAACTAGACAGTATTCAGCCTACAGTATTTCCAAGGCAGGGCTTAGGGTGGTCAGCCTGGACCCACTACACAGTGAGGTCAGGGTGAACCCTTCATCCACTTCAGCAATGCATGGAAAGGCCTGTTAGTGTAAAATACAGCACATGACTGTGTGTGTTCAGCACTTTGAGACCTCTGGTTTTGGGATGCTGTTATTTTTTTCCTTTTTTTTTTTTCCCTCCCATGCCCTGTTTGAAGTCTTTGGAAAAGGAGTGGTTTGGGACTCCATGTGCCCCTTCCCTCCCACCTGACAAGGCTGCTGACACATGGCACAAGGCAGAGCTCTGTGGCTACTCTGACCTTGATGGGTTCCTCCTCTGAGTATTTCCCAGCTGCATTTGGTGTGCAATGCCAGTCTGGCCTCATGTCTTTTCCTTCTGAGGGAGGACTTCAGCCCAGCCAACTAAGTCACTAAATACCATATGAAGGAGGCAGTGCCCACTAAGAGCAATGGGAACTTCCCTGGTGGCTTCAAGAGCTTTGGCTCATGCCAAGACTGCCTATGTCTTCACAGGAGACCAAAAATTTAGGAACAACCTACTGATATTTTCTAATCAGAATACGAATAGATCACTAATATCAACAAGTGGACACTATGGAACAAGTGAATGAAACCAAGGATAAATGTGGGAAGCACAGTAACCATTCCATGTATCAATTAAAAAAAAAAAAAAAAGCACATTTCTAAATACTGGTAGAAAAAGCTGGGTTTTAAAGAGGTTTTCCTTTCCTCAACAAACATTATAAATAGTTTATGGCTCATTATAACATGATTTGGGCAGACATTAATTCATTAGGCCTTCAGGGATTTGAGTAGAATCCTTTCGGATGAATGCAATCAGACCTTTGGTTATCACACATTCCTAAAAGCATGTCACGGTTGTTGGTTCAATTATACTTTTTTGAACACTCCTCAAATACAAAATGATAAAATCTTCTTTAGCAATATCTTTACAATTGTGGTAATGTGTTATGAATTTAATTCCAGTGCACTCACACTGAAGGTACCCATTTTCACCCTCATTTAATACATTATCCCCAGGAGAATTATTTTTGACAAAGAGAGTACGTGCTCCGAAAACAGCTTCAAAAATTATGATCCACTGTAAGTAATGTTCTTAATTTTGGAAACAGGGACTTCACTATGTTTGTAATTTCCAAAATTCATTGCCCACTATTCTGTTCAAAATCTCCGAGCTACTAAGGAATAGCAATGCCCTTCTGGTAGGGCTGGCAGGACCTTCACCATATGGAGATTATCCTCCACGCAATAACATGATGAACTCAAAGCCCATTAAAAGCACTGCCGAAAGGACACAGAAAATCCTGAGCTTAAGAAAAGCTAGAAGGGGAAGGATGTCATTTAATTTTTTTGACATGTTAGGGACACTTACTCTTTTCTTAAATTTCATGCTATCATTTTTAGTCAGATACCACTCTGTTAATATATTCATTTAGCTGTGCAGAGTGGGAAAAAAAGAGAGGAAAGAACACCAAGCCTCTGTTTTCAAGTGTAGGAGACAAGTAACAATTGACTGCAAAACAGTGTGTGCTGACCATGCAAGTCTATAAATGGCTGACCATCTTGTCTGTGCTTTTGCAAAGCTTACTTTCACTAAGTGATTTTAAAAAAAAGTAAATATAACCTTTATGAAAAAAACCCCCCTAACTGATATCCAATACTGTCTACTTTACATGCCAATAGATGTCTTGCCAATGAATTACAAATGAAAATACAATTTATACATTAAAAAGTGGCAGTTTTGGCTTTACCTGTTCTTACATGGTACCTGTTACGTGAACTACAAATGCATTTCTACCATTTATTCTATTAAACGCTCTTGAGAAAAGTGACTTTCTATGCATAATATCTGAAGTTTATAATGGAATTGTATTGCTAGGAGACTGAGAAAACAGAAAGTTTCCAGACATCTCTGTTGAAAACCTACTAATAACTTTTGTAAAATGCAGATACACCACAACCAGGGTTAGATAAAAAATGGCCCTTCTGACTACAGTCTGTAGCTAATGAAGGGCAGCACACAAGAATTATTATAATGATGGTTTTTATTTCTCTCAGAGTTATACTCTTACTTTTCCATAATTCTGCCATTTATAGCATCTGAATTTAGAAGTTTGTTCTGCTATGGGCCAATTGGTGATATGCTGAACATTTTGGCCATGAACCCATGAAAGAATAGATTTTAGAAGATAAGACCTACTGGCACCTCTGGTAAGTTACTTACATGTCATAGGAAGAAGTTACTTACACATGTTTGCTGTTAAGTACATGAATCTGATTAATTTGCTAAGGTAGGATACTACAGCACCTCAGAAAATAAGTATTAATTCTATGCCATTTTACAGATGGGAAAACCATCCAGCAAGTCATTGAAAAAATTTGAGACCATAAGAGTGGAGTCCAGCCAAGTTCCCATTCTACTTGACCCAGCCTGTTTCTTTCTCTTATTCTTTATGCAGCAGAAATATAACCTTTTTTTTTTTTTTAAATTAGTACTGTATTAACCACTTTTAAAAATGATTGCTTCATTTTTGTATTCTGCTCACAACTAACAGCAATTCTCGTCTCTGCTTTCAGACTATATGGCTTGAGGAAATTTCTTGATCACAGTATCCCACTCACAGACTTCCCCTTTGTTGTAAAATCTCTACAAAACTGTTCATGTCAACATCCAGACATATTTTTGTTGCCTCTACTAGCACCGATGCTATAACAGTTAATTCTCCTCAGTTATGTAAGTCAACCACTTTACATATTGCTATAGAGCATCTTCTAGACATGATTTCCTTGATAGTGTACTTAATTTGACACCTTCTTACTAAAAACTAGATTACCTGGTCATCTTTGGCACTCCTCAATTGAAATATCAACATAAGAGAATCATCCACTTCTTTCCTACTCTGTACAGAAATATTTTTGTTGCTGGGTAATACCCAGCTTACAGAAAGTCAGGTGTTTAATGAAATGCAAGACTGACTGAAAATAAATAAATAAACTGCTCTGCTACAAGCCTCTGATCTCCTCTGTGCTCCTTATATTACATGATATTCACTTTTTGAATGGAACCACAATTGACTCACAGAAGTGTAGGTATTTTAATTTAAGATTCTTACCTTCTCCTTGGAAATCCAGGTTGAATTTAGCTGCAGTGGCGAAAAGCAGAGAGGAAATAAAACATTGGCAGAAGCTTTTATTCACAGGAGAAACCAAGTCACATCCATGCAGATCCCGTGGACTCTCCCAGCTGAAGGACCTCTTCAGCCAGCCAGAGACAGGTGAGCACAGAAAACCAATCCATCCTCTGCACAGGCATTTCAGAGAGGTCTCTCTATGGTCCTACGCCAGGACCATGGGATATGGACCTCAAAACCACAGGCACACACCACCTGTAACAGATAAAAGTTAAACTCAGAGTTATTCTTCTGTTTTTACAACTCTGAACACAACAGCAAAATTTAAATGCCCAGAAGCTTCCCTAACACTTTGGAAGCAAACAGAAAGCTGTGGTACATGCTGAGAAATTCTGTTAGAGAGAACAGCAACATCTCAAAGACTCAGCAAAGAGATCATGATTATTACTCCCTCAGGGTACCACAGAATAACAGGAGCTCATTTGAAAACCGATAAAACCATGTGGCTGAATGAAGTCGAGCCTCTACTGTGAACTTCGACCTGTAAAAGACATGGCTGGTCCTTTCAGCAATATCTGCAGTACAGTTTTATGCTGCACATTCAGTCTGGCTGTAAAAAGAGATGTTACTGACAAAGTAAAAAGAAAATTCATTCAAAATAATATTGATCAAATTGCAAGATCAGTGAACAGTGAAACGGATATGTCTTCCTGTAGGTCTTTGTCACTGATTGACTATAGAGCCATTACTGCGAATGTGTTTTCCTAATGGGTGAGCAGAATTGACTTCTGAATGACAATGTTTCTCTTCCAGGCTTATACAGACCAAAAAATGCAAACTTTGCTGCGCTTTAAAGAGCAAAGGCTCTCACTGCCCCAGAGAGAACTCAATTTCTTTTTGCAAAGAAAAAATATTTCACAGTAAGTTATATTTTAATTGTGACAGAGGAAACTATAAACCTCTGACAAAAAGCAAAGCAACGTATGTTCCAAATGTATGGGGACTCTGTAATGGGCTTTTGCGCTTTGCTTCTGTTTTCCTGTGTATCAATGACGTGCATCTCACTTTGTATCTCAACAACAGCTTAACAAGCAAGCAAGCAGGCATGGTAGTTCTCTGAGAGGCTTACCAAAGAACATTTAAATGTGGGGAAGTAGATTAAAAGTTCAGAAAACAATGTGAAGAACTGAAAAGGACGCAAAATGCGTCAGCCAAATGACAGTGGTGCAACACTGGCATGGCTTAAAAGGACTTTTCAAATGGGATTCCCCAGTGTGCACACCCCACCAGCCTGCAAAATCTTCCCCTTCATCCTCTAGACCCACAGACCACATGGGAACAGAAGTGAGACAGGAGCTATAATTGGGACCTGAGGAATCTGTGAGTGTTTGGGAGCACTGTGGGAATTTCCCCAGTGTGAGCAATGCCAGTCCAGCAGCAGGAGCCACGGAAGCTCCTGGATTCACTGCTCTCGAAGACACCCAGGTGTGTGTGGCTTTATGCACGTGAGCAATCCAGCAAGTGGTATTTTCAGCCCCCTTCTCCACAATCATACATAGTTAAACTATTAATGGATTAAAAAAGGAAACTCAGCTTTATGTCTGACTGGCACAGCTGCCAGAGGTCCCACAGAATATTTAACAATTAGTTTTTACAGAGCATTGAAGACAGAAACCTTGAAGCCTGATGAGGTTTAAAGTCAGTATTTCACTGTCTGAGACAAGAAACTGCTCTGGTTATTTCTCATACTGACTTCACGACCAGTCAACAACCATACCAAATAAATTACCTGTCACTTCTGATATTCTTGTCATTTCCAGAGATACTGCACATTTTCATGCATTTATGTAGGGAGTAATTTATCAGATATGCTTAAAAGAACGCAGATAATCTAGAGAGTACTAAATCAATCCTTCACCACTGCCGAGAAGCACTAGAGAAAATCTGAAACATTGGAGGGGAAAAATGTTGCCCAACTGGTCTCCATTCTGCAGCTCTGCCCTGCTGTAGAGTACTGTGTTCTCATGATGAAGCTTCTGGGATATTACAGATTATTCTTTAAAACTTCATCTAGTAAGTGCAGTTCAGTTTAAATAAACTGGTAAATATAAAGTATATACTGCCTATACCTGGCTAAAACTTAGGAGTAGATAGCTGCAAATAAAATAAAATGTGTTGTTCTCTATCAATCAGTTTGATGTCTGTCCTTTCTTTGAAGACTAAATTCTCCGGTGTCTACAAAAAGCAGAAGTTTGGTTTTGCAATCCTAAATCAAGGAGACTTTCCTCTTCCTTTCAGCCCTTTTCCACCTTCCTGTTAAAACCACTTCCTTTTCATTGAGTTTAAGAGATTAAATAGGTTACATTCATTACAATACCTTTCCTCCTCCAGAAAGGTTCCCAACAGGCCTTGCATAATTTGGCTTCAAAGTTCTGAGGGGTCCCAACTGCTGATAAAATTAATGGGAAATGAGTTCACTGCAACTTGCAGAGTTAGGTCCATGTGATAACACTCAGGCAACATCAAATCACTGTTCTCAGTGCAGAAATTAAACCACTTCCAATATGAAATATGGAACAGCAACATTTCTCCTCTTATTCTTTCAAATGCAGCAGCAGATCCCAAGTGGTAGGGGGAGTAACATTCACCAGTTTTGAACATCTGCCTCTGAAACAGTTTTCTGCTTCCAAACCTCACCCAGTATGACATTAAAGAGAAAGAGAAAAAGAAAAAAAAAAAGAGTGTCTAAGTTCAAAAATTAAGCTTCTTTGGAGCTTGAAATAACAGATATTGTACATAGAGGACAACATCTCCAAAAGGGAAATGTCTCCCTGTAAAAATAATAAAATGCAATCCTAGAACCACAAAAATAAAAGTAGGTGCAGCTGGTTCTTTTCATAATTTTTGAAAGCATAAGAAAATTAGATCAAATACATTATGAAACAGATGTTCTATATGAAATAGATGTTCTACTAATTTAAGAGGAAATTGGAAGCAGACATTAAAGGGCTATATGATGTAGAAAATCATAGGGGACTGCTACTGATAATTGCTAATTACAACCATTCCTAATGCTTTGTCATGCAGAAGTTATAGGTCAATCCCTAACTCTAGACCTTGTTCCATGTTCTTGCTCTATATAATAGTGACACATTTGTACCATCAGAGGAAAGCTTTTGTCAGCACTTCCACTACAAACCTCTTACTGGGACTTGAAACTTTGTCATCAAAATGCACTTTGGGGTGAAAATTGGTATGGAAAGTCCCAATCTAACAAAATCACAGTAAGCATGTTGCAAATATAAAATCAGAGAAAGGGTGAGGTTGGGCAGGACCTGTGGAGATCATCTCATCCAACCTCCCTGCTCAGAGCAGGAACAGCTATGGAAGGTTGCTCAGAGCTGTTTCCAATTGAGACTCAAATATCTCTATCCAGGGAGAATCCAAAAACTGTCCAGAGAACCCATTACGGTGTTTGGTTGTCCTTACAGGAAAACATTGTTCTTATGTTTATATAAGTTATATTCTATTACATTATCAATCACGCATTATGTGTCATATTTAAGAAAATAAGTTTTAAGTTGGCAAGAATTAATACTATTGCCAGCTCACCATGACCTGACTATCTGGAAAGAATGAAACTGTAATTCATTGCTGAGGTGCCTCTGTATCTGAGACAGGCTTCATGTGTGACTCACGTACACTGGACCCCTGCCACTGTTAGTGTTAAATTTGGCATGGCCAGAAAATTAATTAAATTTGAATTTTCTAGCCAAAAGACATGACTCTAGTATTTGATAAAACACTGTGTAAAATTTTAAGTGACTAAAGGTGATGACTGCTCTCAGTAATCCAGCTATAAGGAAAAAAAAGAAAAGAGTGCCGGAGTGACTTCCTTTAATCCCCTTGACATAAACAATGGAATCATTTTACTGAAATTTAAAAACTAAGAAAGATACCCAGACACTCACTGTAAGAGATTTTTAGCAAGTCTACAAAAGGGTAAAATACAGTAAAATAAACCCAGGAATGTATAAATTAATCTTAGCATTTAAGGAACATGTACTGGAAGGAAGGATACATCTATTTATATACAATACCATATTACCACCTAGTCACAGGCACTGTTACTAGGATTACTCATAAAATCTTTTTTCCTCATAGAGTTTGGTTTAAGTACATTATCTGAAAATGTGAAAAAGATAGTTAACTCATTAATCTAAACTCCATGTTGTTTTAACACAATTTTACTACATTTTGATCATTTTCTCAAATTGCATCAGTAAAGTTCTCAAGTTGTTTTTTATCAGTCCATTGTGGAAAAGTTATTATAGTGATAAACTTTTAAATCTTAAAGGCAGTTGTAGGATCATCCATGCATTACTTTTTGCCTGCTTGTTCTATCACTTCAATCTCCTTTCCAAGTCTCCCGTTAACTCGAGCACATGCTTACAAATCTTTTGTATAGTTTTGTTTTTATTTGTGGAAAGATGGACTTCTTTTCATCCCTCTAGTTTTTGCTGGACAATGCTCAGTCATAGATCACCACTGATTTTTTTTTTTTTATATTTTTAATGACAGAGATGTTCACATTCCCTCTTTTATCCTTTTTTTTTTTTTATTTGGTAACATCTGCACATCATTTCTCTACTGTGACAGTCATTACGTACTTAGAAGACAGATGACAATAATTCTGACAATGGAGTAGACAAGATCCTGTGTGTTTGAACTAAAGCTCTATTCAGGACCCATTTGAAAATGGGGTTGTGACATTCTATTACGACTCATACATTTCTTGGAGGCCACAAAGACAATGCAAAAGCTTACATAAGACATGTTTAATCATACTGATATCCTGGGCTGATATAATCTCTGCAATCCATTCTCTCAACAAGTAGCTAGGAAAAACAGATGCCAGACTTATTGCTTTCATACAGGACCTAGGCCACTGGCAAATAATCAGGTATGAAACAGCTCTTTGTTCTTCTATTCAATTCTCTCCTCAGAAGAAGAAACAGAGCCTTCCTCCCAACACAAAAAGCAACAGGCTTGCGTTGTGTCTGCAAATCCAGTGCTGCCACAGAGAACTTAACACAAACCTACTTGGTTGTTTTGTTAAAAGACTGATTCCACTCACATACACACAGAAAGAAAGAAAATCCATATTGAGAGAAGGCTCTAATTAACAGATTTCTCTTGAGCACAGATGAGTACCCAGAGATGAAAAGGCTCAGATTACCTACTTCATGCTGATAAAGTGCAAAATGAAACCCTGATCAGCTTTGGAAAGGCATTCCATTGCATTTAGCTAAACCATTCACGAATGAACAAAAAAGATTTGGCAGAAATTACTCATTAAGAAATGAAACAAGGAATAGGTGGGGAGGGTTTGGTGGTGGTGGGTTATGTTTTGGTTTGGGGGTTGTTTTTTTGTTTGTTGGAGGATTGCTTGTTTGTTTGTTTTTATAAATTGAACTACTCAGGCAAGATGGAAAATTTATTTTTGAACTTAAACCACTGAGTTTTTCTTACTAGTTTGCTTGTCTATCCATGGTGCTGATCTTAACTGAGAGCCTTGCATACCTCCAGTTTACCTCTGCAAATCTTCAAGGTGTATGTGCTTGGTTTCCACTAGCTTTGAATTCCAGCTATATACAGACAAATACGTCTCTCCACCAATGCCTGGGTTGTTCAGTCTCCCATACACGTGGGACTGTGAGGAACATACAGTCTATGGAAAGGGTTCCCTCATATAAAGAACTGAGCTATGCAAACAGTCTGGAGACAGAGAAATCTCCCAAGATCTCTCTCCCCAGAATCCTCACTTCCAGCAGATCAAAACCCCTATTCTTTTGCATGTTCTTTTGGTGCTTCAGTCTTCTGTTTCTGCCTCTACTTCCCTGCAGATGTGCTCATGCCTGTTCCAACACCCCCTTCAAATACCTTCCAAACCAGATTGCAAAGCCTGCAACAAACTTCCTCACATCCACAATGGTCCTATCAGCCTGGGAGTCTAACATTTGACAGAAATATTAAATCATAACAGTTAACAGTTCAATGAGAGTAAGTCCAAGTAGGGTAAATGCAGCACTCTCAGGCCTTACAGGGACTCTCTGAACCATACGACAACTGGTGCTAATGCTTAACAAATGTGTTCCAAACACTGCAGAAAGAATATGGTTTCATTGATATGCTGTTCTGATGGATTTGTAGAATGAAAGTCACTGCATAGCTGCATTTCTGAGACAAGTTTTATACTTCATTAAAGCAGTACATAAGCTGTACAATTATACATCCATATGTCACTGCCAAATTTATACACTTTTACATACTGTTAGATTAAGATGGTTTCATTTCATTGCTCTGCAAATGGACTTTTGAAAGAATATTTCACTCAAATTTTTGTGCAGCACTGACAGGCAAAGCACATGAAAGACATGAGATTCCTTATATAAATGCAGGATCTCCAATATGCCCTGAAATAAAAAAAAATCACATGAAGAAACAATTTTTACACTCTTCCACTACAGTGACCTTTTCAAAGTGCAGGCTGTAGTCCAGTGTCCCCTTCCCCCACCAAGAGGCACCATTTTAGAACCAATTCCACCGGATTATGCTATAATGCACTGTGATGTCTCTTGATCTGACCCACTTCTTCAAGTCTGATGGGTTTTTGTTTACACTGGAAGACATCTGATCCCAAGCAGCAGGAGGATTACAGCACTGTCTAATTAGAATAACTTTTCAATTTAAAGTGAATAACAAATACACACCATTGGACACTGCTGTCTAGTGACTGCATGAAGAACCAGCAGAACTGAGTTCTACCCCTTAAGGCAAAAATGAAAACAAAACAAAACCAAAAAGGAAAACAACCCCAAACCTTTAGCTGATATTATGTATCTAGCTCTCTGTCACACAGCCTGCTTTTACGCTTTCGGTTGTCATTTCTTTCCCTCCTGAAAGAGACTGCTTTGCTGCACACATTCATATCAAGAGACTTGACTAGCAGCTACAGCAAGGCAGAAAATTCACTTTATGTTTGAGAGGCAGCTGGTAAAAGACCAGGTAGAGCTAGAAATTTCAAAGGCAATGTTGCCTCCCCCTGTCCCTTTTCCCCAGCAAAGCAATCTCAGGAGTAACTTAAGCGGGTCTCCAAAATTGATGCATTTGCGAAATTTTTGTGGTTCTGGCAAAACTGAAGCCATAGGTCTTTGTGTAGAACATTTTCAGGGAACCATGCAGGATCATTCAGTCCTGTAACAATAAATATAGCTACATATAGGGTGCAAGGAAAAACATCAGGGAGAGGAAACCAATCAGATAACTAGAGAGAGCAAAGGTAGCAAGCAGTAATCATAAAAGCTTGAAGGAATTATGAATACCCTGGACAGATTTTTTTTCCCACAGGTGACTGTAGAATGTCTCTGCAATTGCTCTTCCTTGGTTTAAGAACAGAGATGCATTTACTGCATGTAGTTTGCTCTTATGGCAAAGCCAGATGGGAAGCATGTAGGGCTGCTATTTAACACAACTGCTTACACATGAAGCTGCATTATAGGAGAAAAGCTGTGTAAAAAGGATCAAAATGATGAAATGCATCTGGCTTAGTGCACAGCAGTAAACAGAGGCAAACATATTATGGTAGTTCAATTACTGATAGGATACTAGAGCCTATTCAAGACTTAATATTTAATTATCTTTAGACTACATCAGTTGTTAAGCCGTCAGCAGCATCTGTAGAGGCTACATAGGTGAACATCTGCTACAGACTGAGAATGCCACACACCAGCAGAGCTGTTTGCCACAAATACATAGGAAGAAATTCAGGAACTCACATTACAACCACATATTTCACATAAAACATATTTACAACAGGGATATGTATCTTGGATCACCCTGAAGCTGGTAGGAGGCAGAAGGACAAACTGCACTGACTGGGGGCTCACTGGAGTGAATCCTGAGGTAAGGGAGATGAAAGAGCACTGTTTAAATAAATCCTCTGCACTGAACCACCCCGAAATTCAGCTGAAACTAAGCTTACATATCTCTCTTGCATGCAAAACACTATTCTGACAGATCATTCAGTGTACAAAGTCAAGTCCATTTAAGCTTAATTTGGCTTCTTCAAGCAGACACCACAGCACTCTGCAATGCACAATTCCATGAATGTATGCTTTTTTTCCAACCCCAGGAACATCCTCAGCTGGACAACTCTCACAGACAGCAGCTCTAAGTACTCCACTGATCCCAATTGCTGCTACCCCAAGCACCCACCACCTGCATCAATCCTTCTGGAACTTGCTTGATTAATCAGGTCTGAATGTATCCCTGGGCCTGGGCAGGTCCAGGAAAACTGAGCTCTTCTCGATCAGCAGAGAACTCAGCCTCTAACAAAGCACATGTTTTGTAACTCAGTAACATGGCTAGATTTAGCTGGATTCTTACGAGAATAACAAAAAAGGCTCATCCCCAGCAACAGAACAACCTCTAGACCAGGCGTCGTCAAACTACGGCCCGCGGGCCAGAACCGGCCCCCGAAGCTGCCGAACCCGGTCCGCGCCCGCCTTCCCCGCTGCCATGACTTCATCCGCGCTTCGTTCTCCACCCGCCTCCAGGGAGCGCCTCTCGCCTACAATCGGGCCTGCGACCAGTCTGTGGGAAGTGAAACCGGCCCTCTGTCTAAAAAGTTTGACAGCCCTTGCTCTAGACCAAGCGTTGTCAAACTACGGCCCGTGGGCCGGGTCCAGTCCAGGGCTGCCCCTAATCCGACCCGCCCCACTCCCTGCCGGGGGTTGGGGGCGGAAACCAAGCAGCCCCGTCCTCCTCCTCCTCCTCTGCGATGCGCGGCGGGTGAGAGACGGAGGCGTCTCCTCTGCTGGGCAAACACTGTCGGCAGCCTCTCAACTCGGGCAAATCGCCGGAGCCCCTGTGGCAAAGTCCCTTCAGTCCCTTCTGGCCCCCCCT
>JAWWLV010000021.1:6563808-6593419 GCA_035041135.1 Platyrinchus mystaceus
TTTTTGTTGATTACAATTGTTCTTCATTTTAAATATTGCATTCTTTTTCCTGCTTTTGTGCACTACTACAAATAAAACATGTGCAGTTTGTATAAGAATTCATTCATTTTTTTCCAAACTATAGTCCAGCCCCTGACAGTGTCTGAGGGACAGGGAACCGGCCCCCTGTTTGAAAAGTTTGGGGACCCCTGCTCTAGACAATGTGTCTGGTCTGAAACATGGAAGTATGAGAGCTTTCCAGCCAACAATTAAGAATGTAGTCTCATTCCAAGAAGAAGATCAGTTATTTCTGCTGACAAAGCCTCAAATTCACCCCATAGCAGCAGCCAAGCATACTTCAGCTTGACAAAGCTCAACTCAGCAGGAACAAATCTTACAAAATGGACGTACAGAGAAACCTCGACTCTAGGAAGCACAACCAGCTACATCTACATCATATCTTACAGGCTTGCATTTCCTCTGCACTGCACAGTGACAATAAAGCACAGCACAACTAAGTGCATCACTTTTTAATGATCTTTGAGAAGTTAAAGAGGACAGTTTCTTCCTAGCTAAGCCATATGTCTGAAATGGTGAGGAATGTGAACATCTGCAGCGATTGAAAACAGCCTCTTGCACTCTATAGCATTTGCAGAATTCTTCACCCTCTTTAATAGGCGCCAAGTAATTGCAGTGCTGCACCATAAATGTTCCTTTCATTTGTGAGAGCGATCAATTATCAGCAATCCCAAAAGCAGATTCCCTCGTGATGCTAAAAAACTGAAAATGTAGGATTTGCATATTGTACACAGTTTGAGTATGGAACTGTCCAAATATGTCCAGTCATCCTTTTGCCATTGCAAGTCAGTGTATTTTAACCATCTTTTAGGTCACAAAATACACTGGTGAGATTTATAGCAATTGATAATGGATAAGGTGACTTTGTAATTTTGCAGGAAGAAGCTGAAACTTTCCATTTCTTCTTGTCAGGTCTCTGGGGTCATTAAGATTTTGTACTGTAAATGAACCTTAAAGATCTGTTTAAACTACAACTGGATTTGGCTAAGTTGTTTTTTTTTTTATAAAAACTGCTTCTTTGTATTTGTCTTCTACAAGGTCATATAGCAGGGATTTAGGGTTTAAAGGTTTTTTTTCTTAATTTGTGTTTTACGGTTTTTTTTAACATAATTTCTTTTATACATTATTTTTTTGGCTCTAAACTTCCAGTGTGGGTTAAAGATGCAAATATTAAAATGCAAAGTAAAATACAAGTTATTTTCACAAACACTAATGTAAAAAAGTCTGTTTTCCCACTTTCTAGACTAATATTTACCATCTTTGACAGACTTGTTGGTAAGCAGATTGCTGCATATTTCAGCATTATCTTTTAACAACTTGACAGATCCACCTATTTTCCTGTGATTATTTTATCCCAAGTTGGAAACCTAATAGTTCCTTTTTGACACACTGAATCACAGGATTTGTAGCATAGCACAGACTGCTGTGATTTACTGTTAGTATTTTGATGATGCTTTACAGAGCATATTTGGATTTCCAGCAGTGTTGCTTTGTTAGGCTTGATCTGCTCAGAAATACAGCCAGCAGCCCCAGTAACCCTGGGATGATCTATATTTCACCAGCAGAAGCACAAGTGAGGCAGCCACCTGAAAGACATGAATTAAGGATCAGGAGGTCACTCGAGAACTACTGACTACTGCAACAGCAGGGAGGGCCTGCTTTCTTAGCAGAGAAGAAAATCTTGGACAAGTTAATTCTGGATATTCAGTAAATGCCAGCAATTTCTACTGCCAATTATTTAAATATACAGCATAGAAGTATTGGATGGACAGTTGAAAATGCACACAGATACAGCACAGTGGAAGTATGTTCCATATATGGTTCCATTCAAGATGTTCTGTTGTAAATGCAAGCAAAGAACAGAAAACAAATTGCTTTAACAGCAACTGCCCGTTCAAGGAAGTGCATCATACACAATTCTGCCACCCAAATCCAGAGAGTGAAAAATTCTTCACATTGTTCCTTCAGTCACTTCAGCTTTCTGTGTCTTCAGATTATAACGGGTAATTCTGCTAATTATTTTCAGCAAGGTTCCTAGGGTTATTACAGAAAGGATTTTGCAACTAGTGAAGCACACCAGAAGCTTTATTTATTTTCATAATGATTGCATATTCATAGGAAGCAAGACTGGAAGGGACTTCCTGGGTCATAAAAACACAATTCCCTGCTATTGCAGACAGCCACACAATATAAACACTTCATAAATGAGCAAGTTCCAGCCTAGAAGTAATTTGTTTTCTTTTGTCCCCACTACTCTAAATGCAAAGTTGCTCCAGAACCTCAACCTTCTCATTACCAAACTAAATTTATTTGTAGAAAGTTTATCTCAGTTCTGATGCCAACGCTGCCCTTTAACTTAACACTTCTACCTTCCATTTGATCCATTTATAGAGAGCAACCACAATTGCTCCCATTCTACCTTTGCCATATCATATCAAGTACAGTGTATATCCACACAACCGTTTATGTACTAAACTAGTCTCTTTAATTTTCAAAGCCCTCAGAAAGTCTGTATAACATTAGAGCACCTGACTTGAGGCTTTTTTAGGATAAGACATCCCGATAGATTGGTGTTTTGTCAGCCATACCGATTTACATCAGCTGAGAGTGAAGGAAAAGAAACACAGATCACCATGTCTAATGAATGTCTAATGTCATGCAGGTGAGCACTGTGGAGTCAGTCAAAGCCTGCAGATACCTAAAATGGTGAATGGAAACTGTTTATCACTATGAGATGTTATGTAGAAGGCATATTTCTCCAGGTCCCTCATCATGCCAGCAGGTAAGAGATTTTTTGTAAGCCTAACACATTCATAATGAGACAAACACCTAGTCAGGACAGGTCTAAGGAATGGGAACACTTTTTACTGAGACCCCAAGGCCATATTTCCTGCTCTGGGAGTGGTGGCAGATGATGGAGACACAATGCAAAAGTAGCCCCAGGAGATTCCTAGTCCCTGTGTGCTCTTGCTGTCCTCAGTGCTCCCCACAAAGCGATGTGGGACAACAGGCAACTGTACCAGTCCACAGACAGGAGCTGCAAGGGAAGAATGTAGGAATTCTGCTATGCCTGAGCATCCAGCCTGCACTGTTCAGGAAAGCTGAGTATTTTACAAGAATTCTGAACGTCTGAGTGCATTTCCTGTGTGCATCTGTACCTCAACACAGCTGTGGGGCTGGAGCCAGGAAAAAGAGATTTGAAGCAGTGAAGTTACAATATATCTCCAGAGTTACACTGACATCAGACCCATAAGTTTCTTGTTGAAACTCTCAGTGGGATAACAAGAAAATCAAATTTTGTGATTTGAGGGCACCAGGGTATAATTGACATTAACCCCCCCAAAAAAGTCTTTACTAAAACAACTTTCGGTATAGTTTTTATTATCCTTCTTTTCTGTACTGTAGCACAGATGACTTGTACCTACCTGCATAAACACAGGTACACAAATTAATACTATCTGCAAATTTTACCAGGCACAATAAGCAGTAGCAGGCTCCTCTGGAAATGAGGAACGGAAGGGCATAGCTCGGAACGGCTACAGAAGAGTTGCTACTTATCTCTAGTTTGCCCAGGTGAGATCCATTTCTAGCTTTTTTTTTTGATCAGCATACCTGTAAAAAATACAGATGTTGCAGATGATGTAAATATTTCAGATATTACAATGCAGTTGCCTCTCAGAACACTTGCTGAAGATTGGGAAGTCACAGGCCTAAAGCTCTCGTGTAGTAAAAGATGTAGATGTTTTCTTGATACATAAATGCAAGTAGATAACTTCATAGCAAAGTCCCCTAAACCTTCAGAAGAAGTAAAATTAATTTACAAACACCGATAGACATATTTATTACTCAGAAAATACTCATTGGCTTAGAAGAGAATTTTGAGGTATTCCCTACATCTGCATTAGAACATAAGAAACTCTGGTTACAAATACTGTAATGTAAAATGAACTACTGAATCAATTGAGCAACAAGCTCTGAAAACTAGCAGAAAAAGATGAATAATGCAAGAGGATTTTTTGATCAATAAGGTAGGAGTAAAATGCCTTACTAAATATGAGATCTGTCAGACAGAGAGAATAAGACACCTTAATAAACCTGTTTGTGTCAACTGATAACCAGGTAGATTTGAATCAAGATTATGATAATTCAAAAAGCAGACAGTTGGAAGAGGAAAGCAAGTTTGAATTACCAGAAGATAAACATGCACAGAGTGAATTTTACAGAGAAGATTAGGAACAGTTATTGTGAAATAGCCTGATGTGAGCTCTATAGATTGCTTAACAAAAGTGTGTTAACAATAATATCAGAAATGAAAGAAAAGACTGAAATGGGCACAGGCACTATGGTAGGATTATGAGTCCACTTTTATATAAAGATAAGACAATGTTATCAGCAACTGAATTCAAAGATACGAGAGTTACCTTCTGCCAAAGTAAGGAGTATTTTTTCCACATAAATCAGTATTTTATGTATGTAAAAAAGGATATGGAGAACAACCAAGAAGAAAAAATGTCTCCCCAATTCCTGACTTCAGCCTGTAAGACCTCAGAGCCAAGACTGGCATTGCTTGCCGTGGGGCTGGAAATGGCACAGCTGCAGCTCTCATGCTGCTCCTCTGCTCTCGAAGTCAACTGCAAATTGCCTGGTAAGAGGCACCAGGCTGGAAGCTGTCACACTCAAACCAGCTTTAACAGAGTTACAAGTACTAACTTATTGCCTCTGACAGCTTCTAATCAGTGTATTGACAGTGAATGGGAAGGCACTAACTTTGGAGATATCAATTTAAATTATTTGCTGCACAATAGAATTGTTAGGTAACTACAGGCAAATCACTGAAGTTCAGGCTTTACAGCTTTAGGTAGCCAGACACAGGAGCCTAAATCCAGTAAATCTTCATACAGACATGCCCGTAGCCCCAAATGTACTGCTTTATCTTTCAGGGTATTGTAGGCACAGAGTTATTGAATTCACCACAGATGCCACTGGACAAATTCAAAAAAGTAGCTGGCACTCATTGAATTGCAGCAGTGGATGTCTTCCCACTCCTCGAGAAGTGGGCCATGGGAATCTCACGAGGCTTCACAAGACCAAGCACAAGGTGCTGCACCCGGGTCAAGGCAAGCCTGGTATCAGTCCAGGCTGAGGGTGAACAGGTTGAGAACAGCCCTGGGGAGAAGGACTTGGGGGTGCTGCTGGGTGAGAGGCTGGACCTGCCCTGGCCGTGTGTGCTGGCACCCAGAGTCCCCACGTGCTGGGCTCATCCCACAGCATGGGCAGCAGGGCATTCTGCCCCTCTCCTCCCTCAGGTGACACCTCACCTGCAGAGCTTCCTCCAGTTCTGGGGTCCCAGCAGAGGGAGGACATGGAGCTGCTGGAGTGAGTTCAGAGGAGGCACGAAGATGATTAGAGGGATGGAGGAACTCTGCTGTAAGGAAAGGCTGGGAGAGTTGGGACTATTCAGCCTGAAGAAGAGAAGCTTTGGTGTGACCTGACTGTGACCCTCCAGTGCTGGAAGGGAGCCCACAAGAAAGGCTCTTTTACAAAGGTATGCAGTGACAGGACAAGGGGGGAATGGCTTCAAACTGGCAGAGAGTAGGTTTAGATTAGATATTAGGAAGAAATTCTTCCCTGTGAGGGTGGTGAGGCCCTGGCACAGGTTGCCCAGAGAAGTTGTGGATGCCTCATCTCTGGAAGTGTTCAAAGCCAGGTTAGATGGAGCTCTGAGCAACCTGGGATAGTGGAAGGTTAGTGGCATTGGAACTGGATGATCTTTAAAGTCCCTTCCAACCCAAACCATCTGGCACTTAGTGCCATGGTCTGGTAACCACAGTGGTGTTAGATCAAGGGTTGGACTTGATGACCTCAGAGGTCTTTCCCAACCCAGTTGATTCTATGATTCTGTGATTCTATGATTCTGGAAAATGTCTGGGAGACCTTGTAGCACCCTGGTCCTGCCTTACCCCTGGGTTCAACCCTAAACAGAGATATTCTGTTCCAAAGTTCAAAATTGTGACAGTGTGGTCCTGGGAGATACCTGAACTTTACAAGTAAAGTACTTCTGAAGTTTTGAAAGAAGTTTGTCTGCACAGGCAGAGAGAGATGGAAGGTTTAGCCTCCATTAAGAGCAGATTGTAAGAGCTCTCTTGCTCCCTGTCTCTCAATCTCCATTGACAAAAATGAATATTAATATTGCCTAATTCACAGAAAAGAGTGAAGTGATCCAGGATTATTACAGCTATGAACTGCTATATAAGCATAACAAATGGCTATATATTCCCACCAATTCATCACACACTTACAGCTGGATAAAATATTTTTTGTTACATACTTTTAGCTAAATTAGTGCTAACTATTGCTTTCAGGCAAGTCACAAGTACTTTGGTTGGGTTTCTTCAAAAGAATAGTCACAGAGGAAAAAATTTGTACTTACTCATGCAAAACAAAGGTATTTCAAATATTGCTTTAGTTGAAATTATACCTCTTCAACAAACAGAATGTAAATAGTTCCATTAAGTCCTTTTAAAAAGTAGATTCTTTGAGGTTGGTTTTTTTTTTCACATCAATATTTATGCATTTGTGACTGAATAAATCTATTTCTTGGGTCCAAATACTTATAATGTATCCTAAATGTTCTAAATAAAAACCAACTGTGTTTGAGAATAGCTTGTATATGTAAGGAACAGTGCTCTATAGGTTGAATAACTACAGTTTATAATTGAAAACTCATATTTTTCTGGAATCATAGCTGTCATCAGCAGACATCTTAAGCACTTACAAAGAACATCTCTCAGTTTTTCCTGAGGATTCTTCAGGAGCACAAAGATATGGTATTGCTTCTGAAATCTGTACATCAGTGCTTCTGCCATTGTGCTGTCTATCTTGTATGTACCTGGTCTACACATCTGGTTTGGGCTGCTGGATTGCTATTCATCCTTTTATACTGCTGGGAGGTGTCCCTGGAGAATGATATCTCTGCAGTTACTGTACAGCTCGAGGTCACAATCTCAGTAACATGTTCTGCTATAATTATGTTTAGACTGGTGCTTTAAAACTATCCATTTCATTAATTCTCAATTTGGAGCCTGAAGCAAGGAGCTGAACATCTTACTACACACAGAATGTCTGAGAGAACAGATCTGAAAGTCCCAAATGGATTTCTTCAAATAACAAAAAAGAGCAGAAACAACAACAACAACAACAAAGCTTTCCAAAGGTGCTTTCCCCAAATATAAGGTGTCAGCCCCTAAGCATAAAGATGCAATTAATTTTTAAGGACTCCTCCTTACACATAAATGTCCTAAACCTCTGAGTGTTTGGTCCATTCTCTCCTTAAAGGCCTCAGAACGGAGAGAGAAGCAACATTTATTAACTTCATAATGTGCAGTTAATAAATCTAGATTCTAGCAAGAAAGATTTGATGCTTCAAGAAAGATGTCCTTTCACTCTTGAAGAGATCAATTTATCTGGAATAGACAAAGTAATTTAGAGGACACAGAAAAGTTATCACATAAAGTTAGTAAGGAAAATTTAAATCAGAGCTTTAATTATAAGTCTAATACACAGCAGAAAGTGCAGGTTTTAGAAACTTTACAACAAATGCCATTTAGGCCTATCATTCTTACTGCTGAAATATTCCTTTGAAAGACCCTCTCTTTAATCCACGTTAATCCATAAATTGCTTTCGTGACCACCACTTACCTAAAACGTGACCAGAATTCTTGGGACTATGGAGATATATATATAAAGCAACAAAAACATCCATTACACATGATTTGAAGTTGCAAAGTTCAGTCTCACTCAGAACAGTTTAATTAAAAGCAATTACTTCATATTAAGCCTTTGCACCAAAAAGGGCGTGTTTTTCATTGCATGGATTGCTCTCAACCTGGAAAGTTTCTCACTGACTGAGGCACTGTGTGTTCTGAGTCAATCCTCCTGCAAGATTTGGCAAATGGGCTGCCAAAACATTACTGTGCTGCTGCTGTACAGCACCGTCCATCATTGTACAGGTAATTCCAACAGTTCTGAATCCATCAAGTCTTAAAACCTTCACCTTATAGTTTCTTTGCAGGGATGTCCTAGACTAAAAGAAATTGAGAAAACCAATAAGTTAATCTGAACCTTTTTCTTCAGCTCCCTCTAATATTTCCTAATTCAGCCTTACATTAATGTTTGTCTCAAAGCTTAATAAGCAGAGCTGAATACACAGCACAAAATTGTGTAAAGTAAAGGGATATAAACTTAGAAAATTGCTTTAATACTCCTGAGAACCCTATAACACTGACAGCAGAGAAATCTGTGGGTTTGCCCCAGTTCTGGTGGGGCTAACACATGGTCTCATTCATGCCTCCTCCATTCACCTCATCCTCCACAGAGTCTTCCAGCATTGTCTTCACTTCTGCCTGTGCTCCATGCTCTGCCTCACCCACTAACCAGTCTTCCCCAGGGCCCCACATGGTTCCCGTTTCCATCTCTGAGTCCCACCTGCCATCTGGCTCTGCCCTTCCTAACACCACGACTTCAGCTTGAGTCTCCCCTCTCCAGGCAGCTCCAGCCTACTCCAGCCTCACCAGATTGCAGCTCTCACACCACCTCCTTCATCCTTCTCTCCTCTGTCTCCTGACATCCCTGATTGTGCCTGGTCTCACGTCTGCAAGGACAGGAAGAGCATCTCTGTTTTTGCTTTAAGGTCCAGTCTAATCCAAGCCCTAGTCCAAGGAAAATGTGCTGGGAGAGCTCAGCTCAGTCCCTGCAGCCCTGGGGTGGTGCTTTCTAGACAGCTGTACAATCCTCAGAACATTTGTCAGACAAGCCTAATAAGCCTTGTGCATCATACAGTTCTGCCAAAGCTGAGAAAACTTTCATGCAAATTGCAGCAAGAACATTTCCTGCATTCCCATCAAATTTAATCCCTTCTCATAGGAGGACACTACAGTTTATTAATGAAACATCTGCAAGTATTTTTAACCAAGACAAAAATGAGTGCCATTCATTCTTTGGAACAGCTGAATCTCTCTCATTGAAAACTTTACACACTTTTTTTTTTTTTGGTTGTCAAACACAGAGGAAAGAGGCACAGTTGGAGTGAAGTTGATTCCTTCAGAAGTTCAGTTAATTTTTTTATATAAAGTTCAGAAGTATTCTCAGAGTATTCTCCAAGATCTCTAGTATTAAACCGTTTGTCCCAAAAGTTAAAAAAAAAAAAAAAAAAGAAAAGAAAAAGGAAAAAATATTTTTTCTAATAGAATAAGAAGAAACTTTCTATGTCCCATTAGAACTATGTACTAGCACAGGCCTTTCTCACTACAGTAATGAGTAAAGAAAATGATATATATTTAACTCCACTATCATTAAAGATTTAAGATTATTGCAATAATTTTCTACTTCTCTTTTGCTTTATTGAGCTTAGTCAAACTGATATATTGCTGTGTACTTCATTCATTCCTGCTGATGGATGGTATGAATTATGTAGACAATGCCAATGTCCAACTAATAAGAGGAATTACAGAAAAGAGAAGATAAGAGTAGATGATGAAGTGCTGATTAACAGATTACCCCCCTCCTGTCAAGTCCAAACCCATATTTTAAACTGCCAACAGCATTGCAACTGAATGAACAAGTATTTCTGGAATCCAGAAAATGTTGAGGAGCTGACCTTTCTCAAAATTAATCCTTAACAGCTTCTTTCAAGATTTATTTCTTTCTCTTAGCTTCGGACAAAATCAGTAACGGTGAGACCTGATCTCCATGATTTCCAGTGGTGAATGTATAAAGTACTTTCTGGCCTAATGTTTGGTACTCTTGATACTCTTGCCTTGGTTTTCACACAAGCCCTTCAGGCAGTACTGCTGACTTTAGTGACATTCATTAAGTGTGGGTGCAGAAAGGAGGAATGTCATGGGGCAAAGTCTTTGAATCAACACTGGTTCGTATCAGCAGTAACAGCAACTGAAGGCTGGTCCTAACCTGTGGCTTTGGGGAAATGGGACAGCAGACCTAGAGCTCCAACTGGGCTTAGGAAGGAAGGAGGAAAAGAATGTTTTGAAGGATGACAGTCGCTCCCGTGGAATGAAACTCACTGATGAAATTCCACAGAGCACACTGACCAGCATAGCTCCCCCCGTGAAGGGAGCTTGCTTCCTGACACAAGGGGAGTTCATCCTCAGAGAAGCCTAAACTTAGGGGAGAGGCACAGCAATAAACTGCAATTTTCCAGATTCACTTGGCACCAAAACATCTGCCCAGAGGTATTACAGGGTTCAACAGTCTATACAACAGAAAAATGCCTGGATTTCCCTCATCCTATTTCTGCTATAGATAGTGCAGAATTCATTTCCAGTCCCCTCCACAGACTTGCTGTATGAATGTAATTTATAATTTCTCACAAAGAGAAAGAAATCAAACCCCCCAAGAAATGTGCCAGGTTGAAGTACTACAGAGCAAGGGACAGAGTCAGATGAGTTATCTGCCTTTTCTAGTAAGATGAGAGAATGCTGTGTCAATTATAAAATATTCATATGGATAAAGTTCTGTCTTTCAGAGTGATAAGTATTTTTTCAAAATTAGTTTATGATTCCTGGATAGGCACTGTGCTACCTGGTGGGGAACCCTCCAGTAACAGGTCACCAGTCTGATGTCACCCCATTCACTATTACCCTCTGTGCTTGACCCATGAGCCAATTGCTCACCCACCACATGGTGTGGTTATCCAACTGTGGGATAGACGGTTTGTCCAGAAGGATCCTGGGAGAGACAGTAGCTAAAGCTTTACTGAAATCCCAAAAGATTTCATCACCTGGCTTCCCTTGGTCAACTTAGGGGGTTACCTTGTCATGAAAGGAAACCAGAATCATATCACCAGTCTCTAAGCAACTCTCCTTCAGTTATGCTTAGGGATAGGGAAGACAGCAGGAAAACTGGGTCACAAAGACACAGAAAGAGGGAGCACTATAACTAATATATACACTTACAAAGCCCTTGCATGGGAACACCGAGTCTAGTACAGCTTATTTCTGTAGTTTAACTCATGTGAGCTGGTGCTGAGCTTGAACTCTGACAGTATTATTAGAAAAATTCTCAGCACTTCCTTGCCACTATCCAAGTGCAGGAGAAATCACACAGTTGTCTGCAGCCCAGACCTAGGGTGCCCCAAAGGGATCTTCCCTGACCCTGAGTGCACGTCTGCAAAACCAGACATGTGCCCAGGAGGGATCCACCTCCTACGAGTCAGTGTTGCATCTGCTTCAAACTGGTTTCAAATACCCATGTGGTGTTTGACTGGGGACACTCTCAGTCTCACTAATAATTATTATGAGGCCAAGCAGGACTGGCATTTTAATCACAAGGGACCTTAAACACTCACATGTGCTAAACACCTGAGAATTAAAAGACTGCGAGCACGAGCGAGGATAAATTAACATTCCCTATTTGCTAGCTCCAACATTTTCAAGTGAAAAGCAATTTTCCCCTACAGACAGTAAACCACAAGTACATTTATTTGTACTAATTTACTAGACATTTATTTTGGCACTGTTAAAGCAACGATGTCAAGTTTCCACCTTACCTTTAGGCTATATGCAAAGAGATATTCTCATAAATACAATGTGCTATTTAATCAACACATACACACACAAGCTTTTAAGTGTAACAAAGCCTGGAAAATGTGTGACTTTAAGAAGTCCTCACAGTACAGTCTCACACAAGATCAACAGGATGTTTTTTGAGAACAAGAATAACATAGTGATGATCAGAGAGTGCACGAGCCCAGCTACACAACCACACACACACTCCTTAGCAGAAGAACCAGGTGCTCTTTGACACTGGAAATGTCCTCACTGTACAGCAAGATATTAAGGAAGAATTGCCTGCTCCTCAATCCCTTTAAATATTTCTGGTGTAAGTTTCAAGAGAATAAATATTTTTTTTTCCAAGACTAGATGATAATATCAGCTGTAGATTACATGAAAACATTTTTATTAACAATAGGTGGAGAATAAACACTGTTAGGAATTATTCCGGTTTCTGCAAGACAACCTGAGAACTTTTGAAGTTCTGTCTTTCTGAAAATGCCAAGATATTTCAACATTATGGGCTAAGAGTCATAAAAAAAAAGGTTTCTTACTGAAATTGGTTTTGAAATAGATGTCTGAAAAACTTAAGCCCACATTTAGCCTACAGAAAATATTTAAGACAGTTTATAATTGAATTTATATACACGTAAAATCCCATTTTTGATATAATGCTGCCAAAAAATGCCATTTAACAGTACTGCTTATACTATATTGTGAAAAGAAGCATAGCAAATATTTCTCATGAAAATTTACTTCCTCAAAAGCAAACAAAAGAACTGCACATCTAACCTGTACTGCCTTTAGAATTGCAGCACTGGAAACACACAGCCTCAAGAATCAAGAAAGGCCTTCATTTTATCAAATATCTTGAAAAGACAACTTAACTTTATTTAAATAAGACAAATTCCCCCCCCCCCCGAAATGCTATTCAATACTCAAACATTAAGAGTCCAGAGAATTTCAGCTAATTTCAGTTTTTAGTGGGCAAATTAAACCCATGTGGAAAAGACCTTGGTCCGATCATATGCTCATGGATACAACACACTACAAAGCAGGTCCAAAAAACATCTGAAAACACCTTACATTAAAGCCAATGCAATTAGTTGAGGCCCCAGGTAAAGAATAAATTGCACTAATAAAACCCCACGTGCCAGATTCTGCTGGTCAGTATCTCTGTGTTATATGAAGCACTTGGGGCATGCTGGCAGGAGGACCATACTGATTCATTCATTAATGTCATCGAGAGATGGTTTCTATTCACTTTGCATTTTAAAACTGGACCTCAAATCTGCTAAATCCTGTAATCAAGTAATGCACAGAGCTCTCAACAGCTAAAGGCTGCTCCCAGGACACCAAACTGCTTCCTTGGACATGAGAATACTGTGTGATTAACCACAGACAACGACATTATACCTTCCAGTAGGGAAGTCTCCATCTGTACCCCTGTAGGACTGACTCCCCTTCCCTTGCAGAAGCCCAGAAAGCACCCTAAGGGGAAGTTCAAGGGGCAAATGGGATGCGCTTCAACACAGCATGAACACCAAAATGTGTATGATCCTGTAGCTTTCTGTAGTCACAGAATCATATAATCAGAGAATGGTTTGGGTTGGAGGGACCTTAGAGATCACTTATTTCCAACCCCTCTGCCGTGGACAGGGACACCCTCCACTAGTCCTAAACTGGGTTGCTGCAAGCCCAATCCAACATGGCCTTGGACACTTCCAGGGATGGGGGAGCCACAGCTTCTCTGGGCAACCGGTGCCAGGGCCTCTCCACCCTCACAGGGAAGAACTTCTTCCTAGTATTTAATCTTAACCTTCTCTCTGCCAGTCTGAAGCCATTCTCCCCTGTCCTGTCACTACATACTCCTGTGAATAGCCTCTTTCAGTGAATAATCTCACAGTCTCACAGGCATCATGTTATATTACCACTAAAGAAACTATCTTTTGTACATGAGAATATTTAGACACCTTCAGGTAAATCATTCCCTCTCTGCCCAGCCTGTTTTCATACTGCTGGCAAGGCACAGCCTGTGGCCCATGAGTCCAGAACAGAGGGATCTCTTTGTAGAAGGAGCTGGTGGGACCTCAAACAACAAATATTTTGGTTTGACTCTCTCAGAAAAATTAACAATGCCCATTATCTGATTTCCCAAGCACGCAGTCTTTAGTTGGTAAACTTTTACATTGGTAAGCTTCTCATATCAAAGACATAGGTCTTCATTAGAGTCAGAGTACTCTAGAGTAATTTCCAAATGCTTTAAATGTCAGGAAATTCTATTGTAAGCTGATAAACTGTAGTTGCACTGAACATCATTCCTCAAAAAAGTGCAGCTGTTTTAATACAGTCTGAAGCCAGAAATTTTAAAAATTGCTTCTCTTAAAGGAATTAGTGATAGAATTATGTACATCCGGCACATGGAAGTCCTATTCCTTGAGCATCATTGGGGTACAATAATAAGAGACTGCATCCTAATTCTCACCACTGGACTCTCCTTTCCATGTTTCAATTTTCCAAAGTCACCAGATTTATGTGAAAATCAGCTGTCAGAGGGAACCTTGCAAGAATTTTTTTCCTTTCTTGCTTCATTTATTTTCAAATCAAGATTATTTTCCTTTTTCAGTTTAGTATATGGTATTCCCTGATAAAAGAGACTAACAAAAAGTCTAATATACCCTTCATTCATAGGAATAAGACTGATAATTAGCAAAGCTAAGATTAAGTTTAATGTCATTTTGGTAGCTGCTAGAGTATTTTACTAGCACATTAATCATGGTGATGTTACTGAAAATAGTTTACTGAGAACTTTGAGATAGTAGAGAAATGTTTAAACAGATGTCCCTGATATTAAAACTGACCCTTTTTGTACAAGGAATTGTTTGGTTCAAACACTGTGGATTTACTTGTGCAATTTCAGTGAGAACCCTCCTCTGTGCTGGAGAGTCAGAGGCATCTTTTTCCCTTTCTATCACTGACTGCAGAGAATCTTAGATAAGCAGGGGACACAGGCATCAGCTCTTCCTGTAAAAGCACAGCAGGAATCACCACGATGATTGGCAGATACATTTTGCAGATTGTGTGTGTTAACGGGAGGCAAACGAGTGCCCACGGCTGCTCCTTTGCTTTGCACACTGAGCAATCTCCAAAGGGCAGGAGAAGGGCTTTCCCCTCTGCCCCCAGTCACTGAACATAAAAGGAAGGTAGTCAGGATTTACACTGGCATCTGATTGTCTCCCACATGACACTTGAGAGAATAGGCAGTCACAGCACAGAAATGGCTGAAAACCTGCAGAAACCTTCTGTCCTTACTGCTTTCGTTTTCCTCACTCAGTTATTTTACAAAGAAGCCTGGAAGTACCTGCAAATCAGCAGCCTGGGTCCCTTGCAAGTGTTTCTGAAATGAGGTCTATCAATCTTTTCACAAACATCTCTCACAATAAATCTTGCAGCAGTGGAGTAAAATAAATGATATCTCTAACAGCAAACATTCACCGAGGTCTGAAGCAATCTCTCAACATTTATTTCTGGAGATGCACTTGAGATGTAAGGAACAAATGAAAAATTTTAGTCTGACATTAATTACTATTTTATGTCAATAAAAGTTTTCACAGTACATTTCTCGATAAAAACAGCAAATATTGTTGAAAACTGCTGTAATTACACCAACTCCACCATTATATCTGCTCTCCCAAGAGAGGCTGGGACAGAATTAAGACCTGAGAACAAACTTTAGTCTGTGTCTCTCTAGAGGTGTTGCTGCCTGCAGAGCACCTGCTCCTGCCCCAACACTTCAGCTGGGATGAGACTGGAGGGCAGTGACAGGGATGGACTGACAGGGTGGCACAAGATTAAGTATTATCTAAGGTTTCAAAGTATCTTGTTAAAGGGCCTGTTCTAGGAATGGAAACGGTGGTTCTCTCTGTTTTCATATTATATTAACTTGGTCTACTGTTCTACTCTTATGTAGAAAACAATCTTACTGTGCAGTCCTGATTCTGACCTGTAGATTAACCAAAAATATATGGTATGGTAGGAAAATAGGCCACATGTCCACAAATCTTATTTCTAACTCATAAAGCAATGATTTATACTGTATTCTCACTTCCTTTGTTTACCATCACCATCTACCTTCAATAGTGAATGCGATTCTTGTCTATCACATCTATAAAAAATTATCTCAGTAACAGATATCACTGAGCAGAAAACATTAGTCAAAGGCACATAATGACATGTAGAAAGAAATTAACTAGTGGAATTACTCAGTTTGGAAAAGAGATAATTGAGGAAAAGTCACATATGTCATGGAGAAGGGGCCATCAAAACAAGGTAATGGGTTTAAATATATATGCATACAACAATAATGAAAATACACACATCTACACTGTAGAACTTATTGCTATAACAAAAAAAAAATGCTCAGTAGGATTATTCCTGCCTTTTTACATTGTTTTGTTTTAAATTGGACACAATGAGCAAAGTTCTGTCAAAATAACTACAGCAAAGCAATTTTATAGATACATTACAGTTTCATGATATTACAATAGGACAATTTTAACAGTTTCTAAATGGAAAAAAATGGGATTAACAATTTAATTTATTTCACAGTAACCATATACTGCTAAAGTTGTTCTTTACTGAAGAATTAAGTCAGGTAGATTTGAGCAAGTTATTTGCACATTGCTAAATATACTTACAAAAAGTAAAAAATGACTGCTCTAACTTTTTGCTTTAATGAGCAAGCATTTTCAAAATAGATGTTAGATCTGAGTTTGTAATCAGCTTTAGGAAAAAATTATGTAACCAGTGACTAACAATCTAGAGGAGAACATTACAAATGAGCTTCTCATCTCCCTGAGGAATTGCACATTGGTCCCATCCTCAACAGAAACAAATCAAGGTCCCAGAAAGACTTTCTTGCATGGCAGCTAAAAACAAACTGCTACTGGAAAAGAGCAGTAATAATCCAATAGTGACTCCTTTGTTCAGAAATCCCAATAACCAGAAAAACTCTTTGAAATGATCAATTCCATTAAAAGCTTTAATGAGATTACCAAATTTAATTACTCTTCTGTGCTGCATTAATTTATAAAGGGTGGGTCCTCAATCTGAACATTTAATAGTTTCCAGAAATAGCAAATCCCATTTGAAAAGAAGTAGAATGATTTCTTTTTTTTTTCTTTTTAATTGAAATAATCTAGCACCATTATAAGCCCTTTGGGCAAGATTTCTAGGAGTACTGTAGAGCCTAGAAGGTTGATATTTCTTAGGTATCTATTTTAATTGTCATATGCTCAAAGGCCTTTTAAATGTTCACCCTCTGTATGTTAACACAAAAAAAGATTGAACAAAGTTACATTTAGGCTGTTTCAGTTTTTTAAATGTGATTTTACAAATTATACCACTAGAAAAGAAAAGTGGAAGTAATTTTTAATACACAGCAAGATGCATTTCTAACTAGATTAAGCAGCTGTTAACATTATTTTTCTGCACAGCAAGAGCAAACATCTACAATAACTAGACCTTAAAGGAAGAGGCAATCCCATTTGGTGCACACTGTATACATTTGATTTTATTCCCCAATAGCATTCAAAAAGAAATAAAGAAGAATTAGATAAGGAAATTAATTTGCAGCAGTACTTCAGACAAGCACATTTGCAAAAACATAAGAATGTTGCAGACATTAGGAAGAAGTCTGTAAGAAGCAAGAAAAAGAGGATAACACTCAACTTCAACACTCAACTCCAATGCCAACTTCTTGCCATATGAAAGTGTCAAGTTGGTACAAAAAAAATTAACATTCAACCACAAACCCCCCAGTTATATGTGACAGGGGGTAGGAAGGTAGGCATTGACAGAAGTTGAAAGTCTGTTGCTGAAACAGAAAACTATACATTTCTTGGGATTTTTCTCATACCCTCTGTGCTTAATTTTGCAACAAAAGAACATCATTTTGCTGAAATGCTGAGTGTTAAAGCAAAAGGCAGCTGTTCCAGGAAATCCAAAACAATGACAGCAACGAAACAGTAGTCAAAGTAGGGCTGAAATACAACAGTAAAAGGTGCACATGAGACATTGAGGAAGCTACTCAACAGCAGCTACATCCTGTAGGGTTCAATCCTAACTAGGATGATTCTACCAAGTTAAAAGCAATAAAACAACCACAATATAAAAATTCAGACAAGATTTGATGGTAATGAAATATATTATACTAGCTAACACATGAAACCCCCAGAGACTTTAGGCAATAAGACTGTTTCTGTAGAGTTTTCTGAGCATTTGCTCTCTGTAGCACTAATAGATTTATCGTTTTCTCTGTGGCTAAAATAATTTATAAAGAAGAACTCTACAAAGTGTGATCACTTCTCTTTACTAGACTACCGTGTTCTGCAGGACAGGGCAGGGACATGGGCATCCCCCAGGACAGCCCTGAGGGGCACACAAAGCCTTGCAGGCAGAGTTTCTCCACTTGAAACCGCAGTGACTGCCTCAACACCTCCTAAAAAACCACCTCTAGCCAACAGATGGCTTGTTCATAAAACTGTGTATGGGAATCACAGACTGGAGCTTTCCCCTTGCCAAAAGGATTTTTCTCCAGGAGGTATTCTGGAAAGGCACTTGCATAGCAGTAATTTCAGAAACTTAACTATAAACAACTAGAAAGCGTTTCAAATGCAACACCTAATTAGAACAACATTGAAGGTATGTCCCTGCATAACAGAATTCAGCCAGCTTCAGATCACTGCTGGAAGTTTGTTATTTCTGAAGTACAGTATAGGCTAGTTTAACAGTTAATTATACAGTTGGACTTAATTAAATTGTTTTGTTTGTAGTACAAGGATC
This sequence comes from Platyrinchus mystaceus, assembly GCA_035041135.1. Classification (NCBI taxonomy): domain Eukaryota; kingdom Metazoa; phylum Chordata; class Aves; order Passeriformes; family Tyrannidae; genus Platyrinchus; species Platyrinchus mystaceus. Next base: position 6,582,276 of record JAWWLV010000021.1, read on the forward strand.
TCTGCATTTTTATAGGTCTAAGTTTGCTTCCCACAAGCACTGCTCCTTTAACCTGAGTCCCAGGATGGGCAGTACTTGCCACATCCCAACCAAGAACACAATAATCCAGAATCAGTCTTATAAAACAGTAAATCCTGCTGCAAGACATTAAGGTACATCTGTCCAGCTGAAATCCTCTTACAGCAAGACATTCATTATTGCAAGGAGAAAATGCTTAGCAGAAACAAGATCAAGGCCTGGTGATCTTACAAAAGTACAAATGCACAGATGAAACTTGTGGTAAGAAGGTAACATATACTATGTTCTCTGACTCACAACTTTAAAAACAGTTGCTATATAGTAGTTAGAAAGAATGATTCTTTTAAAACTGGACAAGGAAGATGTCTCTCCAAACCAGAAAATTCTTAAGCATCCCAAAGAAATTCCTGAATGGATGATTAATTTAATTAGGTTAAAAAAATAATTACTACACACAGAAATGTAGCATTCTTTCTGTAACCAAGAACTGCCTAAATGTCTTTTAGTTTTAGCAACAAAAAGACAATTACTTCAAGAAACCCCCATGTAGTCTGTTGCCATCCAGTCTGTACAGACCAACAAGCAGTTCCCACCCCTCCCTCCCCAGCTCTCACTGTGGCAGGAGCAGCCAAATGCTGAGGTCTCATTATTTTGAAGTCATTACTTTTAAAACCTATGCCATCAAATCCAGGCTCCAAAATATTATGAAACATAAATAATCAAAGCTAAATGTCAGCTGTCAACATAACAAACACTGCATTAGGCTCATTTACTGGAGAATGGAATTGAAAAGTTGATTCATAAGCTACCTTTGCACTTCCATGACCATGAACCAGCACATTGGAACGAGGATCATGCTGAACCTTGACATGAGATGGAGAGCAGGAAACAAGGGCAGTAGTGGACTGCTTGTGCCAGTCTGGCAGCCCCTTTCAGCATTGCTGAAACCAGAGCCCAGCAAAACTGCCAACAAAAGCTGTGAAGACCTGAAGTTTCTCCCAGCTCTTCCCCCATTTCCTGGGCTGAGGGCAGACCTCCCAGCTGCTGGCATGAACGAGCAGTTCTGCAGCATGTCACCTCATAGTATGGCACAAAATGAAAGACAATATGGTTTAAAAGAAGTTCTGCAGTCTCTTTTTCAAGATAACATGAAAACAAACAAATAAAGGAAAACAAAAGGGTAGAAAAGCCCTGAAAAGGATGAAGAAATCTGTGTTTCTTTCCTTATCTTTGTATCCCACTCCCACCCAAAATCAGAAGTGGTTTCCTTTGCTCACAAAAACATTTGTAGGTTTACTTTCACTCAACAGTCCTCTATTCCATCTGGCAACAGGCTGGGTCACTATATTGAAATGATATCCTCTGTGCTGCTAAATATTCCTGCTGACAGAGCACCCTTTGGAGAGCTGCCAGCACGTTTAATTGCAAATGGAGAAAGCATTGGCCAAATGATTCCTTTACTTCCAAAAGCACAGATGAGGGTCAGCTTAGGAAATTTCTTTAGGTTGGAAGAGATTAACCCTGAGCGTGATTGTGAGTATCTCCTGTTTCAGTTGACTGTCCATATTCATCTCAAGTGAAACAGAGGCAATGGAGAACCAACAGTGCTTAAGTTCAACTGTGTGAAATCAGCAACAACAGATCTGACAAATTTATTTCCTTTAAATTTTCCATTCACCTCTGCCTATAATGATAATTGGAGTAAAACAATTCTCGCAGATAAATTATGGGAAGCACCATCGTGTCCTGACCTGATTCCCTTCCAGCCTCTTGGGTAAGTGCCTGTCTCCCGTAGCAATGGGCTGCCTCATCAGCAGAGCTGCACATGGGCCAGGACGTGAGGCAACAGCCTTCTCTTGCCATCCCTTGACATAGAATTAGAGGGTTTTTTTTACTTTTTCTACAATAGTTTTTTAATTCCCATTTAGATATTCTGCCTTTCTCTCCAGCCCAGAAATGAAAAATCAAAGATTATGAGCGTGCTTGCTTTTGGCTCCCTAGCAATAACACCTTGACAGATTTAAAAGAAATAAAAATAATTTTTGAGAAGTGAAATCACTAACGTATCCTGCCTGGGTGGCAGTGCTGGGGCCCTTGCACACAACCCCGCAAGTCAACCCCAAATTTAGATGCACTGCTGCAAGAGAGAAGGCTTGAGATGTACCCTCCAAAATAATCCTGAAGATCAGGGTATCACCACTGACAAATGAAATTATGTTGCTCAACACAAGTATAGCAAAACATATTTCTGGCATCTGAATAATTTTTACTACAAAAGAGACAGTGGGGACATTAAGGAAAATGTATATTTCATTAATTATTTATATAATTAAGTATAATTATTTGTTTCATTAATATAATCAATAATCATCAACAATATTATTTTTTACCAGGTCACATTAAATAATAACAAAAAAGGCTCTCATTTCTTCACTCCTCCCAGCAGCCCTGTGTAAGAGTTTTTTATTGCATAGGATAAGAGAGATTTTATGAGGTCTGTCTTTCTGTATGCACATGCTATTTTGTTTTCTTAATGTGTGCAACTGATTTTTTTCAAGTTCTTTTTGAACTAAAACTATGCATTTATATTTATCTGCATGAAAGATTATAGTCAAATTTTATAAAAATTCTTGACCAGAATTCACAGAGAATAAGGGCCTCAAATTACACTGGTAACATAGGACAGAAATCTGCCAATAAAATACTTGTAATCCTTACATGACAACTTCTTTGGAAGTTTGAGACTTATTCAGATGTCCAGTTTCTTACTTTGACAACTTGCTGGAAGACTTTTGATTGTTTGTGGGTTTTGGATTTTTTTTCCTAAAAGATTTCCCTGTGTTCACATCAGAGCCAATGCAATTAAATACTTTTCCCTCAACTACAAAATGCTATTAGCAAATCCAGAACTTTATTGCAGCAGCTTCCCATCCTTGGGAAAATGTTGTCAGAAATCGATTGCAAGGTCAGCAAGGGAATTGCTAGTCAAGAAATATGAAGCAAGGATATCATTCAGATGTTCCACATCCTGGGTAAGTGTCCCAGCCAGTAAATCCATGTCATCCCATCAGTCTCTGCTCCCACAGTACGTAAATCATCCAACACTCATCACCACTACCTTGGAGTTACTCTTTTGCAATCGTCCTCACTTTTCACAAAATATTTTCAAATGCCTTATTTGTTGCAGTTCAAAGATTCCAAACCTTATTACTTATTACAAACATTATTTTTTTGTCACAGTTCTTGTTTTCTGGATGACCACCCTTCAATTACTCTACAGTTGAGAATTTTCACCTCAAAATTCAATTCCTGACCATCACACTAAACACTTCTGAACCCAGCTGAGTTATTAGAGACACACAGAAAGCACATTAAGTTGTAAACATCAGCTATAAAATACGGAACAATCCAAGTGGATCATCTCTCTCTTCAGGAGAAAGCATTTCATGCATCCTTTTCTAACTAAGCTGGGTTGTGTAAAGGCCAGAAACCCAGACTGCATGTGGCGACTGAGCCTCCAGCAGGAATGCTGCTTTTGGTAACCTGGGTGGGGATTTCTGCCTGTGTGGGTGTGTTGGGAATATCCAGCTCAATGCTGTGCCATGTGCACATCTCTTACGAAAATTTTCCAGCAGCACAAGGACCAAATATGAATGGTGTTTCAGAAAAATGACTGGAAGACAGTGCTGTTTGTTTTCCATAACAACTATTCATAAGAGCTGCACCTTGCTACCCCACTTTCATCTGAAATTTAAGATCATTAGGGATTTGAAGCTCTCTTAACAGCACAAAGAAAGTCAGAGATGGAAACCATCTGTACATTTGTTTAGCTATAATATTTTTACTCATATTTCACTGCTACTTATTTCCTGCAACTTCAGCTGAGTAAATGTATCAGAACTTAGCCCCCTCAGGAATTTCTGTTCCTCTGTTTCACCATCACTAAATAAATTTTATTGTTTGCTGTTATTAAACATCCAGAAAGTGAACAGTGGAGCCACAGATACTCCTCCAAGGTATTCTGTGCTGTAAAAAGATATACAGTGCACAGAAAATCCTTCAAATTTAAAAAGCAGACTATAAATTAAGGCTTTTATTCTTCCTACTATCAGATACAGAGCATCACCAAGCTGGCCAGGCCCCAGCCAGACACAACCCATAGTTATTTTATATAGAACTAAGTGAAAATTTTCCACAGATTTAGCTTCTAGCATTTCAAGTAGTCATTTTTATCCTAGGAAGAAAGAGCATTAAAATACCTCCAAGGCTGTACAATAATAATAAAGATTTATTTCTATAAACTTTACTTACAACCTTCATTTTTACATAGATTTTGCTTTATAATTATACTGCAACACCTGTAAATCTGTATTACATTTGTACTATTCTGTCAATTTGTATACCTTTAGATACTGTCTTATCTGTTTAAATAAACCGACTCTTTAACTTCATTTTGTAGCCACCTATTCTGCAGTGCAAGAATGAAACAATTCACATAAAGAATAAAATTCAGCTTATGAAAAAAATTCTATATTGTAAAATTTATATTTGAATCACTTTTTATCATCCCCTTCAGCTGATCACAGATAAGCAAATTCCAGCAGCACTGTAACAGACCTCAGTCTGCTGAGGTCATCAAACACAGTAAAGGGGAGAAACTCAGTGGGGAGTACAGCACCTCAAATATAAATCAGCAGGCACATGGCAAATGAACCCAGGAGTTTTGTTGTTTGAAGGGGTAAGAGTATATTCATGAACCATATGCATTGTATGCAATTAACTTTAAGACATTCTTCATCACACCCAACTTTAGGCTAACCTAAAATAAGAGGGAAAAAAAATACAGTTCAGAGGAAGACAGCAAGAAAGGAATTTAAAATTTACTTTATCAGCATGACTTTTTTTTTTTTGACATGGGTAGTTAACAATCACAGAAGTTTTGTCCTTCTTCAAAGATATTATGTTGATCATTTTTTTTGGTGTTTGATGCCTTGTTCTACCACCAAGACAAAAAGAAGGGGGGGGGGGGGAGTGGGAAATCAACCCTGAATTACACAACAGATTATCATTAGAACATTTTTCAATGCACAGGACAGTAGCAGCAATTTTGCTTAGATATACTGAACCATGGATCTACCAGACATTGTAATTCCTTAGTGGTCAATGTTAGTTGCTTTTAACTCAAGTGATTTATTTTACAGCTACCAATCAAGTTACACACTGTATTAATTTTCACTGGGTCCAAATTAGAAAGCACCAGAGAGAAAAGTTTTCAATTCCTTTTACCAATCTTTCTGCTATTTCAAGTTCCTAAGGTAGAAGCTGAGGAAATATGAGGAAGATGGCATAGAAAGATGTCATTTCAGAAATTATTTTAGAGCCAATTCTAAAGGAAGAGAGAATTAGGCACCTGCACAGATGGAGGCATTGGCACATTTTGAACAGAAGCACATGAAAAGTGCACAGAGGTCTCAAAAATTTCACATTCTTCATCTTTTACAGAGGAGAGAGGTGGAATTGTATCCTGTTTTAATCCCTCACTCTGAAATGCCAGTGGCCTTAAAATGGTCTTTACCTTACTGCTTGTAAGATTTTCGGCCAGAAAGTGAAGAGAGATGGTCGTATATTGAGAAATTATCTCCCTATTGAATGGTCAGTCACATCCATGGTGTTGACTAAGAACGGCTGGCAATCACTAGGCATTTTTGGCTTGTTATTAGGCATCCTTTCATCTGTATGTGTTGGAAATACACTTGCACTGTTGTTTGTGCCTGCAGCATGAATAATAGATCCTGTTTTACTGCTGTCATCTGTGTGGTTCATTATGAGACGTTGATGCAGTGTACAAGTTCTTTCTTTTTCCTTACATCAAGTCTGATCCTGCATCTCCTCCTCAGGTAGGAGATCCTTACTAGTATGAGGAATGCAGGCTGCTAAATCAAGTTTTCCTTTTCAGGGGATTAAACATGGTTCATCCTGGTTACATCTGATGCAAATCCAATTTTTAATCTATGAATCATTTTTCAGGGTTGCATACAAAGCATTCAACATTTATTAACAAAGATATGATAGTTACTGCACTGGTGGACTTTGGCCCTGGAAAATCTCCACCATGATAGCCATATTAATTGCTTTTCAGGCATGGGCCTTTACATGCTGCCTGTATTTAAAATGGAAAACTTGGTCCTTGTGCCACTGTCATTTACATTTGGAAGCCCATTATCCCTCAATAACCAAGTTTGACAGTGCCCAGGATGAACACCTGTATTCCATTTAGAAGAGTCCACTTCATTTTCATAATGCATTAGCAGAGTCACAGATCTCTGAGCATTCATTTGGAGGTCCTTATTGATGCAGATTTGTTTATTAAAAAGAAGAAGTTGGACTTGTGAAAGTTGGGACCTCTAAGCCTTGAGACCTGTGACAAAGCTCAGGTTCTAAGATTCTGAAGGAAGTCTTATTAGAGCAAGTTCTTCTATTTGAACACAAGAACTATTTTTGTGATCTGTTTTTATCTACAACAAGGATTCACTGGCTATGCCATTTTACTTCCATAACTATGCATTGTTAATGGAATTAAGAGGGCTCTGTACACTAGAAAAAATATTCAACAGCTAATTATTGTATTTTTTGAGCAACTGGAAAAGAGATGGGCTTTCATGTAGTTCCTCAGTCACTTCCTTGTGTCAAAATTAAATAGAATAAATAACATATCAATGCAAAAATGTGATACAAGATTTGCACCTCTTTTCTGAATCCAACTCTGCCACGACCTGTATTTAACATATTTTTCCTACTTTTCCTTAACCCCACATAGCTGAGCTTTTGAACTGCTCATTGCTTCCCCTCTTCTCTATATCAGACTGCCCCCAGCCCAGCAGGGATGTGGTATTTGCGCATGAAACAGCACATCCCACTGCCCCACACAACCTGCAAGGTCCAGCAGGGGTTGCAGGTGAGAGGGGCTGGGAGGCCCAACCAGATCATGAGCTCATGTGTAAGCAGCAAGTACAGACTGAAGCATCCCTGTAAGTAATTCCTTAGATTACAACCCAGTTTTGTTTGAGAAACAGTTCATAATGTTATCCAGCACATAGTACAGAGAACATTAAAAATTAATATCAATAATAAATTGACTAAGAATGTTTTCATAATATGTAGCAGAAAAAGGAATTGCCTGATGCAGATAAAACTGAGATAGGTTTAATAACATCATTAAAATAAGCTACATAGTGTCAAACTCTTAAACCACAGATATTTCTTCCTGCCAACAAGGAATTACTGATAAAGAGTCACAAACTCAACACAGAGCCTGACAGTGGTTGCAACCTCTATGCCTGCAAAATGTAAAACATCAGCCTCCTTGTAGCTGAACGGCACCAGCAGGGTCACTTGCCAGGTCTGTTCTGGGTAATTACATTTCCTAGGGCAAGAATAAGTTCTAAAAGAATATGATGAGCACAGCTTACTACTGGGATCATGGTTTATATGCAAGTATTAGTAGAATCTCAACTGTGATTCAAAGCATCTCAAGGACTGCACAGAATTTTGAAAAGGAAAGAGTCTGATACCTGTTGGATTCCCGAAGGGCACCACTATGGAATATACATTTAAAACACAGAGTAATGGGTAACCACACACCAGGTATATATTTCTTTTGTATGTAATGTTAAAATGAAATAAAACAATCTTTGTAAATGGGACTTTTCCCACATTACAAAGATGGTCACACAGGCCATTAGTTTCTTGAAGAAGTATGACAAAAAGTGTTGCTCTTTCCACTTGTACTTACTGGATTTAGAAGCACAAGAGGGGTCAGGTATAAGGCTTATGTAAGAATAGACCTTCTTTAAAAGACCCCTGTGTTTCATTTTTTTATTTTAATGATTTTTGTTTCAATGAATATGCATATAGGTGCTTCAGTGATGGAGAGGAAAGTAATACTGTATTTGTACATGAAATATTTTTCCTGAACACATACAGTTTTTTCTGGACTGCCTGAACAATGGCTAATACTGTCTGAAGGAGGGAGGGAAGGAGTTAATGAACTTTTTATTATAATAAGCAGAAAAAATAGGCAGAATTAATAAAGTATTAGTATTGTTCAACATTGATATTATTAAAGATCTTGTAAATCCTGCACAAGAGTAGGGTCATAAACATTTACCATTTTCTATGGTGTAATTTTTAAAATACATTGCTATTCCCTGGAACAATCACCTCCAGCTGCTGCTTACATGGTTAAGCAATTCATTATATGCTGCTAAAACACTGCACAGCTTCCATCAGCTAAATGTGTGGCAGCTTCCCTGCACCTGACACACAGAGGTCCCCGCTCACTTTGCACTGAAGTTACATGTTAGCTGACAAGTGAGAGAGGCCTAAGATTTAAAATCTGGGTTTTGTTTTCCCCCAAGGTATTTAAGACAACTTTGTGCAGCAAACCTCAGCATTCAGTCACTTGTGGAAGGAACCTACAGCTGCCTCGATGTTTTGGTCAGCAGAACATTGGTGCCTTGTGGCCTCCTCAAAGTGCTCTCTTTGGGGCTGGGGAACCCAACGCTGAGAACACTCTACTGCATCCCTGAATCCTGCAGCTCTTTGCAAGCTGCAGTAGGGCACAAGCTGCTTTATTTTCCAGTATTGTATTTCAGTTTCTAGTTTTGACGTGCTGTTGGATCACTGAAGAGCGAGGTCCTGTTGTGTAGCTCAGAGAACATCCCTGTTACTCTGCCTGCAGTTACCTCTGGGCATCACAGCCTTCTGCTCTGAGGGGGCCTGTGATTGCCAACCAGGACATTCACCCCTCATTGCCAGCCCTGCCTAGGTGTGCTGTAGTGGCATTAAGTCTGACAGCCCAACTTGCTGTAACGTTATTGCTGCACAGCCCAGCAGTGCCACTGTGGGTTAAGGTCTGTCAGTATTACTGGTATTACCACACAATTCAAGGGGTTGATAACTTTGCTATTTCAAATTGCACAAGGCTAAAGCTCAAAATATAAATTGTCATTCCTCCACTCTTTTAAATAAAGCAAGCTCTCAGCCAAAATGACAGATTCTGTTCCAGTTTGACAGCACATCTGTATTTTAAGTGCTTTTTTGGTACTTTCAGGCACTATTTCACCCTCTCCATAATAAGACAAAAATTTCCCTGCAGGTGCCATGTCTGCCTCTCTGACCCACACTATTCTGAACATCTGAAGGTAGTTCAAAGATTACTTCTGCAATTTAGAGGCCTACACAAACACTGCAGCTTCTGCTTCAGGTCAAATATATTTTCTTGAAAGTCTATTTTTGTGCAGCTTGACAACATAGAGAAGAATTGGCTTCTTCTACATTTCCCACCAAAAGAGAAAAAAAAAAGGAAAGGTAGTGAGCTCTGCATAATGATAGAATTTTGAAGTATTTCTTCTCCTTATCTTTCTCTAGAGAAACTTTTGGATACTTTTTCCACCCCTTTTTTCAGCCATACTTCTATACAGTGTTCTGGGCAGATGTTTCACAAATAAGTAGGAGCCAAGAGGCCTAGACTGAGTTCCTCTGACTGTGAAAAGGTCCTAAAGTCCTAAGCAGCAAATCTAAGTCAAAAACCCCCCAACAAATACACCAGACAAAAAAATCCTGCCCTTGGGGTGGTATCACTTCCTGTGGTTTCTTAAAACATTCTGTTAAGAAAAAAAAAGCTTCATTAGCATTGAAGACCAATTAAAAAAAACCTTATTCAATCCACAAGTCCAAGGGAGCAGAGTGGCTGATATTTCAAAAGAGAAAAGGTGCCACTGAGAGAAAAGTTACAAAGACTACTGGACTAAACTTTTTTAGTTTTGCAAGAAATCTCTGATAAGTCTCTCCTCAAGTAATAACCAAACACAAGAAGTTTTGATAAGTTATTGAATCTTACATTTTTTGTTGCTTTATGAAGTTCAACATTTTCTTTATGAGGTTCAATCTTTGTTTCAATGTGAATCTGAATAAGATAAAAGCAGGTATTGGTTAGCATTTTCCCAAAGACCCCAATAAGTGTTTAATAAAAGATGACCCATTTTCTTGTTTATTGTGAAATTATTATATTTTAAAAAAAGTTTAAAAATTCAATTTTAAGCAAATAATTTAAAATATATTTTCTATTATAAATACCATTTTCAAAATATGTTTGCAGGAAGTTGATTTAGCAAAAATGTCTTCTCCTTTTAAAATCAGTTTCCTTTTATTTTTAAAATTTTTCTGACATAAGTGTTACTGACCTCAAAATAAACACCACAGTTAAGAGTTCAAACTGTAACCAATGATTAGAAGGATTTCCTTTTCTTAGGGATTTGATACTTTTCAATGAGTGGCTTCTGAGTAAAACAGGGAAAAAAACTGCATGGAGACTGGTATTTTATTCTAACTCCTATATAATTAGATTTCTACAGTTTTATTTGCAAAATGTCTTGCAGAAAGAAAAGACAGGGCACTGAACGAAGTTACCTGTCATACAAAAATTACTTAATATCAAAACATCAGTGACTTAATTCAATTCAAAGCATTATTGTTTGACTCTCTTTGATACACTTCAGTATGTACTACTACTCCTAATTTTGTAAGTTTTATCTATAAAGAGTGCTCTGGGACTGAAGTCAAGATGCTTACACAGTGCCTACTGCAGGCTAAATGTTTTTCCCATTCCTATTTGCATAACAAGAGAAAAGACTAAAGTCTGATTTAAGCAGGTAGAAAGGAACCCAAAACTTATGTCTGTGCATATAATGAGAACACAGGTTATATTCACTCATGTTCACAGCTTAAAGAACAGAAGAAACCCCAATAGAAACACTTTAAAACAATTCTGAAGTCCTTGTTCTCCTCATTCTTTTCTTCAATTTTGATTAACACAAACATTTACATAAAAACCAGGATCGTGTTTAGATGTTTTTGTAGTCCATATACTCCTTCTGAAGTTACAACCTTATGCAATATGCTAATTTACACAGCAACCACTTAACAAACACAAACGGTATAAATATCATGCTGAGGATTAACTGAACTCGTAATCGTGGCCAGTCTTCACGAACGAAGATCTGGGAAAGGTGTTTTTGCCTTTCAAGCCTGCGCAATGGATTTTTTAGGTGAGACACAGCCTGCGC
>JAWWLV010000021.1:6593519-6612112 GCA_035041135.1 Platyrinchus mystaceus
CGAGTGACCTTCTCTTAGATGGATGGCCTTAGGGGCTGACGAGCTCCATCTACCCGGGGGACCCTGAAGCAGGACCAAGAATCGAACCTGCGACCTTGGCGCTGAGAGCGCAGCGTCTTAACCGCTAGGCCACCAGGGGTCCCGTAACTGAACTACAAAGAAACAAAATATCCCACTTTTGTGCAAGTTTGGCTAGTACTAAAAAAAAAAAAAAATAAAAAAAAAAATCAGAGGATACAGAATTTATGCTGTTATGCGCTGAACTGATATTGAATTTTCCTGAATGCTTTTGCTTTAAAAAATGCTGACTTGTCAGGACCTATGAATGCATTGATTCCCCAGATCTAGGATAAAACTTTAGAAGTCAGAGACCTTCTCCTTTCCCTCCCCCCCAACCTTTTCCCAACCTTCACCCATCCTCCAAATCCAGCAATCAAAACGGAACCACCCACGGCCCTACAAGAAAGTCTTCACCATCATACCAACTCTATCTTTACAATCTCTTCACTTCAAATCAGGGAAAGCCATCCACTAGCTTAGTTCTGGAAACTCTCAATCTGTTTTTCTCAAAATATAAACAGGAAAAAGATTACCTTTAAAATAAAATAAAAAAAAAAAACCTTATAAAAAAAAAAGAGTTTGCTAATGACAGTTTTCAAGGATCCTAGTAACTGATAAACCAAACAAGATTTTGCGGCGCTCCTTGGAAGCAGAGACAGCTGTAACAGCTTTTGTTCTGAGTTCAGATTCAGGAAGAAATTTGACACAAATAATACCACTTCAGACTCTGGTTTATGTTTCTTTTGGTTTCAGTGACAGGAACTTAAACAAGACAGATCTGAATCCTCAAGTAATTAATTCTAATCAGCCACCTGCCTTCTCTGTTTAGACATTCCATATACAGAAGTGGTTACTGAAGTAGCCACTCAAGGAAGCACAGTTATCCTCAGGCTGTGTCCAGCCACACACTTGGAAAAAATTAATTTCAGTACTATTAGGGGACATGCCTATAACTTGTCAGTGCATTGTTTGAAATCAGGAGTCATGAAACCTGGCATACTGATGAAGTTTTCCTCTGGTTTAGTTACGTGAGATAGATTGAATTTTGTTATGTCAAAGAAACAGGCTTCTGTTTCTGGGAGACGGCATCCACTGCACAGCACTCCTCTTCAAAAGCTCTGGGCAGCTCCCATGCAAGGGAGGATTTTCCGGTACGTACAAATAGAAACCTGCAGCAGGCACTGCTGATGTTGAGTTGACTGATGTTGGGCTCTCATTGCATTCCTCCTCTCAGCAGGGACAGCACCTAGGCAATAACATGATAGGAGCTGGAAGACCAAAACTGGCCCTGCTGTGTTGTTAGTTGTTGAAGAGAGGCTTTCCCTAGGAGGCAGTTTTCACAGTGCTCAATGACTTATATTTTAAAAAGGGACAGAACTGAGTTAAGAAGCTGTCCCCAGGTCTGCCTTTTTCTCTTTTCTGAAAATGAAATTACAGGATAGGTAACTTCAAATGAAAACAGGCTGCAAAGCATTAACACATCAACATTTTCCTGCTGCTGCCTCTTCTCAGTCAAAAATATTCAAATCAATCAACATTATACTTCTAGCACGTTGCAAACATAAATCAGTGCTAAGTCATATGGGTTTTGTTATCAGACATGCTATTTTAATAAGGAATACATAAATTCAATTAATTCTAAAATTCCACTGTTTTTGTCATGTTACCTGTTGCCCTTCCTAGCCCCTCCTAAGCCATTTTGCTGCAGTTTGTGGAGGACAAGGAGTCTGGGCAGCTCACAGGCTGACAGAGGACACTGAAAGACAGGGAAAAGGAAATCTAAAGGGATTTGCACACAGGCAGAATCAGCTTTTTCCTTGTACAGAAAGCAGAAGAGATAGAGGGGTTCCACAAAGGAAACCTCTATGAAAATCAGTTTGGCACTTTGATCCTGTCAGAGAGTAGACAGGCAATAAGTCACTTCCTTGTGCTTTAACACCAGGCAGCAGCAGCTTGGGTTTGGAGATCCAGGGTGTTTAGAATCCACTCCAGCTGCTGACAACTCAGCCAGTGAAATCAGATTACTTCCAGGCATGGAGATATCCATGCTGCTGGCACAGCACACACCTGGACCCAGTCCTGGGGACAGCAACTGCTGCCTGTGCACAGCACCATTTGTGTGAGAACATCCCTGAGAGACAGAGCTTGCCAGAACGGAGGTGAAGTGTGAGGAGTGACACAGCCAGTTTGAGTTTTCTCTAACAGTGAAACATTCAAATACTGACACGTAAGAAATCAATAAAGCAACAATCAAAGGAACATCCCAAACATGAAAAGAAATCAGCAAAGGCAGAGCAGGTCTGTCAGTTCACTGGTCACTGCTGTGCCACTGGCTATCAACTCTGGAATGACACTCAGGAGTCACTAACAGTTGTGCAGTTAAGGAAAGATTCCCCTGTCACTGAAAGAATTGGGATAAAGGAGTCGAACTCTTCATTCAGGATTTAAGCACTTTTTGACCTTACCTCCAATTCTTTCATAAAGGAATTTTTGATAACTGGCTTCTACACCTTCTACTGCAGCTCTCTCCCAATCTCAAATCCTTCTCATCCCAAATTTAAGTAGTACATCTTCCTCTGGATTCAGTATAAGCTATTACTGAGCCTAAACATGGTTACTGATTTCTACTCATTCACCAAATTCTTCTGTGGCTTGCCAAGATCATCATTCCAGCCTCTGACACAAGCAACTTTCCAGACCCATCACATCTCCACTGCGTCTAACTTCTATAACACCACCTCTGAGAGAGTATCTCTCTCCTGATTTTGGTAACAAAATGCTAATGATGCTCCCATTTCATATCTCAAACACTGCAGGATGCTATTCCCCAAGAAACACAGCGTGACATGATTTTAAATGTGGGATTAAAAAAAAAAAAAGAGGCCCTTAGAACATTTTCTTTATCACTAACTGACTCACTATCATTAACTTCCTTGCCCTGTTCTTCATCACAGTTCTTTTACTCTCCTGTCTTCCCCTGAAACACAACACTGCACCACCCTCAGCCTCTTGGGCTGTCCCTGTAACTAGTCTGTAATGTCACACAGAGTGGCTCCAACTGCTGCTCTGGGGTCAGTCACTGCCTCTCAAACACAAGAGGCTCAGAGACTCTATCACACTTGCAGGGCTGCAACTGTGTCCTGTAGAGGCAACTTGGAAGAAACAAAGAGCAATTAAAAGAGGCAGATGTGAAGGGAAAAAAAATCCAAAAGGCTCCAGACTTGTGGCATTTGGTTTGGGTCTTAAAATTAGAAAGTACCCCTAGCAAAAGGCTATTTTCAGGTATTGCAAATGATGGATAATGTTATGCTGTGTGTTTGCACTAGGTTTAGTGGATAGTTTGACAAGTTTATTGCTTTTGTGGTTTAAGAGACCAAGGAACTGTGGAACTTCACATCCAAGATATTTCATCATAAACCAGAGCAAGTAAAACTGCAAAGCAAGGAAAGACAAAATAGCTAATGCTAAGCTTGAAGATATTAAAAATGGAAACTGTTAGAGTTACCAATTAACATTTAGATTGCCTGTACAAAGGGATGCCATAAATTCCCACACCTCAAGTATAATAATTCCTTTTAATATCTCATTGTATCACTGCCAAAAGACTCTCTCTTTGCTGGATACCATTTCAAGGCACATTTGCACGCTTTTGGCTTCCAGAAAGTATTGGTGCACGTGAATGATGTCAGTCAACATATTTCTTTGTAATCCAACTAATTCACAGTTTGTTTCTTCCCACAGAACCTCTCCAAGAGGAAGAAGAGACAGCTACAGTTCTACTGAGCATTACTCAAAAGGAAAGGCACCAATTTAACAGCACTGAGTAAATGCAATGTTAACGGAAAGAGGTAATTTCCTACAATTCTATCACTAAGTTCTGCATAATGCACCCATAAATTTCAGCTGCAGCCTGCACTGAAAACAGAATTTGGCTTTGCCTGTACACTATGTTCTGAGCTCATTAGAGCTGTGAGTGAATATTTGAAAAGTTTTTCCACTGTTTTATTTTGCATCTCTATTGGGTTTTTGGCATTGTAACAAAAAGTGCTATTCTGAGCAATTTTTAGTTACAACTTCAAAATAATTGGACTTTCACATCATGGAGTTTCTTGGAGTAATTTTTTCATAAAATCTTGCAGTGTGGTTTCAAAGATAAATAATTTGCAAAAGGGTTATCTTATTAGCCAAAGGCATATCATATTTTAACTCTTGGTTTTGCATGGTTTTGCATATTTTTGCCTTTGACACATGTATACAAGCAATTTTACTATTAAAAAGAAAAAAATTAAAAACAAGGAACAAAAAACCAAACTTGAGAAACTTCCAATTAGTAACAAATTAATCCCTTTGCACTCACAGTAAAGATTTTCACAACACAAGTAACCCAAGGGGTCAGAAACATCACTGTCCTGTAGTCACTGTTTTCCAACTACCTGTAGAAGTGATCCTCAACAAAAAAGGGAACCAGACAGCTCAAAGTTCAGTTTCTGGAAAAGGAATAAAAAGATGGGAACCTAGGAAAAAAAATCCAGAGGAAAAGAATGAAATGAGCAGGCTGAAAAAATGAATCAAGGAAAAAGTGGAAGAGCTGAACAGGGAGAGGAGCAGGGGAGATGAATGTTACACTTCAAGTACATAGAGGATTGCTACAGAAAAGAAGGGTCTGTTTTCGAATACCACTTTTGGGAGAAGAAAATTAATGCAGCACAAAGACAACTCATGTTCTGCATAAGGAAGCTGCAGGGACAGCAAAGCAGTGAATAGGTGGGCTGGGAGGTTTCACAGTAAGAAGTTTGTATGAAGACATTAGGTAAGGACCTATTAGAGATGACACCAGGTTATGGCTCCTGACTTCAGGCAAGATAAGCACTTCAGGCCTCTTCCAACCTTGTATTACATGATTTCTGGGAACTTATGTCAGGAAACGATTCAGCCCTCAGCTGAACCCAAGCTTGTAGATGCAATTTGCTCCAGATTTCTGTCTTAAACTGCATTTCTCAGTTCGTTTGCCTGTTGTCAGAGAAGCTTAGATCAGCCTACTCAGACCTGACAAAGCAGACATCTGATGCAGGAAGCTCAAATATAAAATATGATGAGAGTTTAATCAGGAAATCTGCCCAAGATTCTGCAGCAATTAAACCTTACAAGAAATTATCTTCAATGCAATAACCCAGTTGATCACAGAAACTTCAGTAGGCTTTTTTTAAGAGTGCGTGTAAGGCACCAAAAGAGGAAAACTGGAAAGCATGAAAAAACAAAAACTGAAATACCTTAAGCTCCAGTCCTACACATTTAATTTTGGAATGGGTCTCTGCTACTGAAGAACCCTCAAGAATAATACAAATAAAATAAGAGCCTAACCTCACATCTGTAACAGTAATTCAAAGAGATCAAGTCTTGGAGAGAAATATAAAATGAGCTGGCAGACAGGAAGAGTGGGAAGAGTGCTGCATAGCACATTTCAACCTGGGCTCTCTGTATCACACAGAAATGGGGTTTAGCCAAGTCTGTTATAAGATTAGCTTCTCTATTTCCACACCAATACTTTGCATCCTCTCTTTCCCAGCTTTGTGCAGTCTTGGCCTTCATTCACACATTTTGACACTCCAACTTCAAGAATCAAACCCATCACTACTCAGTCCAGTCAGAGCTATCCAAAGTAATCTCCCCTTCTTACCTTGAACATAAAAATGTCAGACCTGTCAACTTGTTGTTCTCGTTAGGACTGAACATTTGCAATAAGAGAGTATTCCCAGAGATTTTTGTGGTCTTTGGAATGTCAGGCACTTTGCATCTAAATTTATAGGTGTGTATGCATGCAAGTTGACAAAATATGATCAAGAAACAAAATTCAAGACAAGAAATTCTGAGTTTCTTCCAGATTGTTGTATCTTGGTAAGAGAGGAGTTTATAAAAATCATTTTACTTGTAAGTAGCTGAAAGAGTCTGTGTTATTTTTGCATAGCAAGTTTTCCAGAGCACTACTTTAACCTTAACACAAGTAGAGAATTTACTGGACAGCATCAACAAGGGAAGTTCACCAGGACAGGGTATAATGAAGCATTTGTGGAGTTTTTGTTTGTTTGTTTTGTTTGGGGTTTTAATTAAGCCATCCACATATAAGGAGGTTGATTTGCCTTGTGGTCTCAATTTTCAGTGAAAAAAGTTCTAAGGACACTCTGGTATCTGCCCCACAGCAAGAACCATTGTGGCAACCAGCACTGAAGCCTCTGCGAAGGGGAGACCCACACAATGCTACAAAAAGCAAAGTTCAAAAGACTTAAAAATGAAAACTAACCCAGGCAGTTGCCAATAGTAATGGAAATAGTGACAATAGTTGCCAGTAAGTCAAGGGAACATTCAATTACAGTTTCCAAAACCTTAGGGAAGCTGGGCACTTCCTTGGAGAGTTCTTTGAATATTCTAATTTTTTGCTTAAATTTGTCTAAATGAGCTCAAGCAAAGCTCAGTCGTTTCCATATCAATGACTGGCTTAAAATCAAGAATAAAGTAATAACTTATCAGCTACATCTGTATAACTAATTCCTGATATTAGTCAGGAATTACTAACTTTATCAGCTTTGCTGGATTTGCTCTTACTGATGTAAGCAAGATCAAAATCTGACATAAGAAATTAGCACTAGATTTGGCTCAGAGCTTTGCTTTCTGAAACATTTGTACCATTTTTGGCAATAATTATATCGGGTTTTACAGCAGACAGTTATTGGAACTAATTTGTGCTTACATGAATAATTATGAATGAGAAGAATGCTGCTTACAATCCTCCCTCACATCTGGAGAAGACCAGAAGCACAACAGCAGGTGTCTGGATGCTGTCATGATTTTGGTGCTATTTATTCACTGAATGCTTATTCTTTTCTCTCCTGATGATAAATGGTTTAATGCAACCTCATATATTTACCATCAACTTGCGTCATTGGTTTACTGAATTATTGAACAGGCAAATCACATTCACTTGGCAAAGATAGTAAACAAAATAACTACTGAATACATATGAATATCTTCATACTAATTAAGATACACACATAAGCTACCCAACTACCCATTAGAGCAAGCTTGCTTTTCGGTTTTTTTCATTCCTCCATAAGTTCACATGTAATCAGTTACTACATCTTACCTGCCTGAAGTACCTTTGGGTATTGCCATCCCTCCCTGCCCCCCTCTTTGATCCCCTCTGCCCCCCAAAAATACCTCCCCCCCCCCAAAATAATAAACTCCCTACACATTCTCACTGCTAGGGTGATGTTTGATAGTCCCAATTAAAAAATCTAAGATGTTAATGGGCTGCAATAATTAAGCACCTTTCTGACTTTTTTTTCCCCCTTTTTTTTTCTTGGACATTTTAATTTATTTTTAGCCCTACTTCTCTTGGTAGAAGAATAGGAAGAATTGGGCAAATGCTTTCTCAAATCCTTTATTTATTATAAACTAAAAATCCACTAAACAAAGCATTTTACCACACGCACAACTACACTTATAAAAGAATATGTTAGCATTGGGTTTGTTTCCATGCTCAAAGGTAAACAATACGAACACCACCACAAACCCCACACCACATTTTGAACTTTCATCAGAGAAAACAAACAATAACTTTGAACCACACAAGTTTACAACAATTAAGTTGCATGAAAAATATCGAATGTTTTTCTAAAGCACTTCAGAAAATGATTATTATTGAGCCTGCAGTCTTTAAGGCTACAGTTCAAGTACTACAATTTTGACCACATAACTCAGGCCAAAAAGGAACAAATCAAGCTGAAAGAAAATAAGTTGATGAATTCTTACATGATTTTACAACACAAACACAGATGGACAACAATAGAAGCCATTATACAATAAAATACTTCTGTTCTACTGTTTCTGGTGTAAATATCACCTCTTCTTGCTGTTACTGACTTTCACAGGTTAAAGTATTCTCACATATTTTAACTGATCAGACTTTCTAGCCCCCAGCTTCTTTCCTGCATTCAGTATATGAGGCACTAGCATCAATTTACTGCCTATAAGAAGTATGCAAGAAAAAACCCAAAAATCCATTAAAAAAATAATCACTAAACTATCCTATAAAATGAATTGCATTATGCAAAATCAGAAGGAGCAGGCTGGGGGGCTTTAAAAGTTGACTGCAGTTATAGGCACATGGAGAAACTTTCACATTACAGCATTAGAAAATGTTTTTATTCAGATCTTAAAGTCCCACATTTCAGGGTACTTAAAAGAAACAAGATTACCTGAGCAAAGAAAAGATTGGGTTGAAAATTGAGGAACTGTTGTATGTTTTGGGGTTTTTTTTGGTGTTTGGGATTTTTTTTAAGTATTGCAGTATTATTTAAAGAGTGAAGCCAAATTCAAACCTCAGTTATTGTTAAGAGCTTTGCACCTTTTTCTGATTTCCACAGAAACCCAAAGCTCCAGCTGGTTGAACAAGGGCTCTTCAGTGATTTTTTCCCACCTGTGCCTTTGTTCCCAAGGAATACACAGGCAGGAGACATGTCCTGGACAGCACAGTGGCACCTGCTGTGGTACCATCCTGCCATCACAAGCTATGCACTCTCCAGTTTCTTACACCACGTCCACCCCCCCCGACAGCCCTTTCCCACCCCCTTACAGTTTCCATCCATCTGTTTTGAACGTGGATGTCCAGAAGGCAGTGACTAGCACAGCAGCACCAGCTCTGCTGCTTCCCTGAAAAAAACCTTGCAGATAGGCAAAGGCCCCACTCCATCTGAGGGAACCCTTCCTAGCACATCACAGCTAAGCCTAAATTATCTCCTGTGTCTAAAGAAGGGGACAGAAATTTATCCCTTCTCTGTGCAATCACTTCGGTATATTTATAAAAATTCATGAAGCTAAAAAGAGTGAGGGGACAGAACTGTAACTCTCAGTGTTTCTTTGTAAACTATTTTTCCAGACTTATGATAATTTTTGTGAATGTTCCCTGGATTGTGTCTGTTTGGACTCCAAACTTCTCGTGTCACACACCAGGCTGGCTCAGAGTCTCCAGAAAGCACACTTTTTATCATCCTGTTTCCACTAGTTTCTATAATTCCAGTACTTTAATTTCCTCCTAATTCATCGCATGTAAATGAGCCCTCAAGTTTCCCAAGAAACAAACTGAAGAAACACAGCCTTTGCACTAAGAGAGACGAGTCTTCATCTTTTTCATCCTGAGATAAACTGTCAAACCACCAGAATTTCTAGAGCAGTATAATGAAACCACAGGGAAAACTGAACAACTTACATACAGAAACCACAGGGTTGCTCAACTCTAGCTTGTATGAAACAGCACTGCATTCTGGGCTCAGAAACATTATATGCCCCCAGGAAATATTAAAGTCAATAAAACTAAAGTCTTGCAAAACTAGCAAGAATTGACACTTAACCTTACAATTTCCTCTACACTTAAGTATTTGCAAGAAGTTGTTTCACCCTTACTCAGCATTAAGGCCTAGAATTCACAGAATGCAATATAAAATCTTTTTAGCTCTGTTTTACAATCACTGTTCAAGCTGCCAGGTAGGGTGTCATAAAACAGTTTCTCTGGGATGGCTGAGGCTAAGAGTAGGGCACTGCTCCCTAATGCGTTTAGAGCAATATTAGAAAAGAATACGTACTGATTGTATAAAAACAGCTTCAACCTGTGTCATCTCTTCTGCATGATGGAATCCTTTAGACATACACCTGTCTGCACAGAGACTCTAAAATGACACTGAATCTACTTTGCCTCCTCCACATTAAGGCATTATGTGCATTCCAATCTACTTGTGCTGTCCTCTGCCTCATTAGCATGTCACAACAATTTCAGGAGCAAAATTCTTGTCACAGTGCGCAAAGGCAGAAGAAACTGTGAGGGATTACTTTGAGTTACAATAAATAAAAGCACTGAAGCAAACTGAACACCCAGAACATAACAGCCATCAGTGCTATACTATTGTCAGGTACCAAGAAACCCACTGCATCTTCCACCCCAGCAGGTCACAGCAGCACACAGCTGATCAACCTCAGGTTTTAATCTCATTACTGCCCCAGGAATTTCTTTTCCCTGGAACAAGTTTTCTTGCTCTTTGGTAGCTCAGGTAACCACCAAAGCGATTAACATTAAATGGAATTATTTGTCCCCTCTGTATTCATTTACACAAACTTCGAGGTAGTTCAAATTAAAGACAATGCTTAATTTGTCATCAAGTTCTATACATATGTCTGCTGCTAGCACTCATTAAACTCCAAAGGGCACAACAGAAAATATTCAGTTCTTAAAGCTGCATTAGCAAAAGAGGTAAGTGCAGTGCAGCATCTAAGCTTAGGCTAATGGTGTGCTGCTAGAATGAATACAGAGGGCACACATCCAGTCACTGCAAATAAAGCATTCCAGCACATTGCTTTGGAAATAAGTCTCAGGATAATACAAAAGTCTGACAGATGAACATTTAAAAATATTCAAATCTCAGGGTCCCAAATCAGTTCAGCTATTTTAAAACGTTGTAAATATTGAATATTAAATGAATAAAACTAATTTGACAACAAAAACATTACTTATTTCCTTAGAGATGCTTTATATTTAATTCTTCTCAATAAAATATCTCTTGTGAGGTCTATGACAGCTCTCTGCAAAGATCTGAAATTTTACAGCAAGTAGTAAGGTAACACACCACCTCCTCCCACACAACATTAATCTCTTAAAAAGCAGAAAACATGCACAGAAATTGAGGTGACGACTGTTTGCACAGCCAGCTGGAATCACTGGGCCAGCCCCAGAACTTCAATCTGTAAGAGGAGTTCCTGCATCAGTCCCCACTCCTCTCTTGGCCCAGGTGCCAATTCAATACTTTGGAAAGGTTTCAACAGTTTTACCAGTCAAGGAAAAACACATCTGCAGTAGAAAGAAATCCAGTCTCTGGGAAGAAGACAAGGGCTTTTGGATTTAAATTATTTGTTTTAATAAAGCTGGTGCATTATTGCCATAGATCTTAAGAGGAGATGCAGTCTCAAGACCTCATACCAACGAACTGCTGCCCTGCCCCTCTCCCTTTCCTGGGCTGAGCTATGAAAAAAATTCCTAAACATTCCTTTGGGGGATTTCTGGTGATAACAGAGCCTTGGAAACATACAGATGGGAGTGTCCCCCTCCAAGCCCTTTGGGAACAACCACCTCACCAGATAACTCACAGTGTTTAACTTAAGGTACATAAGACATGCCAATTCCCCTCCTTCCATAAGGATTCAAACATCACAAGCAAAAATGTCCAACCATCATGACCTTGAGCACCTGCACAAATGGGAAGATCCCAATGTTATCCATCCTTTCTCCAAACACAGCTTCATCAGATTACTGGTTAAAATGCTGGTGAGAGCCCATGTCCCAGGCCCACAGTTTCCTGCCCTCTTGCATCCTGACATAGCAGAGCAGAGCTGGGTGCTGCTCTGTGGCATCTCTACCACACCTGCTCATCTGCCGAGGGCCTAAACGTTATTAATTCCAGTTGGATTTTATACATCCATAGGTGTTTTTTTGTTGTTGTTGGGTTGTTTTTTTTTTTTTTGGGGGGGGAGGTGTGGCAAAGGAGGCTTGTGTTTGGTTCTCTTCCATTCACCACCACTCTCCCCACAAGACAGAAGCTGAGGACACGTTTTAAGGTCTGATTATGGCTTTTCATTAGACCTGAGCAACAAGTATCTGAACTCGACTTAGTAGAACCTGATATTAGAAGTTACTTGCAGCATAAACATGCTGGTGGTATGAATAGTGACACACAGAATAAGACACACAGGAAAGTAACATCCCTCCTGAGGCAGAGCAAACGCAAAGAACAGATTCCTGGTATTTTCCTATATCCTTTCTGTATCTGTACAAGAGAATCGCACCCAAATAAATATCTACCATTCAGAGCCCATACTATAAACAAAAGCAACCCAGATGGTGGGGAGTACTGTAGTGAAATATTACATGGAGAGCAAAAATAACATCTTAAGCCACAAATTTTCAAGAACTTTTTACTGTGTGTTATGAAAATGCCCTACAGATGAGATTTGAAATTTGAATCCAAATTGCCATGTTTAATTACTAAATACATCTTGGACTAAATCTTCTGAGTTGATTTTAATAATTGAAGAATTTCCTTCTACAAATCCTTCCAAAGGAAAAAACTCATATCGTTTAATATAACTGTATGGCTTTCTGAGCCCTATAACATGGAAGTACACATTATAACTGTAAAACATTACTGTTAACTCTGAAACATCTTAGGGTTTTTTAGTACTCATATTCTTTTGTTGCCTATCTTTCTGCACAGTTGTCTTACTGTGGTGACACATCTCTGAAGAGACTTGACAGTTTTCAGTAAGGTTAGGCTTGAATAAATCCTCAGATTTTACCACTTCCATCTTTAAAGACCAAAGTTTGACTTTCAGTACGGAGCTGAATTAGGGATTAAGCTCACTAACAGCATCTGAGACTTTACAGAAGCTGAACTTCTAAACAAGGCAATTATCTTACAGGCAAAGACAAAGACAAGTCAAGACTAATGTATTAGAGAATATTTTGCTACAACATGACTATTTCTGCTAGACTGGTCATATCCTTTTTAATTAAGTCTAAATTCTGGATTAGATTGTGAGCGAAAAATACCTAGGTATGCTAACAGCTCAACTGCCCTAAGCTAAGACAATTGCTTCCACTTTCTGAAAAATGGATTTCCCTAAAATATGCTTACACACATACACACAGAGCCAGTCTGCTGCTACTGTCAACTTTTACCACTTTTACATAAAAATATATCCTGCTTTACTTCAAATCTGCAGAAGTCAGTGAATGACAGTTAATTGCTCAGTCATGTAGTGTGTACAGCTGGAGACCAAATAATGTCTGTTCCAGTTTCCCAAGCTTGTTTTAAGTATGTTCTCATGGGTCCCTCTGTAATTCCCTCCACTCCATCCCTTAGCCAGACATACATCTCTCTCTGTCTCCTGAACCAATTTGTCCTATTTTTGTTACTTTAGATTTAAGGTAATGATGAGACTTTTGTCCCTGCTCTCCAGACAGCTGAAAATCTGGGTCTGGATTCTTTCATCTGTTTCATGCACATTAATGTGCCTGCACTGAGCCCCACTGCTTTCTGGTAGGGTCTTAATAAGAGCAGATTTCTATACCTATATATCCAATTGCAAAAAATCTGCATTCATGTGCTCAGCCCACAAGTATTTTCAATATTTATTATGCACAAATGTCTCCTTCAACATCAAGGTGATCAATCAGAACTCATCATCTTAATGTAAATATTCACACACATATGTTAAATACTCCATACTGCTTATAGATAACTGGGTACAGTATATTTTCATTCATTTATGTTTGCTAGTCTCACGATTATTTTTGCTATAAAAGATAATCAATAAAAGCACAGACTTGCTAGGAATTTAATGCACATGCAAAAAGGGTATTTTTAGTGTGCTTCTAAAGGGTGTTTTCCAGAAATCTACAAAGGTAGTATTCTAAAATTTTTCTTCGTGTACTTTTGTAAAATCCCACTTTTCAAAAATATTCCTCACTATATGAATATTCTTATTTGGAATAAGACCTGAGTATTCATATGCTTCAGGCTGACAACAAAAATTTCCATTTCAATTAAAAAACCCCAACCAAACAAACCACAAAGCCATCTAAGAGAAAAAAAATCTACTTTTTTTCCCCCCTCCATGGCAAATCTTCAGATAGGATATCAGTGCTTATAGCTGAAAATCAATTTTAAAGTCTCATGTTTTCTTTGCAAAAACTGAAATGAGAAACTACAGTCAGATGTCTGAAGTGTGGTATGATATAGGTTAATCATGAGATGTTTTATTTGTATTTTACAACTGCCTTCTAGATTTGCTTATTGAATAAAAGATTATCTGGAAGGTCTGTTCATAGTTCTGAAGCATCAGTCCAAAATGAGAGGGGAGATTGGCCAAATCTGGACATTACAATGATGCACTTGCAGTACTATACATTGGCCAAGGGTAGACATAATCTGTGTTTCAGAATACACAACCTGTGTTTCAAATTACATAATCTGTGTTTCGAAATAAACCAGGTGTCATATCCAACCCTTCTCCCCTGAGGTCTGGCACAGCAGCACTGAGGCAACAGAGGACACTGTACACAGCACAGATGGGGCTGATTTCACCCCCACATGTTACATGTTGGTTACCTCTGTGATTTATCCTCAGAGCATGAGAGAGGTGAGTTGGCCTCTTCCGTCTTAACTAAGAATATTAAAATCATTTCAGCAGAAAGGAAACACCAGGTATCACTTGAAGGAGGGCAAGCTTTGAAATTGGGAACAGACAAGGTCCTTCCTTGTCCACTTCCCCAAGAATGCAGGTAGCTGCTCCTCCTCTGTATGTGAAGGACTCAGTGTGAAGGACTTTTCACTGATATCTAATTGAAATTTCCTTTGCTGAAACTTGTGTCCTTTGTCTCTTGTCCTTTTACTGCACATCTCTGAGAGGAGTCTGGCTCCACCTTCTCTTTAGCCCCTCATTCCCTTTTCTGTGGAAGGCAGAATTGCTTCCTTTGAAATGAAACTTTCAAAATTCAAGTTATTTGCCTTTTACAGCTAATGCATTAAAAGCCTGATTAAGGGAATCCTTGACAGACTGCAACAGTTACCTGGGACAACAATACACACAGACACACACAAAAGTTTCCTAGAGTAAGGTAAAATAAATTCAATACATAATACATTGGGAACTGGCTGCTTTAGCTAGCAATGACTCAGTCCATACTTGTAGCAGATGCTCTTAAAAAACCACCAAGCTAACAAAGGCCACAGACCAACAAAGAGGTCCACAAGGTAAAATATACTGTTATTTGAAGCACTAAGCAGCTCACCTAACTATTGCATCAATAAATGGGAAAACTGCAATAAAGCAAAAAAAGTTAATTGTCTGTGAGAGATCATGTCTTACTGTTGCCTTGAAATTGGTAATAATATTGGTGCTCTCTGAAAAAATAATTAGCACTCCAGAAATATTCAGACACAGTGAGAACATGTCCATCAACAGTCATAACTTCATTACTATTTAAGTTATTACAAAGCAAAATATTTTAAGAATACAAGCAGCCAAAGAACAAAACCAAAGTAACAACAGTGTAGAATTACTTTATGATTATTTTTTCCATAACATTAATTTATCTGTACTTTAAATTACTCACAGAAAAGGAACTCACCCCTCTCTTTCCAATGGGAGGCTTGTCAGTCAGCAAACTCACAGCTGAATATCTTTATCTCAAAGAGGCTAAAAGACTAAATTATTTACAATTTAGCTAAAACCTAATTCCAAAGGAATTGCGCTTGTGCAGCATTTTCTAACAGTTTATGCAAGCACAGGCCAGCTGAGAACAAACAAGGCACGAGCTGCATACGATTCCAGATTCCTAATTAACCATACATACTACAACAAGCAGCATCACTGCACTAAACAAGTTAACATGCAAATTATTCTTCTAGCAAGCCAATGCTACAGAGACAACAGAATTTGGAAGCATTGCAGAAGAACCAAGACTGGGTTTAAACCCCCTTCCTAACTATGTAATCCAATTTGTTGTCTTAAACATTTGTATAAAAACAGCACATAAATGCTATAACCAGTCTACTGTGCTGCTTTCGGCATTGTACAAAAAGAAGGAAGAATGGCAAAGGTTTTGTGCTTTTGAAGAAGCAAACATCTATTTGCACAGTCTTTCACATGCTTTATAGACATATCCAGACATCAGATGTTTTTCATCCAAATTCCTTCCCATGCTCACATAACAAGATCTGCCTCTGAACTGAACATGAAAAACATTTAAAAAACTATTTTTCCGGCTATACAAGTTCATAACCTGCAGTTCAATATGAATAATTTAAAAAGTCACCAACAGTAGTCCCTCTAGAAGAAGTGGAACAATCAGGAATTGCTACACTTAGTGGAAATATGTAATAATTTAAATTAGCATATGGAAAACATTGTGTCTTCCTGAAATCAAACCTGCACAAACCGGTCTGAATCCAGAAAAACAGAATACCATAGCACATACTAAAAATTAATCCTAACCCACACTCCTCCTGCCTCAAAGGCAGGGCTTTAGGCTATATCTGGATTAACAGGAAAAACTGGGTAGGATTTAATTATTCCCTGTGCTGGGATGACAAGAATGACTGCAGGGCACAAGGGCAGAGAAGCAGGCAGCAGTGTTCAGCAATCACTGCCTCTTCTGCATCCTGCAGGGGTACGTAGACCTTGTAACCTTCAGCTTAAGCCTTTCCCTCATGATCAGAACAGTTATACTTCCTGGTGCTGAATTAGTTTGTCACCGGTAATGCTACAGGAAGGGTCATATCCATCAAGATGAATAAAAACCCGCATGGAAGGATTTACATGATGGTTTTCAATACAACTGCTCACAACAGGGAGTGAGCAGCAAAGGCCTGACACCCTGTAAGTCTGTCCTGGGCAACAGCAGGTGAGTCCTCCAGAAAAAGAAGGCAACCAGAAATCATCTTTTCTTCTCTAGTGTTCTTCAAAGGGAAAAAAGTAACTGCAAAAAAATATTACCTTTTACAACTGCACTGCAACGTTTCAGAGTTTTGCTGGTAAAACGAAATCCAGATGGCATGGACAGGACCACAGCACAATTATTCCAAGGGAATCTCCATCAGAGAAACTTAAGTTCTCACTGTCTGCACACGCCTGGTTCTGAAATACTGCAGTGAAGACGTTATTTCAGCCATTTACAGAGTTACAAACCAGAAGATGTGTAAATTATGGACAGGAAATGCAACAATGAAAATCAGTGACTGCAAACCAAAATCACATCTGATTTGAGCCCTTTTGGAGTAAGGGGGGGTACTCCCTTCACTCAGGGAAAGTATTTTGTAAAGCTATTAACTATGAGCAACCCCTAAACCATGGGCAGGACAAATAAGCCAATCAATAACTAATGCCTTTCCAGCAGCTACACAGTGCAAATCACTTATCAAGAGAGATCTGGGTCCATCTTGAGAAAGAACTAGAAATTGAGGACTAAGGCCATAGCCTAACAGTTACTACCATGCTCAGAAACCTCAGGCACTTTAATCCTCACGTGACGGGTTGCAGCAGGTGCCCAGCAAAAGCCTGGGGAGGCAAATGTTAACCTCTCCCAGCTGGCAGTAACTCGAGACATCATGGCCTGTACTTTATAAGTCATTGCTGAAGAGCTCCCAGATGAGCTACATTAATAAAACTGTAGCCTAATTAAACCACATCCTTCACATCTCATCCTCCCATGTGCCTGGGAAGATCAATGCAAACCAAGGAAACCCAAGTGGGAATCATTAAACGCATCTGTGAGCCACGCCAGATCAACAAACAATTAGACACACAATGTACCAATCAGTACAACAAACCAGCCTTATGGTTATGATCCCATCAGCTTAGCTTTCCTCAAGTCTACTTCCAATTAATTATAAAACATTTATACACAAACAGTGGCATCTCTAAATGTCTACTTTAAACACCATTAACACTGCCAATAGTCTAATTTCTATAAGTAAACAACATAGCTTTCCTCTTGACAGGCAAGTCTTACCCCACTGAAACTTTCTGTGCCATTCAGCACGTACATAATTATATTGATATAGTTGTAATCCCTCAAGGAAGTGAATGGGAAATACGTGTAAACATACTAATCAGGATAATAAGGTTCCCCAAAAAACAGCAGTAAACATATTTCAATGAACCCCAAGAAGAGAGAGTACCTCAATGGTTTTTGGGAACCTATTCAACAACCTATTTAAAGACAAAATGAGAAACACAGGTGCTACAGCTCTGAATTCATGGAGCCCACAACTTTTTGCAAAGACCAGTGCTGCCACTTTCTGGATAAGTGCATTTACCCACTTCCCAGATGGCTGTAAAGGCTGTGCAGTGCTACATTTGCTGGGCTGGAAGGTGCCCCAAGCAGGCACAGCATGGCTGGGAGAGCAGAGGGGCACCCCCCACACCCCCTACTTATCAGGTAAGAAGAAGCTTTCTCATTAAAAAAAAAAAAGTCTAATATATGGAAACAAAGAGCCTTTAAGAGTTAAACAAGCATTAATAAGAATAGAATGAAACAGTATCACCTGTACAGCCCAGATGGGGCCTGAACCCATGTTTGCATAACCAAACAATGAGAAAAGAGTTGTAAAAGAAAGCCTTCACATCACTGTCTTGTGTTATACAGGGATCAAAGGCCAGATAGCCTGAGCACCAATATCCTGATAAATGCTCTGTTCTTCTTGTGTCACTTAAACACGAGCCTTGTGCTGCAGGTCCCACAGAGTAAGTATGGAGAATGCATCCATCCACTTATGTGAAAGCCCTGACACATTCAGAAAACAGACAGAACAAAAAGACTCCAAACCCTACCAAAACTGAACTAATATATATATATATATATATATGGCCAGTCTTCGCGAACGAAGATCTGGGAAAGGTGTTTTTACCTTTCAAGCCTGCGCAATGGATTT
>JAWWLV010000021.1:6612212-6624940 GCA_035041135.1 Platyrinchus mystaceus
CTGCCGGGCCAAGCAGGCTTGGACAATGGCAGTGAGGTCCTCAGGACGTAGGTTTGTTTCGAGTGACCTTCTCTTAGCTGGATGGCCTTAGGGGCTGACGAGCTCCATCTGCCCGGGGGAGTATCCCTGAGCCGGGAATCGAACCCGGGCCGCCGTGGTGAGAGCGCCGCATCCTAACCACTAGACCACCAGGCACCAAAACTGAACTAGATAATCTGAAATATTACCAGATAGAGACAGGAAGACTTCTTAGTCTGCAGTACCAAAAGGGAGACATTTATTTTTACTTGCATACTTTCTACTGTGTTTATTTGCCTTTTGTTTTTCACAGTGACTTAAAGAGTCTCCCTTGCTGGCATTTATCAACAACTTTTTGAAGACTAGAAGAGTAATAGTCATTCCTTATTCATCCAAGCAGATTCAGTAGCAGAATATGGTTATATATTTAGCTCACAATATTAAAAATAAAATGCTAAAACAAACAAACAAACAAAAGCCCCACAGCTGCATACCTTTGCACTGCCAAAAAAACAAATAACTCAGATCATCGTGACTTGTGATCATAGGCTAATTCAGTGGGTCTTAACTCCTAAAATCAAATTCAGTTTTCTGTTTTATCAGAAAAGCAGTTAAGTCAGTACATATATTACAGGAAGATACTCCAGGATGATATAACACCAATATTCCAGTATCAAATATTTACTTTAATCAATTTTGCTTGGCAATAATAACAACAATGTATTATAAATTATGGAGCTATAAATCTGAAGTCACTATGTGGTGGAGAGGAATTTGGGGTGAATAGGAATGAACTGCACTCTAACCAGGACAGTCAGCTGTGTCATCTCCATCTATCAGGGATCTCTGATTTAGTTTAAAGGTTTAAAATTGTATTTTTCCTTTCCATATGACTGTCCTCAACCGTCAGTCTATGCTTGGTCTGGCAGAACAACTTTTACACATAACCTCCCTTCAAAATAAAATCTTTAAAGAAGCAGTATTAGTGCTATGTAGATGAGAAGATTTCCAAATCTCATGTTACCACAGATATAGAAATCTGTCCAGTCAGACATTTCAGTGAAGTAGCATTTCTTCTCCTGGTGAATCTTTCTTACAACAAAACCTAAAAGGAACTTAAACCTCACCCATTTCAAATTATGGCAGGTTTATGACCTTGCATCTCACTTGCTTTCAGTTCCTTTTTTCAGGCTTAGTAAACTTCATTTTGATAACAGCTGCCCCTCCCATCTTTACATTTTAGGAAGCTCACACACTTTAGAACTTGACAAATGGAGCTCTTGTCCAGGCTGAGAATTGTAGTAATTTGCTTATCATCCTGCAAACAAAAGAGTGTAAAAGGTGTTGTACCAAAATAAGAATAACCATGCTGATAAAAGTCACTTATACGCTGATATAAATAGTACATTAGTCTTTTCCTGAAGCTATCATTATAAGTATGTATTTCAGGAAAAAGAGATCAAAAGAAAACCAGGCAGACCAGCTAAAGTGATGCACAATATTTTTAGTATTACTGTTTACCTTAGCAGGCACAAGATGGAAAAAAAATTAAGACTCATTATTGTTCCAACAATGAATACAGAAATAAAAAATAATATATGCTATAGCATGGTTTTTATGCCATTTTTCATTTGTTTACCATCATAACAGTACTGTGGATACTAATGATCATCACTACATGACTGCCTGATTGCTACCTTACTTCATGTTTCCTACTCTATTTTTCTTCTCTCCCAAAACATCCAGAGAGATTAGTATGAACAAGTTAATTCTAAATAAAGGGTTAGAAGACCAGAAATAGAATACAGAGGTATCTTCCTCACAAGTAAAACAAAGAGGTGTGAGGAAGTGTCATCTCCATACACTGTGTCACTGCTCAGGTCAATCGTAGAAAACATCTAGGGAAGCCAAGACACAGACAACAAACTTTTATTGTAAAAGCAACATATAAATATGTGTGCTCTGAAGAGAGAGAAACAGCAAGCTGAAAATGAAGACTGACCAGAATTAATGGAAAACTTGCTCAGGCCTGACGTATTAGGAAAATTGTTCAAGAACAGTTCACCCATGTGGAAACAGTCTCAAAGCTCCTCCAAAGTCAGCAGGATTTGGGCTAAACAGTTTAGAAAAGGCAACCTCTGATGCTTGCTGCAGTTATATGTTCTCAGTTTCCTAATCAAAAAGGATGCTCCTTTTAAACTTTGTATTGCAAATGATGGAAATCTACTTTTTTTTTTCTTCCTATGGAAGACTGGGAACTGCTATTCACTTGTTTTAGACAGTAAGTAATTTTGAGGTGCACAGGACATTTTAATTAGGCCAACATTGTGTTATGCTTTGTATTGACTTTGTCCTTTTTAGGCTATTAATTGATTTATTTGTTCCAGTTGAGGATATGAACTTATCATCGATTTCTAGTACATCAAACAGCTGAAGGACGATACATACACTGCAACCTGATGTTTTTCCAGAAAATGCCACTTGGGATGAAACTTTCCATTTTACCTAAGTTTTCCAGGTGAAATGGCTAAAAACAAGCAGCCCCAGTTCTGCAAGAAACTACAACCCTGGATTAGTCTCACTGAGGAACGTGGTTACTGCCAGTCAAGGAAGGAACTTATGCACATTGTGTTGAATGGTAGCTTGTAAACATAATTCATCACCAGTGGCAGTTACTCAGTATGTTAAAACACTTGCATTTTTTTTTATTCCACATCATTATGCATAAGATAGTGTGAATAAAGATATTTCAAATCAGATCCTCTTCTCAGCGTTTAGTAGACTCAGCAGAGATGCCAGACAAGATTTCCATTAATGCCTTTAGAATAGAATATTGTGAACAGGAGAGCTGGAGAGCCCTACAGCAGAGCTGCAGACTGTGCTTAAGGGTTTCTTCTCCATCAAAGAACAACATCACGTGAGGGTTTATATGCTGTGACCAAGGTTTTCTGTGTTCAGGCTATCACACAAACAGATGGTGGGTGTTAATGCCTGCTTTTCCTCACTGTATCTTACCTTGCCCAAACTTACTTCACAGCTGTACCTCTGTGAAATTAATGAAGAGTTGTTAGAGATGGTTTATTTTTTTTTTCCCCACAGATATTGTATTTTGGAGAAAAAATGTGCCCAGATCTCATTATTACACAACAGTCACACACTGCATGCTTGCTAGCATATTTATGAAACTTATTAAAATTAGCAGGTTTGTCTACCGGTCCTTCTTAGAGGGTTTAAATTTGTTTTCAGCTACTGCGTGAGATTGCAGCAATAGCTTTTAACTAACTGTTTAGAAATTTCAAACATCTGATATTGGGAATGTCAGTTCTAGAAGGAAGATATTAATCTGCTCAGCTGATCAATGTAAGGATGCTGTAGCTCAAAAGCAAGGCAATTAGACATCTATATCACAAAACTTGCAAGTCTTCCATGCAAAGCCAAAGAACTGGCTGAGATCCACTGTAAATCTGCCCCTGTAGCACTGACCAGAAGAGCAAGTCTCACAGAGAGAGAGCAGGGAGTTATTCTGTTTCCTGAACACTGCACTAGGAGGACCTGTGACTGAATTTTACCTGGCAAAAGGAAACCTCCAGTTCCCAAGTGAGCCTGACATAGTTCGCTTGGTCTTGAGTCACCCATTTTAGAGGAGAACCTCCAGACTTGGACTGAACAATTCTGAGTACCAGCCTTGCCAACTCCTTGTAAGAAAACAAAATGATGGTGAAAGTTTGCAACTCACCAGCTCTCATGTGAAGGATGGTTAAGAGGAGGAAACCTCAGTTACTAATGGCCTTTCTTTCAATATTTTATTTTCATTGATGCACTGGGCAGAGCGATTATTGAAGAGTCTCACAGAATGAACTACCAAAATGCTGCTAAAGGCAGCAGCTGTTACTCACCTTTATGAGTCATGAAAATAGCACCACTGAGTAGCACTTCAGTAACTTAGAAGAGAGATGAAAGTCAAAACTTACTTGAGGAACAGTCTCTAGGCATTTACATCAGAAATTCAATGTACTCTGGATCTGAAGCTTTCATAATACTTTTGAGTTATCTGTTTTGCAAGAATATCTGGTTTGGAGGTGGAATTTAATTCTTGGTGTAACAAAACCAGAAAGACCTGCAAGATCCTTAGTTTTGTCAATCTGCAGCATTCTCACAGCCTGATACAGCACAGGTAGAACACAAGTTAATATCACTTTTAATAAAATAGACACTGGCTAATTTGCAAGGAGTGTTTCATTAGACCTACCTGCACTGAGTCAGACAATGGATTATGCCACAATCAGACATGGACTATGTGACATGCAGTGAAAAAAAAAATATTTATTCAGCAATAGTACAGATTCTGAACTGCAAAGTAACTGCAGCCCTAACAGAGGCCATCAGAGTGAGGAATACATGACTGTATTTTTAATCTATACTTCAGTCGGGAAGTTTAAAAAAGTCTAACAAACTATAAACATTTGCTCTTGTAACAGGTAACATGATCTTTTTGTATATCAGAAACTCAGAGGCAAAGTTGGTCTAACAGGAGTTTCACCTGCTAATTGTTCCTCATTGCCTCATTGTATTCCTACTCTAACAACTCTCATTCTCAAGTACATTCACTTCTTTTGCATCACAATGTTTCCAGTTCCTCTGCACATTTCTATCTACAACCTGGCTGTATAATATTCTGCCTTAACCCACAGCCTGACTGTTCTGAACTCCAACAGCGTAAGGAAAGGACACAAAAGGCAGCACAACCACAGTTCTCCCCCTATTCTGAGTCTTAACATGAAATTCCATTCCGAGGCTCCATCTATCATAAAATTAAAGTTTCCGTCCACTGATCCAGTTAAAAAAAGTCGTAGGGGAGAGAAGATGAAAAGAAAGGGATCCTCAGCAATGCTACTCCACTCAGGTAAAATAAAATAAGCAGCCAAACCACTTGCAATAGCAATAGTGTACCCAAGCAAAGAGTGCACCACTAACAATTTCTTGGAGCTTTATCAAGAAAGAGGTCATTTTGTAGATTAATGTAAAATGAGAATGGAAATAATGCTTAGAATTCCAATAAGCCTTTTAATTTATTGCTTTGAATCTTATGGATTTAATAGAAAGTAGTCATCTTCAAGGCAAGGTCTGTGGTATTTGCATTTAGGACTTTCTCCCCTTCCCTTTCCACACACAGATAAATAACAAGACTAAAGTGTAATGTTCCATTATCCACTTTTACTATGAAGAATTCAGCTAAATGGAGCAGCATTGACAAAGCAACTAAGCTTAGTAAATGAAAGCTCTCCCACATCGCAGTGTCTAAGGCTATCTGGTAAATCAACATGTACATTTTTAACAAGAGGTTTTCCTTGCTCACTACACACAGTTTTGAGAAATTTCACTTGAGTCTCACTTTTGGTGGCTCTATATCAGGTTTGGATGACTGTGTTTTAATGCATTTGTGGATCATTAGCGGGGAAGTGCTGATAAGGAGGACAAAAAGGAGAGGAAGAAAATCTGTCTCTATAAACCATCCTCAATATTCGCCCTCTCTTCAAAAAATGGTTAGGTATGAAAGTCACAAATGCACAGCAAACACCAGAATTACCAACATGCTGAGAGAATTCTTGGGCCAATCTGCTCAGCAGGGTCTTTTACAACCCAAAGGGCTGAAAATACTGTAATTCCAGCCTGGACAGCTGCCTGTCCTAAACTCAGGGCTGAAGCAAACACTGCTTTCCTCACTCACATGAAGCACTTACTTTTGAAGCAGACTTTGACAAAGCACAGCTCTACTAACATAGATTAAATTTCCGCATCACACCGAAGTACTGAGCTGTACAGTTGAGTTGTCCATACCCTTTTGAGTCACTCTTGTCATATATTCAATCAATCGTTAATAATTTAGAAATGGAAACTATAATGCAGCTTTTCTAAAATTTTCCATAATAATCTCTTCCAATTTAGAACTTTTTTGGAATAGGTAGACCTCTGAATTGTGTGGAAAATTCCTGATGACCTGTTGCACTAGTTTTTTTTTTCTGTCTTGTTTAATTCTCCATTGATTACAAATAAGAAAAAAATTTAGCTGGGATGGGGAAGAATAAATAAAGAAAAAACCCAATGTCCTGTAGTTAATCAGGAACAACAGCATAGATTTCTTTAATTGCTTTTATCATTTTGGCAGCTTAAACAAAAACAGATCCAAATATAAATCAGAAAAGGGAAAGGAATCCATAAAAGGAAGAAATCCATAAAACTGCATCAGATCAGAGATCAAAATCCATTGTCTTTAAACTAGAAATATAGAGAACCCAATTTGGAAAAGCATAACATAGGCAACCTCAGGGGCAGGAGAGAGAACTGAGCTGTGAATGTCTGGAACTCAGCATATTAAGACTATGAGACAAAGATTTAACCCAAACGTTCAGCAAACAGAGACAATACAAATTAGTATTGCTTTTTCAAATACTAGTGATGTCCCATCTATCAAAACATTACTAGTTTCAAAGTTTTGTTACAACACTGTATTACTTTTAAGCAATGAGAGCAATAAAAATAGCACAAGAACCCCTGAACCTATAAAAAACGAGCTAATTAACTGCAGAACTAGGAGTATAGAGCTGCCCACAGTCTACTGATGGACAAGCATAGCTTTAGGCATGAACTCTAAGTCCCAAATCTTCTTAGATAAATTCCTCTACAACCTAGGGAGCTCTGTGGCATAATGCAAACACCAAATTCAGAGTTCTGATAAAATGCCACATAGAAGTTAAGACTGGTTTCTGACATGTATCAAGATATGTATTTCAGTTCTAAAACACAGCTTAGCCTAATTTTTCTCCCATTGTCTCATTCTTTTTCCCCTGTGACACATGACTGTTTTCATAAGAGTTTCTTCATTTACATGAGCACATACACAGCACATTTAGCTCATTTTCTTCTGTGTGTTCCCAGGAATGAGTGCCAAAATTGGGATTTTGAGACATGCCTTTAGGGCATTGCTTTATTTACTGACCAGTGAGGATCCTGTCAAAATTCTGAAAAGCAACACTTTGTGTGCTTCAAAGTTTGCACACATTATGCAAAGTTAAAGGGGCACTAAGGGAAGCGGAAAGAAGATCTGAAGTCTTGAAAACAGAGAAATGAGACCCTGCTTAAGGTAGGAAGCATGTTAAGTTGATATGGTGGGCTGTTAGGGAACAAGGAAGATTCTTGGGGATTACTTTGCTACTTAAGGGACTATGTTTGCTTGAAATGCGTGTTCCCTTATTTAGTATTAGTGATACTTTTCTTTATATTTAAAATAAAATTATGCTAAAATGTTCAATTTAAAATCTGAAAGTCCATATAAACATGGCAAACACACATGATCTCCCTTCAAAAGGAAAGGAGAATGTTAAGCCAAAGAATCTCTCACAAGGCAGCAGGAGGTACTCTGGAATCCATTGGGAACTTCACATCCTTTGTGACTCCAGCAAAAGCAGACAGAAAACAGACAGGCAGGTTGTCATTTCTCAGTACTATTTACCCATTTCTGCACTTTACAGAGAAACAAGTGACCCTCTCTTGTCCCAAAGACTTTATGAACTCTCGTAAATAGTTTAGTTAAAAAACAGGGAAGCTGTTTAGGAGGTTTTGATTCATTGATTTGATTCATTGGTCAAATCATCTGAAATATATAATCAAGGGTTTTTTTTCCTGTTGATGCAACCAACAGTCAAAGCCAAAACCTTGTGCTTTACTGTGTCTCTTCCAGTTTCTGTAATAAACATACAGTTTCCTTCTCCAGAGTTCATAATTGAATCTGGTGTCTATATAACTTTTATAAGAAACTATAAAATTCTCCTCCCACAGGCAAATCCAACGGGCATCCATCTCCACAGTTTGGAAATAAAACGCCAACACGCATGAGTGTGAGTGCCTACACTGAGCATCTGTAAAACATATTTTGCAGAATTTTCCCATTTTTGTTCATAAAACATATACTGCCTGCTCAGAAGATTCCCCATAGCTCCGACACTCAGCCAAGATGTTCTTTAGAAGGGTAGGCAGATTTCAACAACCAGTGAAGTGGTTCAGTAAAATCATGTTTATGTCCAAACTGTGAGGGATTCTGCAACAACTATTAGTTAGTAATTGTCTTACCTTTCCTCGCACATAATGGATTGCTTTCAGTGGTAGTTATTTGTTATACTGAGATGCTTTTTTTGCCACATCAACTCTGAGACAGCTAATTATTTTACCTACTTTTAATCTATCTTTCTAGCCTCTCAGTTCAGCTGTTGTTTTGTTATCAAGTTTTATTATGAATCTTGCCATAATTGGGATTTTCAACCAAGCACTAACAATTAAATAGTGGCATAAAATTCCCAACTTTCATTTAATATCACTACCTTGTTGACTCCAAACACTGAAATGTGTTAACCAAATGAATTCAATAGCTTCAAAGAACAAAAATGTATTAATGCACCTTCACCAGATTTCTAAGCTCTTGACCTGAGAATAATGGAAAATAATTATCTCGATTCACTGAATACTTACACTGAAACAATACCAAATGCTGAAAAATTGCAAAGTACTGGAAGTACAGAAAGTACTTTTTTTTTTCTGTGAAGTTAACTTCATCTTTTCACAGATACTGCTTCTCACATGGAACTAAGCTCCCCACGGCACAGGAATGCAGCACAGATCCTTTCCATTTGCACATGCATCTCATCATCAAAGCTACTATTGGCTGCAGTACAAGACAGTGTCCAGGTGACCTGAGCAGATCACATTGTTACTGAGGGGCATCAATGAACCTGTGGCACAAAGGAAGACAATTCAGTAAGGAGTGGGCAGAGGGCAGAGGAGCTGGGGGGGAGATCAGCTGACTGACTAAGTGACTAGTGGCATTCCAACTAATTCCCTCTCCCTTGGTCCCACTCTCACGCCAGTTACAGCAGCATTTCCTTCACCTGGACACGTGCTGTTGCCAACATAACCAGACAGATCATCACCAAACCACCACCCCTTAGCCCTTTCAGAGCCTGCTCTGATTCCTGTATTCTCTACTGTCCAAGACCAGTAAAAGAGACCTTAGATGCCAGACCAGCTTCTCAGTGGTTTAGGAACCCTCCTGTAGCACAGCCCTCAGTAACAGGTCCCAAGGCCTGCTGATACTACTATTGTATAATTGTATCATGATCCTACTAAAAATCACTTTGTGCACAAGAAGGAGAGGCCAGAGCATGAACACTTGAAGCATGAGGTCTTCTGTAAACCCCAGTTCTAGCACAATGTCTTATCCCACAATCACAGAATTAGCTCAGTTTACAGCAAATGGTTTAATTAGAGCACCGTCTGCCTCAAGTTTTCCTGATGACTAAAAGCCTAGAAGTAGATTAAAACATATGCTGCTACAACAATGTTAGAAGAAGAAAGAAGGCAGACTTCCACAGAAATCTATGGAATAATTTACATAATCTTTTTGCTACTGGAACACTTAAAGACTGATTCTCCTTTATGAAATCCATGGAACTTCTGTTAAAGAAGTAACATCAAGACCCTAACCTGGCAGCTGACAGTACTGCAAAATTACTCAGGAGAATCTCTATAAAGAGCTGCCTGGAAGCAAATGAGTAGCAGTAATACTAAAATATCTCTCCTTAAAAAAAAATTAAAAAAAAAAATAGAAGAAAAATAATAAAATAATTTTAAAAGTAGCTGCACTGTTCAGTAGCACTTCTGTGTAGAAAGTACTATTACTAATTAGGGAATCCTCTAATTAAAGATGGAACATGCTACTCCTATGTATATATACAATGAATGGAAATAGAAGACAGTTATTCATCAAGGCATGTATTTTTCAGATCTATGACAAGGAATTCATAAGTATGAAGGAAAATGTAGTTTGCAAATTAGTTTGCAAATTGATTAGGTCAAATGTAAGTATTTACATAATTTTACAAACAGAAGAAGGCTGTATCATATTAAAATGTTAATATGCACACATGCTCTTCAAATTTATATGCAGCCAGTGCCCTGGCAATAATTTAGTGATACAAGATTTCTGTATCCCATGAATTGCTGTGTAATGTTCTACATGAACAAATAACATGTCTAATTTTACTCTGAAGATGAATGATTTGTCATGCAGAAACATTCATTAGACTTAACCATTACTAAAAAACAGGGTAATAAATCATGATTTTGCATCAAATGAAGAAGCAGCACCTTTCTTAGCTCGGTTGTTCAGTCATAATCATGATAAATGGACATTCCAGGGCAGGTGAATTTTAACAAGCATCCAATAGGCTTAGATTAATTAGATTTTGTTTTCCAGTTTTTGTTCTCTTTTCTGCTATGAATGACGGACTGGTGTTGAAAGCAACACTGAATATACAAGCACTCATTGTCGCATTAAAAAGCTGTTTGTTGTCAAGAGGAGTCCTCCTGAAGGCAGTGGGACTTCACAGAAGTGCCACTAGGAAAACAGGATTGAGCACTTCACCTTCCTTTATGTTTGTGCATGTCTGTTAGTGATTTTCTATACAAGGTAATATGGACACAGAGAGAACACAAATGCACCTAAAATGTCTGAGCAGTCTGATTTGTACAAGTAGATTGGCCCTTGGTCTAAGAATTCCATATATCAAACATTCAGTTCCTCTAATTCTGATCATTTCCTTACAGGAAAAGAGGACATGCTGAGAGAAACCTGCATTTCAGCTTAGCTCTGGGGTCTGTCTCCTCATGTTCTGTGAAATGAAATGTAAGTAAACAGAAAAAATAAATATCCAGCACCACCAGTGCTATCCTGCTTCATTTCTCTCCTCCCCTGGCTCTTCCTTTGCTGCCTGAAATATATTTGCTCTTCTTCTACTGGAAGAAGCTTCATTCAAGGAGGTCAATGTTTCATTTTACTGGGATGACAGTGCAATCCACTGTGGCACTCACGGGCACTCCGAGTGGGATGCATTGCTACTGCCTGGGTTAATGACAG
The DNA here is from genome assembly GCA_035041135.1 of Platyrinchus mystaceus. Taxonomy (NCBI): domain Eukaryota; kingdom Metazoa; phylum Chordata; class Aves; order Passeriformes; family Tyrannidae; genus Platyrinchus; species Platyrinchus mystaceus. Next base: position 6,623,197 of record JAWWLV010000021.1, read on the forward strand.
CTTTATGGAGCATTCACTGACAGAACAGCCAGAAGTGCTCACAGCTGCTGGTTCTTCCAACCAGCTGTTTCAACAGGTTGCTGGAGACCTTTAAAATATTTCTTCCAGTCTTTGCATTTTTAACCCAAACCCACTGGGCTTTTCCTGTTCTTCATCATTTGCACAACGAACACGCATAGGAAATTTTGGATTCTATATGTTGCATTACAAAACCAACCCTCACAGGCAGACACCACATCTATTTCATACAGGCAGATAAACACTTTTTTCTGCTTCAATATTGTAGAGTCTACTAGGTACTTACTGCATCAAATCTTTGTGGGATGGGAAAGAACAGGAAGAGAAGGCAAAAGAAAGCTATAGGTGGAGTATCTAAACATTAACTCCGATTTCTTACAATGATGGGATGTACAGGGCAGTAGCTTAAGAAATCACCAACCAGTGAGTGAGCTGCTACATCCTTGCATTTTTGTCTGCCCAGAGATTTTTTTCCAGGAGCTGAGGAATGGCTGTCAGCAGGTATGACTACAAGTATGATGACATGAAAGTCTGAAGAAACAGCGTTTAGGGAATTTTATTTTAAATGTGATAATAAGTAACCGTCGTTATCTCCTAAATGAGATGTTCCAACGTGCACACTGGGAAGGAGAAAAAGCAAAACCAAAATGAACAAAAAAGCCCCACTGAGCTATCTGTAAAAAGTTACATCTGCCCAGCCTGGATAAAATGTGGAAGGTGTCCAGCATCGATATGGGAATTGAATTATTTGTTTAGTTTGAGCTTTGCTGAAGAAAATGGAATCCAGCACCTCTATCTAGTGAGTGATCTGTCAGTACAGGACAAGCAGAGTCAAACTGCTGGCTTTGCTGACAAAATATTCTGTGTATTAGTAGCAAGGAAGAAAAAACTAATATCATGCCAACAAATGTTCTGACTTGAAATCACCAGTCACAGAAAAGACTATCTTGGAATACTAATTATCTAAGAGAGGAACAGAGATTGTCCTATTAAATACAGTGCTATATACTGTACAAATACGAACGGAGCTAATTTAGGACTATGCCAAAGGAGCAGAAAAGCAAAATCCCTCGGGCACTACTGAAGATTAACATGGTCAGCAGAGTCAGAAAATGTCCTGAGCAGAAATGAAATGGAAGAGAAGGAGAAATAGGTAAGTAATTAAAGAACACTGATGAGGAACGCGTTGTCCTGGACCATAAGGAAAAACCCTGTTAAGCTTCACTTGTAATGAGAATGTGTTTAATCACTTATACAGGTATATAATCACCAGCTATTCCAGAACACTGGCTACAGAAAAACATGCTGGAAGCAGGCCAGATGCTGAAGTTCCTGGAAAGCACAGCATAGCTTTTATTGCACACACAATATAAATATTAAATAAAGAAAGAACAGAGCAGTTCAGACACCATTTGCAGAATTTCCTTTTGAAATTAATTTCATACATGGATTTTAAGGGATTTATACAAAATGCTTAATTTCAATGTGAATTCAAAAATAATTAATATACACAGTGTAAATACAATAAGACTGATTGCTGTAGGAAATTCACCATAAAATTCTACCTCCAGGTAACTCCATGATCTACAGTCACACTGCTGTGGTACCCTGATGTTCCCTTTTTCCAGGTACACTCCATGACCTATACTGGATACGTGGCCAGTCTTCGCGAACGAAGATCTGGGAAAGGTGTTTTTACCTTTCAAGCCTGCGCAATGGATTTTTT
>JAWWLV010000021.1:6625040-6656564 GCA_035041135.1 Platyrinchus mystaceus
TTAGATGGATGGCCTTAGGGGCTGACGAGCTCCATCTGCCCGGGGGACCCTGAAGCAGGACCGAGAATCGAACCTGCAACCTCGGCGCTGAGAGCGCAGCATCTTAACCGCTAGACCACCAGGGGTCCCCTATACTGGGTAACTAAGGATCCAGAACAACAATCCTGACAAAGAAGAACAGGTCTTGACTGCAGTAGCTCAACTCCTTTCTTATAAACACAGGTCAAGGAAATAAAGAATTTCAAGAGTAAATTCCTACTAAAACTGCCCTCCTCCCAAACTTGATCTTTCTTTTCTATTATATTGATTTTATTATATTCTGTGATATACATATATTCTCTATGATCATTAGCCAGAAGAAACACTAATAACATCTATCTTCATCACATTCACTTACTCAGATGATGAGGCTTGTTTAAAACATTCTGACTAGGAGTTGATATTGGAAAGCCCACCAGCTCTTCCAAAGGGCCTGTGGAAAGGGCTTAATGGCCATGACCTTCAGCAGAGTTGAGCTTATCAGCAACCTGAAGGGCAGGACCATTAGGAGGGACTGATGACACAGGCTTTCATTTAAGACTACCAACTTAAAATGACCCACCTGCAAACACACATCAGGGTGGGTGATGCAGCTCTTGCCCCCGGTGAGGCAGAGCTCCAGCTCCCAGAGAGTGACTGTGACCAGCTGCTTGCCTTGGTGGTGGAGGTGAACACACACAGGTGAAGAGCAGCACACAGACACTCATCAAAAGAAACATTCCTGGTGCTTCTCTAGGGGCTTAAAGAACTTTGCTCCACGCACACATCTAGGTCTACAAAACTCAGCTTTACACATCCATTAAAAATAGATGGAGGTTAAAAATGTCACCATCAACAAGGCTCAGGCATGCCATTTCCAGGCTTTCATAATTCCTTAAACTGTTCTATTTTTAGCATCTACGTAACACATTGATTTTTTTTAATCCTTGGAATCCCAGAACACTTGAATAAAGCAACACTTCTGCCACTCCAACTAACATCTGAAACCTCAAAGTAATGTATTCAATGTTATTCAGGGACATAAAACATCCACCAGATATGACATTCCTGATGCTAATGTTAAACAAGATAAAATACTGTAACTCAGCAAAGACAAATGAAAACCAAAGCATCCCCTCCAAGGCAGCAAATGAAAAGGCAAAAGTCCTCTGCAATTGACCTTAACAAAGTTACAGTGCTGGTGTATTAAACCAGACAAATCTATCTGAATAGAGTTTCATGGTTCAGAGTTACATGTGCAAAAGTCATGAAAATAAGAGTTATTCCCACAATTGTTTAACATGGTTCAGTGACTTCTTAACACAAAGAGCATCTTTTCCTCTCCTTCAGTCACTGCTATATCAACTGTGCACACACATGTATATGAGCAATGATAAGCAATTATGTAGAATTTACAGTGAAGACTATTAAATGAGAATTGTGACTTCAGCTCAGTGAAGTAATATTGCTTTGCTAATTAACAGCACAAAAGGCTTAGAGATTTCTTCTGAAGGGAATGCTGAGAAATTAAGCACATGCTGTTGTCATTGTACTATTTAACACTCTCTCTTGGTCTTAACCAAGGACATGTAGGTTTATTTTATCTATGTTAATTATTATAAAGCTAAAAAATCAACCTGAGACCCTGCACTTATGCAAGATAGTCTACATTATAAATAGGACATTTACACCAGCCTAGATGGTCCTTCTCTAACCCCAATTATCTATAACATACTACTTTGAGAACATATCAGGATCAAGGGCATTGCACTGTCCCTTAATGATGAGAAAATATGAGAAATGTCCCTAATTATGAAATTTTAGGGTACACATTTACTACAGAGTTCTGTATAATAAGGGCTAGAGCTTTTCTCCTCTAATTCCCTTCCATCCATAAATAAAACCCTTTCACCCAAACTTAATGGTGCTGTAAGCCCTAATAGCAGCTTGACTGGGACTTTCACTAAAACTATAGGATATTTGCAGGTCAAATTCAATGGAAAGAGGACCAAGAATAGACATTTCTGCCCTGATGCCTCCCAGATGCTGCCAGTTTGGTGCTTCAAGTGTTGCCCTGAGCTACCTGCTCAGACCTTGTCTATGTTAACACACACGGCACTCCTCATGTTTGCTCTGTCATAACACCAGGAAAAAGTCCTGAAAATTTTAAAAAATATTTACCCCATAAGCCACAGAGTGAGGGCTCTATGAACATTGCACCCTCAGCCACCACAGGCAAAACTCTTTATCAACAGCCTTCTCCTCAGGTGGATTTTCCCATAAAGCCCCACAATTCAAACTTCTCCTTTTACAAATAGGTGTTTCAAAATAGAGTAACAAGTCACACACTGGATATAGTCAGAAGATACAATTTCCACTGAAGACATTAATAAGTATATTTTACCCTAGACAGTCTTTTCTAAAAAAAATCAAGGCATATTTCACTGTTTCTCTTTAAGTAACAGTACCCTCTTAATATTTCAACCTATGCATTTTACATTCACAGTGACACAGACTTAAAAGAATCTGAAAGTCACAAGATACAATGTCCCAAAACCAGAATGAGCTTTTGAGATACCTCAGTATAATAAGGCTAAGAAAAGGCAGCAGCAATGCATAAAGAATCTCATGCACTTGTCACGTAATGTATCATTAGAGTTGTATATTTATTCACACATAGGAACTGCAGAGATGGGAAAGGCTATTTGCTAATCTCAATTAGGCCAGCATGAACCTGAAAGCAAAGATATTTGTGATTTACACCAATTCAAGTGCTATCAATCAGTGATAAAGGGATTTATTACTGGAATGCTCAGATTATTCCCCAAATATAAACTCATAAAAGCATATGTATTCATGAGGCTTCCATTAGTAATGTTTCACTGTACTTTATATGTATTAGATTAAAAGCCTCTTCTTCAAACCTTTTCTGAGTAAATGCTCTTTTTCCTCCCTCACAAGAAGTAATAGATGAAAACAAAAAAACACCACAAGAACCAGAGCCTAAGTCTGCAAATGCAAATAGAAAATAATAAAAAAACAAAAACAAAAAAGCAAAAAGACAAAGAAAAAACCACCTCACCAGACTCTTCTTGTATTCTCTCTGCAGCTTCTCTTGTATACTCAATTTAGAGTGGTTATAAACTAGATAAATCCAAAGAAAACAAACAAACCCCACAAAACAAACCACCCAAGCCCCACATGTTCATTTCAAAGATCCACTGTTAAAATGGCAGCATTACTGGTGCTTTATGCTCAAGTTTGCTTTGCTGTCCTGTCCCTCCAGCCCACACAGACATGTGTCCCACCCCTGGGAGCACTCAGTGATACGTGGATATGTTTCTAGAATCCTGAGCCCGATGACTACAAGCCAGAAAAACTGATTACTTTGATCACAATAGGTGCATTTGCATGAATAAATTTTTGATTGGAACAAAAACTGTTAAGTCAGGATCCACAAAGCAGAGCAAAGAAATGGATTAGTCACCAAGCTTCAATTAATGGTTTTGGTTCCCAGTGGCAAATCAATGTCCATCAACTCTGATTTCCTTGTCAAATAGAAGCAGGCAACAACACCACCTACAGCACTTAATTTACAGATCTTGTAAAATCTTGGAAGCAAGAACTGACAGGAACATCTGATTTTACCTCAGGAAAACATATAAATTATACTCTGCTCTTCTACTCCATCTTGAAAGGCTTTGGCTAGAAGGGTAGAATAATTCAGTATTGCTGAGTGCAGAAGTAAGCTCTGGGTAATTATGATCTTAAATCATTTTTACGAGACTAAAGTAAAAACACCAGCTTCTGCTTTGATTTGGACTAATGTCTACTAAACAATTTTAGTCCAATAAAATTAGGATACACGTGGCCTGAAAAAAAGTTTGAATGAAAGAAACCAGGGGCTGGAGAAAGCATTGTACACAGAACCTGCAGTGATGGTCACTTGTTTTAAAGGGCTTCTCAAGTAAAATCACAAGAGAACAAGAGGAAATAAGGCACAAACTCATGTCACATTTTATTTCCACATTAAGAACAGAAGGGCAGTAATATAACAGAGGCCAGAGGAAGCTTTAGGGAAAAATGCTAAGTGGTAGATATGGTGTCATGTAATGTAATTGAGCAACTTGTTCATTGGTAATAGTAGTTGGAGTGAGTCATCTTACTACAGAGTAATTCTGCATAACAACTCATTCGTGTACTGTAGCAGAATGGTCCATGAACCAGAAAATTATGAAAGACTGTTTTCTCTTTGGCAGTTGCTTAAGTTAACTGTAAAAACATGCAAAGACCTCACAGAAATTTTAGGGAAAGCAAGAGTAATGGAGCTCAACACTGACGACCAGGCAGTGAACATCCTGAAGGGCACATTTCAGAGTTTTGAAGCTTCCCCAAATGGGAGAATGCAGTTTCTAGTGGTGCAGCTCTCAGTCTAAACATGCTTCAAATATACTTGACACAAATTTCTTATCACACCAACACAACAGAAAAGCACCCCACCTTTCTCACACATGTATTTAGCGTAATATCTCCTCGCTGGCTGATGTAAGTGGCCAGTGCAACCTTCTCCTTAAACAAAACTAACACACAGTGGCTTGATGGGTTTTTCCTCTTAACTACAACAGAAACAGGACATGGAACTGCTTAACAGCCAGGATAAGGCAGGAAAAATGAAGAACTATGGGAACAAGGTCATGTTTGCAATTTTTTTTAACCAAGCAATCCACAATTCCTAATAGGTTGCAACACACATTAAAAGCATTCTCTATCCAAATCAAACCAGAAGTAACTGTGCTAAGAAAGAATTGCTGAGTTAAATCTGCAAAGAAACACAGGATTAATTATCTGGCCTGTCCTGGTTCTAAGGTAATACAGCAACAAAACTTGATCTCCTTTGAAAAGGACTAACTCAAATCCATGACCTTCAGTTTTAAGGACTTCAGATCTATGGTGTCTATGAAGTGAGTTTACAGTGACAAACTTGGAGCACTAGTTCTGCAACAATGAAAACAAAATTATAAAGTGATAAATTATAACAGTGATTATAAAGGATTTTTGGTTTAGCCCTTTTAGAAAACTTCTAGGCCTCACAGTAAAGCCGTTTATATCCCATTTTCATAAGTTAAGTGTCAGCAAAGTTGTTCTGGCAGAAAAAATACATCATTTTTGCCACATCAGTACATTTCTGATTGTATGAATTAAGTCTCTACTGAACTCAGTGGGATACTTGTCTAAACTTTCCTGTGCCCTGGTGGTCAAGTTTGTCTTTTCTTAGGAATATATTTTTTTCTATTTGCTCCTGGTTAGCACCAGCTTTATAATCTCTTGGATCCTTCACACAAACAACCTTTTTTCCTATTTTCATAACAACAATGGAAATGTACCTTAGGCAGACATCACTCCAGGTTCAAAGTTTACCAGCAGAGAGTTGCTTAAGCTAGATACAACAAGCAAATCTAAAATTAGACATACACTCTGCAGCCTTTTGAAATGGAGAAGTTGTGAGTCCATGAGATCACAGTGAATCCTGCCTAGCTGGACCTTGCCTCAGAAGCAAGGTTTGGAGAGGTATATGGCCATAGCAACTGGCAGACAGTCATATCAGAATCAGGTCCACTGAAATAAAGCACATAATGTTTTTATGATGTGCTTTCACTCCAAAGCAATTTATTTTCCTTCTCTTTTTTCCTCGTCTTTGTTTTGTTTTTTAAATTTCCAATGGCTCATGCACAGCAGGAGTGATACATTGCTGATCCAACAAAACACTTACTCCTGAATGAGAAAAGTTCTTTTCATTTCTCCATGCCTCCTTTAGACTTGGCTTAAAGTATTCATGTCACAGCACGTTTTAAAAGTACAAAAAGAGTAACGAACTGTATTCCTTTTGGGGCTTTTTTTTGTTTTGCTTAAACTAGATAAAAATAATCTTGTTCCAACAGCACTAGAAGATCATCTACTCTGTAGTGACAGACAAGGATACAGTCTGCACAGAGCCCTGTAGGATGGGGTTTGTTGGTCTTTGTAAAATCCATACAACATTTCTCAACTAATCTTGCCATGGTAGCTTATCATGGATGTCATGGACAACGAGCAGCACTTATGCAAGTGCCTAATTGGTGTTGTGCAGAATGCTTGCTGCTATCTATACCTGTTTCCTTTCTTCTGTTTTAGCCCATTACTGTCTATTGTGTCTGCACTGTGTACTGCAAATAATCTCATTTTACTAATTCCTCTCAGATATGCGCTGGGCTGTTGTCATACTGTGCACTCACTTTTCTTCTGGGTTGTACTAATTCTGTGCCTTTGATAATAAAGTGTGACCCATAATTCATTTCTTAAGTGGATTTCATTACTCTCTACCTTTTCAATCAAACTCTGTTCTCACAGTACCTCATTTCAAGCCTCTTTAACAGCTCTCTATTCCAAACACTCCAATCTTACCTATAAGGACATAATACATCAATTCTGAAAAAATCCTTACCTGTGCTGCAAAGGCTCACAGAATACCCACAATTCAAAGATGATCTCATTTGGCTTCTCCGTGATAATCAACTACTTTTTAGTTGTTGAAAACAATGAACTCCTGAAAAGCTGAAAAAAGACTGACAAAAACAAGCTACTTCACTACATAACAGTGTCAGGATTCAAGTCCTGAGTCTGCAAACTCAACGTGACTCCTGCAAAGTCAGGCTCAGGACTGGAACTTTTGTTAAAAGTATTTTGAGAGTAACCATGAAATAAAGAAGGAATTAATAGTGGAAATGCCTTTTGACCTATGCATATTAAATAAGTAAAAAAGACTGAAGGATTTGCCTCCATTCTTTTCTGTTCAGTGCTTAAATTTGGTTTATAATGTATTTAAGTTTTGAGCGCACTTCTAAAGCTAAGCCCATGCTTAAGCATCCTGATAAATCAGAAATATTTTTACTTGTGTTAGAAATCATCCATTAGCCTGAGTCAGTATACACTGTGTTAAGTTTATACAACTGCAGAACAAGAATGTGTTTCCAGTTCTTTTTGCAGTAAAAGACAGCTGATTTAAAAAAACCCAAACACACAAGGAAGTACAAGAAAATAACATTTCATAATTATTTTTATCATCTTAAAGTCTCCTAAGAAAGGATAAATTTGTCTGGTTTTTTAAATTGTTTTCCTATTACATAGACATCAGTAGTGACTGTTCCAATGAGTTGTTTGACTATTCCAATAAGTTGTTTCTCGGTCACTATAGCAAACATTTTCTAATTAATGAGAAATGCACTACCATCAAGATGAAAACTATCATTTATCCACAGGTGAGATACGTTAAATATGAAAACTGTCCACAGGAATTCCATACTCATGGAGTTTAAATGGTGTGGAAATGCACTTAAAGAAAAATCTAAATCAAGACTTAAAAAAATTATTTACTCCATCAAATAAAATGGCAAGATCTGTATTAAAACAATTACTGAACTGTTATGTTTGCAAACTTGGTCATATATTTATTAATACACTATAAAATATTTGCTTCCAGGAAACCTGCACTCCTATAAATACTCAAAAATGTTCTCAGAAAACAAGAGAATTGTACAAATGAAATAAATTTGTTAAAGACAGAGAAGACTAAATATTTCAATGATGCAAATAAAAGCATCAATGTGTCCATATACAGAAATGCACAGTCTTAGATGGTATGTGAAGATATTCTAGCTCTTGAATATGAACATGTTCCTGTGTCATCATCAGAAACCACTTTGTCACCAGCATTGATGCTGTTAATTAATTAAAGCAAGTCAGATGAGATAATCTAAAAGGTCTTTTTTGACCTTAAGAAAAAGTAGGTTAAAAAAAAAATATCTCGGTATGTCAGCTTTTTGTATTTAAAACTGAATTGAGTGGTTTGCTCCTCGTTTTGTCTCCTCTGCCTCTCTCCCTTTCTGGAGTAGACAGAATAAGCTGAAATGGCAAAAGCACATTTACATTGTTACATAAAGAAATATACTCAGGCTGGACTTCCAAAGAAAAAAAAAGTAAAGCAGCCTGACAAACTAGCAAGTCTGGAAAATGCCACTTTGTGAGAACTCCCAAACTCATAATTCCATTATTACAAGACACAATAGCCCCTGCTCTAAGATGTACAACACCTGCTCTACGGCACACAAAATGAATTTCCTGCAATATCCACCACATTTCTCATTGTGAGATCTTATTACAGCTGTTGGAAGAGTTCTGGTGAACTATTTCAATTTTGTATCATAGCAATCAAAATACAGTAAAAATGAGAAGCTACAGTCTATGGCAGGAACATACAAATAGTCTGACAAAAATCTCCATAAAAAAAAATCTCCCGTGCTATGGGGAAAATCAAGAATACCCAAGGCAACCCCTGACAGATGTTTTTTTAATATCTCCTTAAGAAAAACTCTCTAAGGATGCCCTACCACATACCCAGGTGCCTCTGCTTCTAATGCTATAGCATTTTTACAATGCAAAAGTTTTGGGGGTTTTAAATACCTACAGTCTATCTTCTTTCCTATAATTAAAGCTGATTATTTCTTGTTCTAGCCTCAGAGAATACAGAAACAAAGAAATCACAGTCTTCTTTATATCATCATTTACACACCAGATATTTGTTACTGTGGTTTCCTCTGGCCTTCTTTTTTTTCCTAGAGCAAAATAATCTAATTTCCTCAACCTTCCCTCAGAGGTTAAATCTTCAAGACTTCTCAGTTCTATTTTTTTACTTCCATATTTCTCTCATTTTTGTATGTCTGTCTTAAAGGACGAAACTCAGGACTGCATCCATGATCTAGCTGAAGGCTCAAAAATTGCAGGAAAAGCAAAGCAATGTCCCTCCCTCATGTTAGATACAAAACTCCAGTTAAGACATCCCAAACTAAAATCAGGTCCTTTTTTTGTGTTAACAGCACTGCATTTTGGCCACATATTCATTATATTATGTTTAAAATATGCTACAACCACCAGATCTGGTTTTGCTGACCAGGCCAAATATTGGCTACTTGTGGGTTTCCCTCCTTGCATTTACCTGTCTGATGCTGGAGTCCAGTTCTCCACTTTAAGATCATGTTGAGTTCAATAGTACAAACAAAATTACTGCTGACAGAAGACAAATTCATAGGGCTTATGGCTTCTTTTGGGGAAGGTGATAAAAAAAAAGTTGAGACAACAGCATTTGAAAATGCTTAGGAAGAAACAAATGGCTGTTTGGGGTATCAATGTTAGTGTGGTGGAAAATACATAGGTGTGTCAGTGGAACATGGGTTAAGATGCAGAAGATAATAAATTAAGTTTCTATTTAGTGGAGGATCAAAGCAGAATAAGAAAAAAGGCTCATGGAGCCTCCCAGTCTTCTAAATTGTGGGGACCAAGTTTATGGAGCCCAACAAAAAGGACAGGCACGGCACTGAGCAGGAGAATGGCAGATCTGAACAAAGAAAAGTCCTTCTAAGCCCATGATATGAAATAAGATTGTTGTTGTATGCAAAAATCTGGTCACTGGATGCACAGTTACAAGTCCAAAAAAAAAGGGTCCAAGGTGAAGGAGTCAAGGAAACTGAGCTAATACACAGAAAGACAGCTCAAGAATGCATTACAGCTGTGCAGAGGGTGCCCTGCTGCCCATCCCTCAGCAGGGAGGGAATCCAGCACAGGTATAAGCAGCTACCCCAGACACAGATTACGGCCAATCAGGCTCATGGCAATTACAAGGCCAGTCCATCCCCACTCGCCTTTTCCCTTCCTGGGTATGTTACAGCAAGCCTGATATTGTAAAAGGCACCTGCACTCAGCTAAAGAACTCTTGTAATGAAAGAAGAACCTCCACATTATTATTTGAGAACACTTTGAAAGTTGGCAAAACACCTGCTTTTGACCTGTAAGGTCTGCTGAGAGACACTTTAGAGAACACCATCAGTTCTCCATAAACAGGCTTTTTATTACAGTTCTACTGCAGGACAACTGGGGGAGAGAATATGGAAACAACCGGGGGCCCTTAAGGGCATTGCAACTGTTATGTAAACGAAAAACTGTAAATGGATTTCCTTGCTGCAGTACACTTTTAGTAGCAGAGATGTGTACTGAGGTAGAAAACTATTTGTCTCTGACGGCAAGAGCTCTGTATTATTTTTCTCCTCTGTGCCAGGGTGGTGATCTTTTGGATACGGCCCTAAGAAAGCACTTTCTTTAGGAACAGACTGTGTCAGTCTAGAAAAGCCTTAGTGTGTTACTCATATTACTGATCTCATAAAGGGCAACGAGAAATTGATTCCTGTTTGTAAAGACTCTCAAAGTCCATACATCAGATGTGTACACATATATAGATGCATCTCTACAGACATATGCATACTCATACACAGCACATGGACTTTTTAAATTAGTCTTACCATTCCTACATTTCTAATTTATCAACACAGATACATTTGATCTTGTGACTACACCTGAAAAGAAAAAACATTCTTTTGCACAAGAATTTACGTGAGGTGGCAAGCAACAAACCTGCTGTCAAAATCTCCTCCAGCACTTCAAGTGACACACAAAGAATTTGCCTCCTTTTGCAGAATTGGAGTGATTTAGTCTGCTAATCATCATTATATTATAAGCCCTTATTAGGTCTTGGCAATGCACATGGTCTATCTTTAGCCCAAGCCATTGTGCCAGCTCTTTGTAAAAGAAAAGTCTCTAAAAGCTGATGCTGTTACTGTAAATGCACTTCAGTACACAAATAAAATAGAACTTCATCTCATACAGCCACTGTCGTGAGGTTAGATGTCACATATTATAACAAAAATTAGTATAAGAAATAGATACCACTGTTAAGTTGCAGCCAATTTACCCTGCAAAAACCCTGTGTACCATCCTGCCAGACACAGCAAGCCAACAGGATGTGGGGAATTGTTATTTTATGGAGCACCTCTAAAGAACTGCTGCATCAGACACAGTGCTCAAATACTGAGTGTTCCAAGATTTCATTTTTTGCCCCTGGGAGAGACAAGGGTGAACTCAAACCTTTTTTCGTCATCAAGTGGAGTGCAGCAATGATACCAGGCAAGTTCTCAGACCCTTATATTTATTGGAATTTGGCCTGAATTAAATGCTTCTGGAGCATGTCTGCTACCAGCAGCGTACAGAAATGACAACCTCCAGATGAAAACCTGAGCCTAAGCATTTCACCCTCCTCAGTGCCTGGCACGTTACTGTACTGTGCCAAATTCTGTCCTAGTTAATTATTTTTAGATTTCCAAATGTTTTCTCTCCTGCTCCCTCGCTGGACACCACTCTGCTCCTCATCTCAGAGGGCTGTGTAATGTCACCGCATTTCCAGTCCGTTCCTGTATTCCTTCCAGAATTAACCACACCAAAAAGTTACTTACACATTGGGCTACAGTAAAACTGAGAATTACAGAAATGTGATATATAAAATACTGTAGGATTACAAGTTTGAAAGAGGAGGGGAAAAAAAAACCACCAAAAACCCCAGACACATTTGAGTGGCATATCATAGACTAAATAAACCAAGATTAAACACAATACAAAAGATACTGATTCCACATAATCTGCATGTATCTGTATCTCAGCACAGGATGTGCCAAGTTTCTTTTGTTCATTGCACAGAAGAGTCAAATAGTCCCTTAAGAAGTAAATTTGATGCAGTATAATTTGGTTATAGTAAAAGGATTAATCTGGACACCTCCCTGCTGATCATTAAATCCAATTTATTACAGCAGATACAGATTTATGAAGGAGTTAGTTTTCCAAAGCAATTGTGTTCACATAAGCAAAATAAAATCCCCACCTTCTGAGCACAGAGTTCATGTTTCTAGGCATTGCAAGGTTCTCAGATCACTTTGATTGTCACAACAGGTCAATCAAGTTAAAATTGACTTTTACCATCACTCCTTTGACCTGCTAAATATTTCACCTGCATCTAAGTCAGCCTCAAAGAAAATGCAATTATTTTTTTCCTTCATGTGAAAAAAACCTCCAAAATCACAGAAACCCACGTCCATTCAGATGGCTACAAAAGGAAAAATAAAAAACCAAACCCAGTCAATATAAGTGAAAGCAAAGCCTGACAACTCCCATACAGCAAGGTTTGAGTCAAATGAGCAGCAAGGATGGCTGGAACTACCCTGGTTATGGAAGAGGGTGATGGAAAGGCTCCTAAGGGGTGGGTGCTTCTCACATAACCAAGCAGTTCTGCTCACTTGACTCCAAAGGAGTTCAGCACTGAAAGAGTGAGGAGAAATGCAACTCCTTACATTTTAGCTCAGTGAAAAATAGTCCTGCTTTCTCCTTCCTTCACTGCCTATCACTTTGCTATGTGATCACCCATGATATTAAAAAGCAGAAGGGCTAAATTCACAAAAGCAACTGCTAAATTTAGCTAACTTCTGTTAACATGCCACATGCTCACAGAGATAAAGAAATAGTGATGACAGGTGGAAATAACCACAGCAAAGAGTAAATACACCCAGCAGCAGGCACAGTTCTCTTTCTTGACTTAACCTCCAAAATCAGCTGCATCTGCAAGGAGGAGAAGCCAAACATCCACCATTCTGTGAATGTCTTTCATCTGCTTTGCAACACAGGCAGATTCCAGCTCCTTCTTGCCAAGGACGAAAGAAGAGAAATAGTACTGCTACACACCCAGAGCAGTGGTGTTTGTCAGAGATCCTGGGGCTAAAGGAGAGAGCTCTGAAGGACACAACCCATGGGAAGGACCCAAGCTGGAGCTGGAAAAGAATGAGGAGGACGGAGCAGCAGAGAGAAACTGTTAAGGACAGACCACAACTCACCATTGTGAGACTTGGTGAGGGGGAGTTGAGAATGAACAAGTGGATATGAGCCTGGGAATTGGGGATAGGAAAACAGCGGTGCTGCAATTTGCCTTTGTGAATCATTGTCCAAAACTATTCTAATTGGCAATAAATTAAATTAATTTTCCTCAAGCCAAGTCTGTTTTGCCTATGATAATACCTGAAAAGTGCTCTCCCTGTCTTTACCTCAATCCATGGGCTTTTCCATCTCATTTTTTCCCCATTCTCTTGAGGGAGTGAGAGAGCATCTGGGTAGGAAGCTGGCCAAGCTCAACCCACCACAGAGCATTAGGTACAAGAGTACAAGGCCCTCTCTGTCAATTTAATACAAAGCTTTTCTGGTCAGCTCTCTTTCATTAAAGACTCACATAAGGAAAGTATGTACAAGAGATCCTCCAAGAAGTAAACCAGTAATATTTGGTATCTTTAAGTATCAGAATGCTGATGGGAATAGTAGCTGTCACAAGAAACTCTGTGGCCAAGAAAACATAGTGGCCAGTATGGCACTGGCATATGCTGACTTCTGGGATTCACTTCTCTATAATGATACGGTAAGAAGGCAAAAAGGCTCTAGTTTTATCAAAGCTTAATGATTAGTAGTCTAAAACATGTTGAAAAATATGCAGAAAAATTATCAAAAGGAAGCAATTTTATCATATTGTTTTGCTGCTTAGCTTAACTTCGGTTGTGGAAGGAGATTCATTAGTTTCTGCACTAATTCGGTCTATTTTTTTTTTACTTTCCTAGCCAAGGCCAACTCTACATGATAGAACTTGCCTTTAAAAATTAGAGGAGCTAATTTTCAATCTTGATAGCTGATGTTAAAAAGTAAGAGATGTTGGTCCTGGCTGAGCTACTGCTTTCATGTATCTAATACATGAATTACTCTCTTCATCTCAATAGTGGGTTAAATCTCAGGACCAACGATGCCCTGTTAAGTCATGTTAGGTGCTGGTAAGCCCTGTTACGTGCTTTTAGCACATATGCATGTAGATGCCTGTTTCACTTTTCTCCCATTTATGCAAAAAGTTACTGCAACTGCACAGGCAAATTACCCTATTGATTAGGAGAACAACCAAACAAGCAAAGAATACAAACAACAGCATGTCAACACCGCACTCATGTACCTTTTCTCTCCTTGCAATAGGTCTCTCTCCTCTTGAAAGGCTGAGCACCTGTGATGCAGCTCAAGGGGGAGCCGGGCTCCAAGGGGTCCACTTCATTCCCCTCACAAGTCCAGATGACATTTAGGAGGACAGAATGACAGTTTGAGCCAGTTTTTGTCCCTGCCTAGTGACTTGCACTCTCCCTGGGGCCCTGGTCCAGGTAGCTCTAACAGAGGGCTCTCTGTCCTGCATGACAGTGTGAGGAGTGGGAACCTTTCTGATCCAAACACAGAGGAATCCTTGCAGGGCTACACTGGATACCAGCCTTTGTCATCAGCAGAAACACATATGGACTGGGGCTGTGGCCCTGCCTGCAGGTCCTAATGAAAAGTGTCATTTTTCAGGGGATATCTGACACACCCATGAGAGCCTAAAGCAAACAGATCAGCAAAGACAAATCTTTGAGGGTCTATGTTATAACTCCTGCTCTGTATGAATAGCAAGAATGGATTTAAGCAAAAGAAAAAGTGATGAGATCTGCATTTGATAGACAAGAAGAAGGGAGCCAACATCTGGTACTTATCTAATTAGCAACTGGATGTGGCTGTTGTTCCAGAGATCTATAGCTCAAAATCCCTTTTTATTGCTGTAAGAAATGCCTGCATGTGCATTAGAGAAAGCAGTTATATAATGAAAATTTTTGGGAAAACTGGCAGTTTTCTGCTGAAAGCATCTGCATTGTAAGTAAAAGTATCATATATATGTTTAACTAACTGGGTAAGAAAGTAATATATAGCATCCCCAAGATTATTATTAGAAAATTAGCATTTCTTGAGATGGCATTTAGAGCATAAGACACAGACACCGGCCACCTCTTCTCCAGGCAGGATACAAGTAGGAGGAGACAGCCCTGCAGGGATTAGCAAAGTCCAAATGTTATCTTCCCCTGTTCTCAAAAGCCTGCAGAGTTCACGTGGCTCAACATCACTCTATGTGCCAGCTGGCACAGCTTGGGGAGCCAGGGCAGAGCCCAATACAGCCACAGACCAGGGGCAGCTGGGCAGGGCTGTCTGGTGCAACGTTCCTGCTCCTGCACATAAAGCAATAAAGCCAAAGTCGATGCTATCACTGCCAGGGAAAATTTTAAGGGGATTACAAAAGATAAAGTCGTTTTAACATGGGTTGAAGGTTCAAACATATTGTGGAGGTTTGGAGACATCTGGAAGCAGATTGGAGCCTATCATTCAAGGTCAGGAAGAGAGTATGTGACCATGCATACCACCATCCCAAATCTAATCTGCATAGTATAGTCTGCACCTTATCTACAAGTTGCACTGAGTCTGATCCAACACCAAACACAACACCATCACTGAAAAGAACCCTCAAATCCAACAGTTCAGTGTAGGAAACTTTGCAGTCAGCTGCACTTATGGGCTTCCCTGTAATGCCATCTGCAGATATTGGCATATTGCAGTGCACACTACAATTTGCAAGAGTATTAGGCAGAAAGTTTCTGCATTTGCCAAGGCTCTCTGAGAAAAATCGAGGTGGTAAATCCAAGTGGTAGCATGGGAGTCTGTTCTCTTTAATTAGTTAAACAGTTTGAAAAGCTTCAGGGAAATAAAGACTTTGCTGTTACACCTCAGGCACTACCTTCACCATTATCATCCAGATCCCTTGCACCATTATATTAAAGCAATATCAAAAATTATTTTAAAAATCCATAAGAAAATCCCCAGGCCAAATTCAGAAGAAATCCATCCTTTCACCACTTCTTTACCAGACACATCCATCAATTGCCTGGAAAAGATAGCCTTTCAATTCAACCCAAAAGCTTACAATCCTCACCTAAATGCTGCGAGACTTGGTTGCCCCATCAGGATAAAGATATACCCCCGGTCTTTCATTAGAATTTCCAACCACCTGCCTTCCCTAACAGAAGCACTAACTTAAGCCAAAAGTGCAACCTGATCAATCATATCACATCCACTGTTTTATGCAGTAGTTCAACATAATCAGAACAATAATCCATAGGAATTATAAAACATAAAAAAAATCAAGCCCAAGCTTTAAGGCAACAGGAGGCAACAGAAATTTGAATCATAAAGCATCTGTGAAGCAGATTTCTTGCAAGACATGCTGCTGAATAGTAAGGTTATCCCAATGGTCTTGGCGGGGTTCTCCTGGTGGCTCCCAGCTCCTCTCTCTGTCCCCAGAGGAGCAAGGTACAGCACTCCAACCTTACAACCCAGAGCACTGTGGCAACCTCACCCCATCTCCAATGCAAAAGTCTTAAAAGCACTTCCAAGTGGGGGAAAAAGTGCAGTTGCTGTCACCTGTCCCTTGAGCATCAAACAAGACCGCTCATATGCTGCATGACTCTGACAGATTTTTATCTGCTCAGGAGATCAGAAACCCTCACTGCCATTTAGTTTGGGTGCTATTAGCACCCTCTCAACTGCCTTGCTCAGCAGCCTTCATCCAAGTGGAAATTCCTTTGGATGCTATTTAAATCACCATCAAAGCCAGCTGATAAGTAACTGCTTGGAACTTCAGTTTGCTCTGCTTGCTTACTAGGTCTGCCAAAACATATAAGGAGGCATGATATTTGCAATGCAGTACATACTTATGTTCATCTGTTAACCGCTCAGTCACTAAAAAATCTTTGTTTGCACAATATGGTTTACAATTACTTATACAAAGATTAATACAGAACTATACATAGGGTACAGTAAGTTGATTGCTCTAATATTTTCTTCAAATATTAAATGCAGGGGGGAAAATTGCTCTTGAATCATTAATTAAAAAGAAAAGATATTATTAAGAAGGGATTGCTTTCAACCCTTATAATTCTGACCAAGCGAATACTTCATAGTATCTCACGTGCTGAAATATTTTGGATCTGTAGCAAGCCACGAGAATGATCATCTGCTGAAATCTGAGACATAATTACTGTCAGTGAAACTTCTAATCTTGAAAGACCTGAGATTTAATTCTTTACACTATCAATCTCTGTCCCTGGATTTCCTCCATGTTACATTTGGCATGATTAACTGCAAGTGGGGAACAGGCCCACAGAATTATGTGCCTTCTGAACTGGGACGAGGAAGGATTACTCAGTGCCTCTTAGGAGAGACACATATTCAGTGTTAATCTCCTGTGTGCTGGGATATAAGGCAATGGTAGAGACAAAAATCCATTCCAGGTGGCTTTCCAAACACAGGAGGTAGGCAGGGGGCTGCACAGATGCCTGCACACTGCTCAGCCCCAGGCACACACCACACTCTGCTGCCATTCAGTCTGTGCTGGATGTTGGAGCAGTTTCATCAGAGGGAGCAGGACAGGCCAAGCCAAGAAAGAGCAACTTCCCTAACCACATAATTGGAATCCAGCCACTGCAACAGATGACAGAATAGGGCAAAAATGACTGGGTGTAGCTGTGCTACCACCAGCAAGCCAGGCTGACATTCTAGGTAGGACACATTTTTAAGCACAACAAATATATATGGATTAAAATATTGCTTTTGGAGTAGATTGCTGCCTGAACACAAGATCTGAGCTAAATTATCCAGATCTGACAACTCAAACACTGAAGTAGACACACAGTTCCATGTGGCTGGGCACCAGGGGAAGGAAGGACTTCATGAGTCTTCTCATGTCTTCATGAGTTAATATCTGTAAAAAATAAACACTATGAGAAGCTGGCATGTAATAATTTACACTCTAAACCTCAGGGTTACTGCTTCAGAAGACTGAAGCAGTCTGGAATGCAAGTGGACTCATATTCTCCATTCCAGATCAATCCATGAAGTCTGGACTCTCTATCACTCAGAGTGAAATACAGCTTTTTCTGGTTACAATTGCTACTTCTCTCAGATTTCATATTATAACAGGGAAAAAAAATCTCATTGTGATGCCATTTGACCTGGCAAAACATTTCAGCTTTGTCTGGAAGGCATGACAGAAACAGTTCTTTCAAGCCTATAGTCCTTCCTAATTAGAAACTGAATTGAAATCTCTTTTTATCACTTAATGACCCTTGGGAACATCCCTGATTTTTGCATCATTTTGGAGAGGCTTTTATATTGTTTTCACAGAACTATCCAACACATATTGCACAAACAGCTAAGATGACAGGGTGTTCTCCTGTCAGAGAATTTAAGATGACAGAGCTCCTTGGAGCATACAAGTATATTCCAAACTGTTGCCATATGGTTCTTTCCTAATAGCAAGAAGAGAAAGCAAGCGTTTCTTTATAAGACAGATCCTGCTATAAGTGGATTATTGTCCCAGCCAAGAACTTCTGCAAACCTGCTTTAAAACATGAACTAAATTTTAAGTGAAAGTAATTGGCCTGTGTCCATCCAGCACTAGTGCACATTTCACAACACTAAAGCAAGAAAGACAGTGCACAGGACACTTGGAGTCCCTGATAGATGCCTTGAACCAGAGGAGCAAGAGAGAATAATGTTGAGGTACCCTTTCAGTGTGGCTTCCTACTTCATCACCATCGTTACTACTATAATAATAGTATTACTATTAATCTCTACAACTGTATTCTAGTGGGTCCTAGTATATCTTCATCTCATAAACACAACAAATTATTACATTTATAAATTTAAAAACAGATTTTTAAAACTTCCTCACATGTTCTACTTCTTGATTTTAACTACTGCGTAGGTGAGTAGGTCTGACATTTTCAAGTTTTGCTCTGATTGTAAAAAGTCAACTGGTCTTCTCTATTTTTTTGGGAGCCACAGAGTGTCTGCAGTTTGCACTGAATTGATTTGATATTGACAAATGCTGAATTATGAAACCCTATAGGTAAAAAGAAGTTCAAATCCATGTAATTTAGTAGCTGCTACAAGTGTGTGCCAGTATGAAGATTCTCATTTTGGCAATCATGCAGTAAAATAATCAATATTTAATACTATTACTAAAAAAATACTGGCAGGTTATATCTTTCAGCCTTTTTATACTTTCAGGTAAATCCCATATTTATTTCTGACAGGAGAGGAAAAAATATAAATCCAGCTCATTCCAAATATCCCTTTGAAAAAAATTAATTCTACAGAACAATATAGTCCAGCATTTCTGAATTTTTTTCCCAAAAAGCAGAAATTGAGATCTTGGCTGCAATACAGGGTTAACTATTTTGCATCAAAAGAAAAAATGCCTCATAGGTAGTAGGAAGGTTATGATCATTAATCTGCATAAATATGTAGAAAGCTGTGTTACATATGCCTGCACAGCACTTGTTGTGAGAGAAAAAGAAACACCAAACTTCGTATTCCAGTATTATGGGTCATTAATTTTTGAGAACAACTATCTCCCTCTATTAAAGCCCAACCTATCCCCTTTTTCTCCCCCATCCTTTCAATCCATCTAACATGCGATGTCCTTCATGGAAATCTTAATAGATTTATAGACAAAAATGTTTTGGGATATTGGTGAACTCTGTTATTTGCAGCAGGAGTCTATTTATTACCTTGCAGGTGCTTGAGGGGGAACTCCATTGTTTGGTGTAAAAGGGGAGCAAATGGAAAGGACGGTGTTCATTAAAATGGATCACACAACCAAGAATCAACCTCTGCCTCATTCATGTGGATACTGATTTTTTCCATTTCTGCTACACTGAGCTTATCACAAGAGAGAGTTCAGCTGCATCTATGATATTCAGATTCTCTACCAGAGCTGATGAAATGTCTCTGTAATTGTGTTTGCTTTCTGCTTTCAAGTGACAAGAATAAAATGTATTGTCTGCACTCGCTGCTTCTAACCACTGAAAACTTATGTTTACAAAGAACAATTAATTTCTTTTCCTTTCTCACCCAAAAAAGGGTATATTAGATGTCTTTCCTTTACAATAAATTTAAATTGAATTTAATAGAAAATTTGTATTAACTTTTATTTACTTTTCCTACTAAAATACAAAACAAAACACCAGCTATTGATTCTTTACTGTTTTGAAATAAAATTGTATAAGCTTTTTTTCTTTGATTTCAGCAAAACTTCAAGCAGGAACTTTGGATGAGGATTTAGTAATTTAATGTCTTATTTTTAAGTAGTATACTTGTTTTAGCTCTTGCTTGCAGAAATGTTAAGAGACGTCTCAGATTCTAATTCTGAAAAAGAAGTCCCAATGTTTCCGAAGAATTCCAGCCCAGGCTGAAGCTTCATGCTGAGGTTAGCTCAACAAATGAGCCAACTGAGAGAGTAACATCCCTGATAAAGTAAAAGCATTGGATGGCCACAAGGCTCAGGTCTAGAAATAAAGGAGAAACACAGTGAGACTAAAATCTGGAATTTTCCACAAAAAATTCTGCAGGATCCTCTGGGAGATACATACAAAAACTGGTGGTGATCAATTATAGCTCTGCAACTCCAGGCTGTACGTCACTCATCCCAGTCTGGAATGTCACAGCCGGTGCCTCCACACTGGGGCACCTCATTGCAGGCAGCCAGGATTGAATGCCTTCAGCTCCATCCCTTCTCCTGTCACAGGAGCAGGAGCAGTGCAGAGGCACCATCACCACTTACACACAGGTTTAGATATACCATCCGTCTGGCCCTGCCAACCCACAGCTTGATACTAGTTAATTTTTCCTACTGAAAACTTTGCCTGAAGAGTTTTCAGTGATGCTACATAATTCCAGTGGCAGCCTGTGAATCCAGCCAAGTAAGAAATCCTCAGTACAATGCTGTCACTCCCCTGAGCCTAAGGTAAACATAGCTCTAAACTCTGGACAGAGGGGCAAACATCTGGAATTTGGTTTCTGAATTGCCTGGTTGGCAGTTGGCTGATTTGCTTAAATTAATGCAAACCTAAAGGAAAGCTTGACATCAGGGCTTCTCCAGCAAAGGCTGCAAGGTATCTGATAACTGGGATGTCAACCAGAGAGACAGGAGCTTTAGGAGAGGAAAATTTCTAGACAAACACGTGAGAAGCCAATCCCAGCTTGCACCTCTCCAGCTGCAGGGCTTATTTAAAAAACAAAACCAAACCAACTTCCCAAATCCACCCCTCCAAAAAAACCCAAAAAAAAAAAAACCCACAAAAACACAACAGTGTTTGGATCTGCTCATAGACATAATGGCAAACCCAAGCAGTGACAAGGAGCAGACTATGCAATCATGCTCCCTCCTTCTTCCATCTCTTGACTTGACAGACCCATCCTTTCTCTTGCACTGACTCTTGTGTTCATTGTGACTGAATTTAGTCAGCAACAAGATCTGCCTGTTTTTTTGCTGGGCTAGTCAGAGAAATCAATTAGCAACAGGAACGAGACTATGGCAGACACAGGGAACAGAAAGGAAAAGGTTTTTTTTCTTCCAGTTTTGATAAAGCTATTGGACCATCTTAAGCTCTGCCATGTAACTTCACTCACCCTCAAATTATATAAACCAAGACACACTTCAGTGTTTTCCCAGTGCTTCCAGACATTTTCTAAAATGTCTTCAGCAGCAAAAAAGGCTTTTCATCATTGAATGGTGCTTGTGAAGGAAAAGAAATGCAGGTATCCAGCTAGATGTGCATGATGGTAAGTTAAAGGTAAAATTTGCATCCAGATTATGCATGATTGTTCCTGGTGGGAAAGGTATTTCTACTCATTTCAAATCATGACCTGTATGAAGAGTGCTGTTTTCAAATACTTGCACTCATTAGTTGGTCTTTGGTTCAGGCTTGGTGAAGATTAGCCTCTGTAAATAGTCACAGAAGACACAAACTAACAACTCCATTTATGGTTTGCCTGGGCACCTTAGAAGTGCATACAAGCCATAAAAAAACCCCAAAACCAAAATACCAACCCTACCAAAAAAAACCCAAACCCAACAAAACTCCCACCTTTGTTGTTCTTTAAGAGATTGTATTGTATCTGCCCACACAGACACTGACAACGAGAGAGCAGATGAATTCTTCCTACACTGGGAAGAAGAGATGACATAGCACTGTGGGGAGGGATGTTAGAAAAAGGACAAGGTGGCTCCTACAACCTTCTAACAAGTTTAAGGTCTGCTGAAAAGATTCAAGTCCTGTACTTGTTAACTGTGTGAGAACAGAGAATTCAATAGCTCTTCAGTGACGTGGTGATTAACATGAACATCACGACTGGCAGCTGAAAGCGGGTGGTGAAAGTACTTCTCTCCCAAGAGATGTTTGCATCTTGCTCTTGAGCAGGACTCAGCTGAGCTAAGCTGAACCATCCCACCCAGCACAGCTCAAGAGAAGGAGGTCACAGACCCAGCAATATTTTTTGATCATAGTTCTCTGTGGAGTTACCAAGCCCCACCTTTTAAATCATGGCACTGAGAGCATGAGAGCTTATCATATTCATATTAATGGCATACTTAGTGCTGCCACCAGCTCTTTCCTGTTGAACAAGTGCCTCTAAAGTCCCCAGCCTTTTGCCACGTAACTGTCTGTTAAAAACTGCACCACTAAGGTACCAAAATACCAGAATCTTCCCCAGGCACACTGTCAACAAAACTGCTGGAAGTAGGGCCATGAGCAGAGAAAAGTCTCAGACTCCTGTTTGAATCTGCTCTGTGCCTACCTAACCAGGTCAGAAGGAGCAGTTGGTCCTCAGTCATGAGCTGATCTCAGTGGTACCGTGTTGACAAAGCAGAATAAATTACTGCTATTCAAAGTAGATCCCAGAGGGAATGGGTAAAGTCCCAGTTCTCATACCTGGCTGCTGGTATTTTACTAAAGGGTATATTGGCATCTAGCAAAGGTTAGAATAATTTCCAGAATACTCAGCTCTTGCTCATCTGCAAAAGACAGATTAAAACTGAGCACATGCTATACATATTCAATAAAAGAATATTCCAATATGTCCTTTTGCATATTCAAAAGGAAGTCTACAGTAGAAATTGTCACACTCCTCTCCCTTAACAACACGTTTTCTAGGGTCCCCTATGCTTCAAGTTCACATGATTCAGAGAAAAGGGTTATCCTTCACCCCAGCTCTGAGAATGGCCAGATGCCCAGGCTGCAGGTCACAGGTCCTGCATCACAGCACTCCTGTCACATAACACTAAATCCAGAAGGAGTCTGCCAAGTCAAAATGGATATCCTTTAAAATGATACCATACAAAGAGTTCAGTGAGAATATAAATTCAGAGAAGTACATCACCTATTTTACCTGAGCAGAACAGAGGTATCTGACCACTGAACAGCAGACTGGGAAAAGGTTAGTACTGAATGACACAGGATACAACAAGGATTAAACTACACACTGCTACCAAAAGGTTTGGGACATATTTTTAAATTACAAAATGTGCCTGTTCATCTAGGAAGACTTAAGTTTTGCATTTTCAAGTGTCAATTCAGATTTTACGTTCTGTCATAAATCTGAGCCATTTGTTCAGCTGCATGGCCTCACGCACAGATTTTAAAACATCTTTTTATGCAAGTGTCCAGCACACAGACTGCAGCTAGCCTGAAAGACAGGAGTTAACTAACACTCATAATGAGGTCAGGAAGGTATTATAATTCCTACAGCTACTCCTCCTTTGATTGAAACTATTAATGGAATTATAAAAAATTATAATTTAAGCATTCAGCTCACCAGTTGCTGCAGTTGTCCAACTGACAGCTTAGTATTCATCTACCATCCTTCACAGGTTGCACAAAATTCAGGAGGTAAGGTCAGAGATCTACAAAACTTGGAAAGTGAAGTGTTTTAACAGCTTCAAGGTATTTCTGCATTGCCAGGCTGTATAGGTGTTGCTGATAAAAAGAATGCCATATCAGTCTTTCAGCTAATATGAAGTTATACAACTGAATTGAATATAAAAATAAAAGTCTTAGTATCTGTCAGTTAACTATTAGCCTGAGTCAGTCTCAGAAGCAGATTAAAGTTTAATGGACTGTTTTGATCACGCAGATGTAATGTGAGCCCAATTCAAGCTTGCTTTGTTCTAGGATTTTTTTTACATTATTTTTTTAAGCCTATCTCAGGGATTCATTGTCCTGCTATGAATTCCTCATTGAAGAAACCATGATCCAGGTCCCAGCTATAAGACTGAATTGGTCTTACAGAATCTAGGAACGATGTTACACATTTCTGAACAATGTTAAAGGTCATTCAGAACTTTGTTCACAGGCTGACAAAGAAATAATCAAGACTGAGCACTTTTTTCTGAATCAGACTCTTTATATGCAATGTTAGCCAAGAAACTGATGACTAATCCTGCTCAGTTTTAGTTCAGGAGTTGTTAATATTTTGTAGTACAAATATTTGCTTTATGTAAAATGTGTAAAGAATGTGTAAAGAATTACCTAACTAGTTTAATATTTCTGTGAAATCTCTCATCACAAACTGATAGAATACCAGCAAAAAACCAGCAGTGATAGAAAATGAGAAGATAGCAGGGAATAAAAATGGTTTCTTTGCCTCAGTGGTGATCACATAGCTTTCCAGCACATAAGTCTCCTCAATGGATTTTCTTCACTGAAAAAAAGCACATTTTGTTTACATTGTACCTGCAGAGGCACTGATAGACAACTGTGGTAAAACTGGTTGATTAGGCTCAGTTAACTTCTGTAAAAGAATTAGTGAAAACTTTCAAGGAGGGAACTGACCTCCAGATTGACACACAACTATACAAAGGCTAGAGATTGATTCTGCTTCTTCATCTGTACTCAATCCTTTGTCATTCCATTTTCAGCACATTCATTATCTACCCTACCTCGCTGCTATCAATACATTCACGCTTTCAATTTACTCTCACAACAAACTTCCAACGAAACAAATGTCTGAGTGAGATAATACCACTCAGTGCAGTGGATGGGGAAGCAGGTAGTCAGAAGATTAATTACAGGTTTTTAAAATAGATTAAGAAAAGAAAGAACAAAATATAGGAATAAGCTTTCAAGAGTCTGGTGAAAAAAACCCCACTCTGTTGCAGAACCTCTGTATGTTCCATAATCATCAGTTATCTGGGAAATGGAACAAACATTCAGTGGTAAATGAAGATGTCAATGGCAGATAAACACAAACATAAGTCCTTCTTAAACAATCATAAGCATATAAAACTTCAAGAGGAACATAGGAAAATGAACAGTGAAAGCAATCACTCTGTGAAAACCCAAGCTGACAAACTTGTATCATGCACAGAAAAACAGTGTGTAGACTCCATTTAGATAATTTCTTAGAACCTGTAATCATTCTGAAAAGTGGTGCAGTGTCAGCAATGAAAAAAAAACCAAAATAAAAGTGCCAAATACTTGTCACTTCTGAAAACTCCACTGACCGGAGAAAGCAGTATTTCTTCAGGATTTTATAGCAGATTTTGTGTCAAACAAAATAGATTGCTGTACCCTTGAGGGCTTTAAGATACCAAGCTGCTGTATGTGCCCCTTGACACTGTCTCAGGATAAGAGTAATGCAAAGGCTAACCCTGAACACTGGGTTTTTCTAAAAGTACACATAGATAGGTTTTTAGAGAACCAGGACCCTGGAGGTGACAACAGACACGGATCAACTTACATCCAGCATGAGGGATTTTGGCGATATATGTTCCCCACAGAACGAGGCAAGTGGGGAGATCTTAACACAGTTTCTTCAATGGGACTTAACAAAAGTTTATGGAGAAGTATCCTGAAAGAAAAAGACATTTCAAGATAAGTAAGGCAGCCAAGCACCTTTAAAAGAGTCATGAATATATTAAAGAGAGATACTGAAATGGAATAGCATTGTGTCTATTTCCATGAAACAGGGAATTATAGCAAAGGGTGATACTCACCCACAGAAGATAACTGTCTTTTATAGGCAGGAAAGGCCTACTGTTTAATTTATACACCATGGGCATCTTTCAGAGGAATGCTGAGTTTATGTACCTTTACAATGTCTTTACACATAAAAATTATATACAGCCATCTTCACAGTTATAAACAAGGCATCTATGGCAAAGCCAGCAAACTTTCTTGGAAAGGTTCTTCTATTTCAACATATTAAACATAGTGACAAGATTATTTAATCTGTTCTATTTCTTTAAAACACAGCTTCTTTGGCTGAGCCCTAGATAAACCAATGTATTTGAGAAACAGGTGATTTTTTAAAGGGTTAAATATCAATGACATATTAAAAATATATCACATTTTTCAAGAGGAAGAAAAGACATGGCTAAGTGGCTTTTTCAACAGCAGGACACAGAAAAAAGTAGGTAAAGATGTAAGAAAAGACAATAGCAAAAAAATCTTCTGTGGTTAGTGATATGATCTCCTATTGATTTATGGATTATTTCCCCATTTATATCTTTCTGCAGGAGATATCATCAGCTAGATAGGGTTGAAGAGCCTCTGTGCACTCCACAGCAAGTATTTGACGTGCCACAGGATTCCCCGTTTCCTTTCCACTGCAGGTGCTGCTCTGAACAGACAATACTGAGTCACAGAAGAGACAAGTCCTTCTCCTCCCATGGCAGGCAGGAGATCTGCTGCTCAGGATCCCTCTGGCCTCACTCCTCAGCTCTGCATCCACAGATTCCATTATCCCACAGAAGCTGTACACAATGACTGATGCTCACTTCCCTCTCTCACATGTGACAGAAGAATATGGTTTTAGAACTGCACACCTTGTGCATGCAAACAAATCATTTTTTACTCATTTAGCCATAGTGGTAATTCAATTATCTGTCTCCTTTCTTGCCTATCCCATATAAGGTCCCCAGAATAAGGGGCCCAGGCACTTGCCAAAGACTGCACTGCTTGTGTCATATTTTTAATGCTGTATTTGTAATCCATTCAAAGGAAATACAACCTCAAATGTGGGATGTACAAGGGTAGATTTCAATGCACACCATTAATAAGTAATGCAAACTGTTGACCTACTTATTTTCTGATCAAGCAGCTCCTGTTTAGGGCAGAAGCAGCATCACACTGTCCTCAGACAGGTTGTTATGGCCAGCTGTGATCCTTGCTGGAGTTACTGCCACTTCCAAACTCAATTATACCAGCACAACAATAGCAAAATACATGAACCCAGTGGAGACATTGAGTGTCAAAACTCAATGAAGAAATCTATCTAATGCAAATACAACCTGATTTAATGATGATGATTAATGATAATTAAAAACTTGCTTACTCATCCAGAACTTCATGTATTTGGATTAGACTTTGTATATGACTAAGATCTCAAACCTTTAGATAGCACTCAATATTCAAGGCACAGCACAGTAAGATTTAATAACATACACATTATTTCATGTCAGTAAAAACTTTCTGGTTTTAAGTAGTACAAAGATGGCAAACTTAACTTCATCAGAGAAAATACTGTTGTTAACCATAGTATTCTGGTATGCTTCTCTTACCAAGAAGTCTGAAATCCCAACAGCTCATCAATACATGAGAAAAAATCACCACTGGTGATTTACTGACATTTGAGACAACATGCTGGTTGTTATTACTGAAGAGTAAAAAGATATCGCTGACGTGTTAATGCCATTAATCCTTTCAACTAATGCTTAAAATGGAAGCTCTCTCTATAAAAATAAAATATTAAAATAGAAGCTCCTGCATAAGTTTTTCTGCAGATGTTGGGAATTCACTATAAACAAAGTTCCAATGAATCTGCTGTAACAAGTGTGGGCATAGCATGGGACAGCTAGCTTTGTTGACTTCCATATTCAAGTGAGTTTCCCTTTGCACAGGGTACTATTCAACACTCCTCATGGATAAAAAAAGTGCTGCAACTTCCATGGTGGGACATTTAGTCTCTGAAATTCATGTTCACGAGAGAGCAGCTCTACTACTGCAAACTTCCCCAGGCTGCTTCCAGGGCATTCCCCACTGCCCAGAACTACTGAAGACAGAACACTGTTATTATACAGCGCTTTCCATCTACATGTCTGCTGACAATTATTTACTGAGTACTACATTAATGATCTTCCAGAGCCATGTATGCCACCAAGTAACTACCAGAAGTAACAGAAAGGTGGTTTAGGTCCTCACTAATGAAATATAAGGTATCACAGAATCTCAAAAGAAAGATTTTGAAGTGGGTACAAAAGTATCACAGATCCCTGTCCCTTCTCAGCTGCTTGGAGGAAAACATCTCATCTGCAGTCACAGAGACGAAAAATATATCTAGAATTCAGCCAAGGCAAATTACACTTTGAGATAAAAGTTAATTTGTAAGCAATCTGTTTTTACAAAAGATTAAATTGTTTTGAAATTACCAAAATGAGCTATTTTAATTTTCTTAAACAAGATTTTTTTATTCCCCTCTCCAGATTATCTTTTCAAAACCATCATCTTGTCTTCTTGTGAACTAAGAAAAAAAAAAAAGAAGAGGAAGGAGATTGCAAACTATTTCTCACCCCCCTCTATTAGATACTGACTTTAGATACAGTAGCTAAGCATCTTCTTTCATATTAATTACTGTAACTGAAATCTCAGCAAATATGTCAGTGATTTCTAAGATAAAATCCCAGGACTGTACATTGTAGTTGGATTCATCTGTATAACATTTCCTGCTGCCCTTTTACCAATGCCAACAGAATATGAAGTATATTCTGTGTGACAAGAATGGAATGACTTTGCCTTTCTTTCTGCCCAGAAAGTACAATAGATCAAAGCACTCTTGGATGGATCATCCATTCAAACAGGAGGATTAAACATATTACTAATTTGTCATTCCTTGTTCATGCTTCATGACTTGTTAGAATGTATTTTTATTGACTCTATCCTCTCTTGGGTTTTTTTGTGGTTCCTTTTTTTTTGGGGGGGGGGAGGATGGAGGGTGTTGTTTTTTTGTTTTCAAAGATTAAGTACAGAAGAATGGTAGAACTTCTTATATGTTATATACCAAAAAAATGTCACATGCGTGGAACTCTTATTTGACCACTTTTCATAACCACAGTATTGAAAATTTGCAGTGAGAAGCCTAATTGTAATGCTGGAGTCACAAGGAAGTTTAAATATAAAAAATAACATATGCTCAGATAAGTAAATTCTAGAAAAAGAAATCAAAGTCATAGACGATGACAAGTAAATTTAAATTACACATTAAACTTCCTTATTCTTATAAAATGTTTTAGGAACATTGTGATTAGCTTAAATAGAAATAAGGTATGATAGATTTTGGTCAAAAAAGATACGATTAATACTGTAGAGAAATTTATTTTCTCTCTAATGTTTTACCATAGAGATTCTCTAGAAACATGTACATTCAAATGAGGAAAATCTGACCAATAATAGTAATCCTGCTATTTTTATAATTCTTATTTTAACTGTATTCAGACATCTACTATCTGCGGAGAGGTGGTTACTGCAGAATTTTAAAAAGGAAATAGAGTTTAAAAGATTCAAAACATTGGTTTCCTTTTCAGTGACTTCAAAACCAGCATTTAGTTAAAAAAAAATATTCTTGTAAAAAACCTTTTGCCCTACCAATCTAAGAAACTTTCTCCTTGGACAGACTCCAAATGCTGTTACAGTTGTGCATCACTGAGATTAATAGTGATGTAAAGGGAGTAGTGAATTTTATTACAAGAATGTACTGATGTATTGTCTAGGGGCAGCAATTAAGCACTGGCAAGTATTTCTATGTCCTAATTCCTGGTAACAAAAATTCAGAGAGCTTGAAACTAGTACTTGGGAAGAATATAAAGTTTGATACCATGCACTTATTTGACCTGGAAATCAAGAGTCCAGGGCACAATTCTAAGTCCTCAGACACACAACTGGTCTCTCCAACCACAGAACACTGAAGCTATTTCTGTGCACTTGAGTTGTACCTAGAAGAGAATCCTGCTGACATTAAAGTTCCTTTGCACAATTTAACACACTACTTTGATTTTGAAAACTCATTTTGCTGTCATTTCATCTATTACCCTAAAACTTCTTTGGGACTTAAGTCCTCTGCAAAAGCCAACCAGCTGGAAAAAGGATTTCTTATCTATCCACAGCCACACATAGGCTGCTGTGGCAGATGGCTTTTACAGGGCATATATTCCTCACGCTTCTCCAATAACATTTCTGGCATCCACCTCCTCCTTCACTGATATTCCAGTATCACTAGGCAGGGAATCAGGGAGGAGAAATGAGGACTACTGCCCTCTTAAAATTCATCGCAGGTTACTTAGCAAATGGAGCATAAATACACCCTTCACACGGGAACTTTGGAGGATTCCCTGTGCTCTTCTGTAGACACCAATGCGACCTGTAAGAACCCGACTGGCACAAGAGTGAGGAGAGAGTTTGGGACATCACGGAGATGCTGCACAAATCAGAGACATGCACTGCTAGTACCTGCTGCAAGACAGAGCACAGACAGCTTTTATGGGGCAGCACACAATATCCACTATTTATTTTGTTTGTTTGGGATCATTAGCAGAGAAGTCAACATATCCCACGCACACCAGCTGTCGGGGCCACCTAGAGATGTTTCAGTGAGCACAGAAGTGTAGAACTTACAGATAAAAATGCCTACAGCTTCTGCAGTTTAGTTTTAAAAGCCCCTGGGAGTAACAAAGTACCTGATATTCAGCTTACCTTTCTTTTTCTTAATTTCCTCTTGATGCTCCTAATTATATTACCATGTACCACAATAATTGGTGTTCACACATGGCCAACTCAGCTACAGCTGGTCAAATTTACCATGTCACACACCTTGGACAATTTGGGATTCCTTAAATTCCAGTTGTATTAGTTAAGCATTGCCTATAAACATGAAAATACAACTGCACTATTTTCACAGTTCTTCTTTCTTCCAATAGTTTGTGCTGAAGAAAAGACACGTTGCCAATTTGCATTTACCTGTTTCCACGTCCTTCCCCCAGTATCAATTAACTCAAACTACCACACATGCATTTAGACACTGTCATAAGAGAAAATCCCAAAGAGTGGAGAGAAGCCTTCCACTCATATCCCAAACACCACACAAACCCCACCCTACATCCAGGCATCCAGGATAAACCTACAAGCAGTTTTGTTTGTGACACTATTATCAGATAATAATAATAATAATAATGTATTTCATCAAGAAAAGAGCAGTTTGGAAATTTAACAGAAACCCCCATAAATATCTGCATTAACATCGTGGTAATGCAATGTAAAATGAGCACAACAATTCTGTGGTACTAACAACTGCCTCACTATCAATATAATTATTTCACAAATTTAGGGTATTATTGTGAGCTTATGCAACGTGTCTGCAATACAGGGAACTGCCAGCAACCCAATTTACCAGATCAAGGACAGGTGTTATAGGGACAATCTGTATTAAAGCAGAAATCAATCTCATGCTCACACCAAACCACAGAAAATTTCTTCCTTTGAAAATTAACTTACAGAATTCTTGTAAACTGTACAAAGTGATAGAGTTTAAACAAATGACCACTTACACTCATACAAATACCTTGCCATTACACTACCAAGACAGCACCCTTCTTTCTTCCTCTCTGATTAGTAAGAGCACAGTAATTCCATTTTATTTCACCAAAGGACACAGCCCATGTCTGAAAGGTGCAGACTGAGATAAGGTGTATTCCACCTACATCAGGACACAGGGAGTAACTAATGTAGATTAACATGGCAATCTTTTCAGAAGATCTCTAAGCATGCTGACAAGAAA
>JAWWLV010000021.1:6660691-6714874 GCA_035041135.1 Platyrinchus mystaceus
TGAATTACAGAGTGCTGCATTAAAACACACTGATGGGTAGCATTTAGGAAATTCTAAAAAGAGACAAATTGAAAGAGATAAAAATCCAAATCCTGCAATGAAACTTACTGCAGAATTCCACAGGTGCCAACAGATAACTCTTCATCACAGTATGGCAGACTTGGGGCAAAGGTAGAACTGCTAAAGACACTTAGAAGATTACAGCAGACTTTAGAATCTAAAATTAAAATACTTCACAGTAGTGACCACCATGAAAAGTTTGGTTACATTTTGGAAACTGTGTATAAAAAGCTTTGTAAATTAATGTACAGAAGTACTTTAATCTATTATTCTCCTTAAAGTCAATGACAAGCTGTTGAGAAAAGACTGACAGTTTCATTCTAGCTAGAGTGTTATTAAGCAAAACACCTAGCAAATGGGGTAAATAAAAATCACATTTCAGTAGCTGACAAACCTCCCTTACACTGTGTATTAGAGCCACAGCTTTGCCTGTATATGTATTTTGCTGTTTTCTTCCACATGTAATTGTAGTTCCTCTTCAATAAGAGCTTTGAAAACCTCTGGAAGTCTTAGGAAGCATATAGTTATTAACTGGGTTGTCCTGCTGGGGTTGAGACTGAAGGGAACTCCATCTTTCCATATGCCACATCCTATAATAGCAGTTTGCAGTTCTCTATTTCAGTAATTGTTTTGTTCAGGAACATTGGAGAACAGTTGTACTGAACATACATCTATTTACAATATGTCAGTCAGAGCTAACCAATATAATAACATTAAGCTCCAGCAACATCCTTGCAAGACAATACTTCTTCATAAACACTACTGGATGGATTTGGATTTTGTTTCTCTTTGCAGTAAAGATCCAAAGCTTCATATACTATCACTGTTCAGAGCAAATAAGATCTAGGACAGTTGATGTTCCTTTTTAGGTGACAGCATGAGCTCTGCTTTAAGACTTTGAAGTAGAAACCACAGACCATGAATTAGTTCACATAATAATTTCTGAATTCACTGCTGAAATCCATGTGACACTGATATTTCACTTGTCCTATTCAGGTGGAAGAATCCTGAAGCCTGGAGTAGTTTGTATATCATATCACAAGCTTTCCATCGTCATCTTCCACCTTCAGCAAAATCATTTACTGTCTTTCACTCTAAAGGTTTATTAATTTGATCAAGGGCAAAGGATAGGTAGTATGTTCCACCAGTTAATAAAGTTTATAAAGCACTAGGGAATGAGAATCATCACAGAAATGCAAGACTTAATCAGACCAGAACCCGCTGCTAATGCCAGAGAGATGTAAAACTCATTTAGAAATTAGAAGGGGTGGCTGAGCAAGCAGACAAAATTGAAAAGTTTTATTATGAGACAGAGGTGTAAAGACTTTTAACCTAAGTTAAAGGTAGGCTTCTTTTAAGGCTTAAAAAGAAAGTACTGTGGAATGCACTAAAGGTTAATAGATGAAAGGATACTCAGACACAAGGGATGTGGTGATCATAAGAATTTACAAACAGGACAGTAGGAGGTTCCAGCAGAGAAAAAAATATTTGAAAAAAAAATATTTAAACACTGAAGTTCTACCAACATTATGTGCTGCGAATTAGAACAAAAGTGACAAAATTAGAGAGTTTTAAAAGAGCACTGCATGAACCAACGAAGATTCAGAAGCAACCTGCAAGCCAGTCTGAGCAGACCCATCAGAGGTGTGGTTGTGTGCTCAGACTGGTTCTGCACTACTTATTGCATGCAGAGTTAATAACAACATATCCACCTGTATAGCATATATATATTCATTACCCAACAAAGCAGCGATATCCAAAATGAATGAAAACACTAATTTTGCTGCACTCCAAGATAACTCCACTGGTTTAGGTATTGGGTGGGTTTTTTTGTAAATCAATTGGGAGGTGTAACAAGTGTTATTGCAGTGCCACCTAGTGCGAACTGGGCCTTGGAGAGAAGATGGTGAAATCCGTGCAGCCCAGAGCACCACCACTGCCTGCCCAGGAGGGAAAGCCTCTCCACTGGGGCCATGGTAGCTCCTTGCTAGTAGTTAGGGAATCTGGCTCAGACAACAATTAGAAAAATATTTCCATTCTTGCTTGTGGGGGAATTGTCACTCTGAGAATCAGTGTCACACATTTTTAAATATCTGGAATATGTGCTGGGCTACTTTTTCTCCACCATAGTCACTTGCTACTCCCTCAGTCACACAACTGAGAAGAGCTTTGTGATGACAAACAGAAAATGCTCTGAACATGAGCAAAATGGAACTGTGATTTGCTGGAATGAGAAAAGGCTATGATCAGCTAACAAGTAATAGTCTGTGAAATGCTCACAGCAATTCCCAGTTCATACAGACTGGTGCCCAACTCTGTACCTGCAACTGCTCACAGAATATAGGAAGCCCCTTTCTCTCATGATACCTTAAATATTGACAAGGTGGTCGATGCATCAGGTAACAAGCTGAGCAGAACAAAAAGAAGCAGTGTTTAACTTGCTAGTGTTGCTTCTGTTAAATTCTAAAGTGAACCTCTTAGTCTTACCCTATGGAGGTTTTGCAAATTCTTTGAGGTAGAGATACAAATTCCAGCTGCTCACAAATCTACAGGAAAGCCTGGTTAGTTACTGTGGATGCTGGTGACCTTGGGCCATCTCAGTCAGATCCACAGGGCAACTCCACAAAGAAAGAGCCACTGCAGGATGCTGGCTGTGTTACAGAATTTTCTATTCCATCTTTTGTAAAGACCGAGTTGGGTCCAAAATAAGAATGTCTGTTCATAACTTTGCCATGGGAGTGACAAATACTCATTAAATCTGCATTAGCTTCCATGTGAAACCCGGAAACAAACAAGAAGTTCTAAGGCGCAGCTGCCAGCCCGGCGTCAGAGCAGTTTTGTTCATTTAACTTCCTTCAAAATTATACAGTCTTGTATAAATTCTGTAGGCAATACAGAAAAGCATAAAACTTCCTATAAAAATTAGGAGAGAATTGCTTTGTGACACATGAGCTGTTCCTGCTCCTCCACAAGGAAGAGCACTCAAAATGCATGTCTTGAGCAAGGACAGGAGGTGCAACTGCACCAAGAGTGCAGTGGAAACACCAGCTCCTCGCAGGGCTGGATGAACAAATTTCACTCTGGCTGTATCCACTGCTGCTCACCTTTTGATGTCCCACCTCTGCAGCCTGAGAAATGCAGTGAATCCAATTTGCTTTACACCAAATGAGAAAATTCCCCTTGTAATCACAAACCACAAGTGAGGAGCTGCACACTTTTCTCCTCTCCTGCCTACACACAAGCAAGCACACATACACACCCCCACTTTGCTGGAAAAGTGAATGATACAATTACCACCTTCCCAGCAGCCACAATGCATGCAAAATTTTTATCTATATTTCTTTACTTCCTTAAGATCTTCATGAAATGATGACTCTTAAAAATAATGTATGGGCCCAGCATGGTTTTGTTGGGTGGTCTCAATGCCCAAAAGCCAAAATAAAGGAGAAGACATGATAGTTTGGATCTCTCTGATCCTGAGCTGGTCAGAGACTTGTTTTAGGCTCTGGTCAAAATACACTTGAAGTTATCCTTCCTGGATGCATGGAAGAAACCCAACATTTTTGTTCTTTCCTACCTCCTTCCACTTAGATATTATGTATATAGAAGTCCCATATAAATCCCAACCCCTTTGTTTTGCCATTTATGGCTCCCTAGAGTCATATTATAATAGCTTTGATTAAAATACAAACCAAGTGAGTAATTGCAGGCTTTTTAATTTTACAATGTCAGTTTGTCATTGTAATGGATATGTTGGAACATGAAAGTCTCTTAACGAATTAAAGGAAATGCATATTTAGAAGGACTTAAAACTGCCCATGACCAGCAACCTCATACACTCACACAAAAACAAGAGAGAGAGAACAACTTTTCCTGTCAGTGATGCAAACCCCCAATAAAAATTATGAAATGTATGTCCTCCTGACTGCAACACTCAAAGTGCCCTGTGGCTTCATTGGATATTATTAGGCAGAACTCTTGTGTACTTATTTTGAACAGGGTCTTCCATCTGTATATATCCATAATGATGAAAAAAAAAGTTATTTTTACAACAGAGTTGAATAGAAAATAAAAAGGGAAGAGCTTAGTTAATATAGTTTATCCCCTCCATTCTGTAACATCTCATCTTAAAAGTAATAATCCTTACATTTCAGGAATGTCCAGGAAGCAGATGTTTGTTTTCCCTTCTCTGTGTTGTTCACCACTCACTTCAGAATTTTTTTCATCATTTTGTGCATTTCACAAAAGACACAGTGAGAAGCATTTTGTAGTGAAACTGCTGGAAGATGATTTTTATTGTAAAGATTTAATGAGTAGATCTAATGACACTTGGACCACCCCTCAGAAATGCGAGTAAACTTAAATATCGACCTGCTCCCCCCCCATCTCTGACTCTACCAGTGCTGGAAAGCCCTGATAGGTAACATCAGACCTACAGTGTCACTGCTGCAGTCATGCCACAGAGTATTTATGCAGCAGTGTCAGTATTGCTATTATTCATCACATAACATGTACCAGATTAAACTGAATTTTTTAACAGAACACCACTTTTTCCTCCCACTTTATGCATGAAAATTATATGCATAAGTGCACACAGGAAGTGGCAAATGCAAAACTTAATTCAATTTTTATTCTTTTCAGGCATTTCTAGGCATTGGAAAAGGAAGAGAGAGTAAAAATAAAAAGAAAAAAATAAACACCTCCCTTCCAAAAAAAACCCCAAACAACAAAACACAAAACAAACAAACAAAAACTCAAACACGAAGCAAATTGTTTTTCCACATATTTCAGAGCTGCCAAGGCAGGAGCAGACCTTTCTTCATGGCCAATTGCTCCCCTCCCAGTGTCCCCTGGCATATATGCACGACTCATAAAGATTTCTCTGTTTGGTAGTGTCTGCTTTACATGGCAAAGCAATTTCTGCAGCTGAAAAAGGCAGAAGATAACACCACACTAAGCTGTTTAATGCAGCTGTGACTCCTGCCTAGACTTCACTGGCAATGTGTCAAGTTGTACTGTCAGAATGACTCAGGTTTTTTCCCAATTTTAACTTAAATCCTCAGACGTGACAAGCACCTGAAATTTGTAATGATTAGAAAGTGGGAAGCAGTCAGTGACTTCTATTCCAGCCCTGAGATCATAAGCTCACTCCACACTCTAAGGATTTTAATAGCTTTTCCTTAGCATTTATGCACCAGCCTTTTAGGAAAGCGTTTTCCATTTCTGAGAGACACAGCTCTGGTTGGACCTGGGCTGACACTGGATTTGGAAAGAGGAGATACGCATTCATATTCTGCTCCTTCTTTCCACAGGGCTCCTCCCACACCACTGAGCACACTCCACGACGATGTTCATTCTCCACCTTTCTACCCCCATCCCAAACCCTTCTTGGACTCACAGATCTTTAATGGTGTCAACAGCACTCCACTGAGCCCCCATGTTTGGCTGAAATTGCTATTTACTCACACTGATGTCTACACTGAATAGGACTCCAATCCAGCAAACCCTTGTGCCCCCAGGAAGTGTGGATATGGCCATACAGCCATACTTACTATTGTCTTACTCATGGAGACTGATGTGAGGTAGATTTTTGTCCACAGAAATGCCCACATCCCCACCCCCTTACACCAATCACTCTGAGCAAAACTATTCCATACACTGTCTGAGCCCTTCACAACCACAAATATAATTCCTGCAAAAATATCTCAGTTCCCCAATCATGTTTATTTGACAAACAATTTCTAATACATGAAGGAAATAAATATAATTTACCCCCCTCTTACTTGACTATGGTTTCTGTTCAAAATCAGCCTTTTCCCAAAAGCAGTATGTGTTTGATAAGTGTACAACTGACTTTGCTTCTCTTTTTTAGCAAAGGGATGCATGTTACGAAATAAAAATGCAAGGAATTGTTCCTCCTGCTTGCTATTTACTGCTCATATACTGAAACTCTCTTTAAGAATAACAAGAATTGATGTTCTTGTCACTAGCAACAATATTTACAGAATGTATGTTATGTTAAAGATGAAATTGAAAGTAAAATGATTCCACTAAAAGAGACACGCAGACTATCTCACCCTGGCAAAGACTGTTCACCTTTTGTCAAGATGTTTTGCTTAATATTCATAAACCTTTTGTATTTGATGTTGACTATTTAAATCAGTTATTACCTGCCAAAGTGGGTTCTCTGCAAACATTTGTGATATCAGAAAGAAATAAACAGCAAGTTATTATAAAGCATAACCTGAGGTATTTCATAAGCCATAGGAATTTTCCAGCATTCAGTTAAGGATGGTCCTTGTGAGAAACAGAGTAAAAATGTTCTGAAAGGGAAATACAGAACAAATAGAGCTCATCTGATTCCCTGAAGTCTTTCAGTGTACCCAAGGAACTCCTGCAGGCCCCAGCAGTGCGACAGTTTAGAGCCAAACCCAATTGTTAAAATTGGCACAGAGCTGCTTGTAGAGCAAACTACAGAGGTCCCATCAATACCAGAGCACGAGAGCAAATTTCATCTGAATAAATGTATCTCCATGATTGTCAAGATGGTGAAACTATGGTCTTAATTCCTTTCCAATATTCTCTTAAACAAATATAAAAATCCTTAAAATAATACCATGACTCATGAAAGGAGAATAATGATGCATTCAGCTTGTACTTCTCAGGGTGGATAAAAAATTATCACATATTATTATTTACCTGGAGATCAAGAAATACACATCCAGCCTGTTTTACACCCCTACAGCCATTGCAAGCACAACCAAAACTCACAACTCATAAAATCCAAATTAAATTTCTTTTTTGTCCATACACAGAAGCATAATGCACCAAACATACCACAAAAACACCCCAGTGAGAATTTAGATTTCTTTTTAGGGGCTTTCTGACCAAGGGAGCAGGGGAGAGAATTCCAGAGCCACAAACTCAGAGCAGTGTATTTTGTCAGCAGTGCTCTCTCCTCTCTCTAGGAGAAACCAACACCCTTCCCAAAGAAGGAGGGAATCAGTTATTTCAGGAGATTGCCTTGCATAAGCTCACCATAGAGAAAAAGAAGTGTAAAATATACCTTTTAGCACAAGTATTTTGAAATTATGAACTTGCTGACACGGGTCACTTAACAGAATTTACACAGTAGATGTTAGCAAAATATATCCCTGGGTAAGCAACTCCCTCCACTCTAAGATATCTTTGCCAAGTTATAGTGTAGTGAGAAAAAGAAACTGATTAGGAAAAAAAAAAAAAACCCAAAAAAAAAAACCAAAAGCAACCGTGACAAAAAAAACAACCAAACAAAACAAAACCCACAACAACAACAACCCAACCCAAAACTAAGCAGAAAGAACAAAACAGGACATCTGGACAAAGAGGAAAAGTGTAGTTATTATTTGACCACACTATATTTCATCCAGAAAAAAAAATCCCTGCAATTTCAAAAGAGTCCTACAAAAAATCCTAATGATGTTCAATATATGCAGCAGGGGCCATGCATGAACAGAGAGATGATGCTTTTAACAGGTTTTTCTGTTACAGTTACACTCAGAGCAGACAATTATGCAAATAAAAAGAAGAAAAACTCTACAGAGGAAAATACTTCTCTCTCACAGGAATGAAAATGAAAACAGTATTAATCATATGCCTCCAGAGAATCTGGTATTAAGCACTACTAGTGACAAAAGATACAAAACAATAATTCAAATGTATTTCACCTGTCATATACGCCCATTAATATTCTCTTCTCTCAAATTTTTTGCATCTCTCATTTTTCCCTCAATGAGACAGGAAAAAACCTCATGAGGAGGGATGCAAGGCAAAGAAAGCAAATCAAATGGAATTCCAACAGGTAGGTAAAAAGTAAGCCATGCTTTCAGCCAAGACAACTTCTGTAATGGATTTATATTACTGCATAACTGAGGTCCTGTGCCATGTTTTTGGACAGAATTGCTGAGGAGTACATTCCCAAAGCCAAACAGAAAATGCAGTTACCCAGACAATAAGAAATGCATCTAATTTCTCCATAATAATGAAGCTGTCATGCTACAAATGCAAAAATTTGTATTTTTTGGTGAAAGCATTTATTTTTTTTAAGCATGCCTCTAAAAGTCATTCTTTTCAGCAAACAATTTCCAAAATTGGCATCAGCAGACTCAGACATCTCATGGCAATACCTGGTAGATGGGACTAATGCCTAAGACACTCTTCCTTTTGGTTGAGAGGAAGAATGTAATTTTTTTCTAACTACAGTGAAACCATGCACAAGTCAACAGAAGGATCCCTGCAAGAAACAAGAGAGCAACAGTAGAAAAATCATGATACTTTTTAAAAAATAAATCTGAAGTAGAGCCAAACTGCCTTTAACTAGAGGGGTAATTAAAATACCACCCAGAGGTGAAGGTTCACTTTTGCATGAAATAGTTGATAAAAACACTCCATTCTGTTTCTATCAGCACTTCCAACAGTGCTGTTGAGGGATTTTCCCTTTCAATTCCTCAAGTAAGGTGGTGTGTCTCAAAATCAGGTCAGATATCTACACATTCTCCTGCCATGAGCACCACACATCTGTGGACACACTTGGACACACTGATTAGGAGGATTCATCCTTCAGACCGAGTCCAGCCCTTGTTCACATCCCACCTTCAAATCCCTCAGTTTCTCATCCCTTCCCCTGTATCCATATGGATGCACGTGACTGAACCTTCTGTCCCCTTCATACACTGCTCTGCAAATGGGAACCATCTCCCTTTCATGTGCTTGTTCTTCAGTTAACACAATGGCCTTGCTCAAAACTCACCTCTGATCCCCAGGGACCAGGAACCTGTGCAGAGACGTGTATTTGGAAAAGAGGGTTTCCGTCACTTTTCACACGGTCCAGGTAGAAACTGGCCATTATCTAAAAACAGTTCTTGCAACAGAGAACACAACCATTAATTTAGGAATGCATTTCTGTTTTATCAAACCCAATATCTGCTTCATAAAAACATGATTCCCCTCCTACCAAGCTGCTGACCGATATATTCTGTTTCTTATCAGTGAAACTCATGATCACGCTGTGTTTTCATGTTGAGATGAAAATTGGAAAATAGGTATACAGGTTTATTCTGTCATCTTGACAGGCTGGTTTTTCCTTGTCATGTTTTAATCCACTTTCCATACTTTTAACATTAACAACTTCTGACAAACTTTTCCTCACCCATGAAGATAACATCCTCATAAATGACCTCACACTTTGTCTGAGGTCTGGAAAGTGAACTTACTTCCTTTTATCACTTTGTACTAAAAAGGAAGAAAATTAATCATTATTAAAAAGGGCTTTCCTCCCCTCCTTTTTAATTCTCCTTAGAAATAATGGTTACTTTTATCTTTTCCTTCTGAACTACAGGTACAGTCCTATTGTATCATTTGCTGATGCCTTTGAGCATAGTTATTCAGCTCAAATGCATTCTTTAAATCAATGAAAATGAATGAAATTAGCACCTGAAGGCAAAATAAATTAAATAAAATGTACAATAATACAGGTCTGTGTTTTTCTCTGTGCATAAACATTAATATTCTGTGCCTGACATTCAAATAAACAATTTTGTACCACTGAAATGAAATATCCATATTTTCAATTTTTGTATCTTTTTAAAACTTAAAATTTTTTGGAATGTCAGTATTCCAACAGAAAAAGGGTTTTCCTACAGAAGAAAAGTTTTCTGTTTTACTACAGAGAAAAGTAAGGCAGAGGATTCTCATTTATGTTTTAAAGAATCATGCTGCTTACAAAAATACTGGTTTTCTAGGACCTGAAAGCGAATTTCTTTCTTTACCCACCGAACAAAGCAGAATCTGTGGGAAAAGCAATCCCTTTTGTTTCACACATAAGCAAGAAGTTTTTACACATCCTGGTCTCTGCTTGGAATGGGAGGAAGGATTTGAATTTCTGATATAGTTATCCACAAGAAGCAAGGCTGAGCACGCACTCTTTAAAATGAGACAGTGAATATTCAGTAACATTGTCATGTCTGATTTTCCTGGATAAAACTGGGATTTGCACCAGTTCTTATTGCTAAGTGTTCAGCATCACCTCCAACATCCTTTCTTACAGATTCTGAAATATGTGTTATGAACCTTTTCCAGCTGAGCCACAACTTAGAAAACCCACCTTGATTCAAAATAAAGGTCAAACTGCATTAGAAATTCCTTAGAATTCAGACAAATAAATTGTGGAAATTAGCTTTTTGACAACTACTATTTCCATAACATCAACAATCTAATCTGTGTGATAGCCATAAATCCAACAGGAACTAATTATTTTAGGAAGCAATAAGGCTGCATTAGTGCCATGAGTGGCATGGACTCACTAGGTCTACATCAGGCAGCAGTCCCAGGGGATGCTCCACTGTTCCCTCTCTCTTCTTCCAAATTATCTAAAGGAAAAGAGGTTTAAGCGTCTGCCAGAATTAATTTATCCTTTGAAAAATAAGGAAAGATAGAGAA
Source organism: Platyrinchus mystaceus (assembly GCA_035041135.1). NCBI lineage: Eukaryota > Metazoa > Chordata > Aves > Passeriformes > Tyrannidae > Platyrinchus > Platyrinchus mystaceus. The sequence goes on from JAWWLV010000021.1 coordinate 6,671,228, forward strand.
TATAAGACAAAAATAATTAAAAAAAAATATCTTTCAGAATTGCTTTCTGCCCAAGCCTACTTAATTACGCTATTTAGCCCCATCCACTAAGCACCTCACAATTTCCCATGGATTAACAAGGCACATTCCAGATGAGACATGGAGGCAAAGCAGTTTGCCCACGGATTTCTCAAACTCCAGCCCAATGCCACAACCACCAGGCCATCCCCTGGCTCCACAACAAGAACCCAGAGCATTTTTCAAACGTCCATTAAAGTTTCATTTTAGCACAGCTCATGTTGCCTACAAGAGACCTCCTCTCCTGGGAGTGAGAGCAATCTCCTCACTGTCAAGCTGAGCTGGTGGAAGGCCCCAGATGAAAGCTCACACCTGGAAGACCTCAATAGAGCAGAAAAAACCCCAGTGTTTCTGGTCAGCTATTTTAGAAATTTTGGTGGTGTCACCTTTTTGGTGTCAGTCTTTTCAAAGACCTGTGGAAGCATTCACTAATTTCAGACGATGTCACATAGAGAGAGTGAGCTTGCTTGCTTGCTTTTTTTTTTCTAAGATTTGAAACAGACTAAAAAGAAAAATTACTTCCTCTTATTTTTTAATTAGAATTGCCAGCCCCATCAGCAGGTGGAAGGACACTGCCTGCAGGAGCTTTTTTGTTGGCTAAAAACTTGGTTTATATAATCAGCATGGTAATTAGTGAGCTCTTTGCTATTAAAAGGAACTCATTACTGCTATATTTTGCTGATTGATCCATACTCATGAAGTAATTTAAAAATGTAAAAAGCATTTTTGTGAACCACTTAAAATCTTCAATACAACTATTGAGAAAATGTAACTGACAGTTGCCTTTGACTAAATTCCAATCTGTAATTCTTTAGCCATTCAAGCAAATCTATGTGGAACTGGGAAATTAAAATAAGTACCTGAAACCATATATAGTTCTCTATTACTTGTCAAAATTCTTTTGCAAAGGATAGGGCCTTTTGTATCAAGTAAATACCTGCCTCAGATTCTGGGACATTTTCACGGGTGATCTTGCAATGAAACAAAGCCACCAAGTCCCTACACAACTATTTGTAGAGTCTCTGGATTGCCCTGGATAACTCACAACTTCCAGCAATGCTTCTCTTTGTCCTGAGGACTCCTGGGAGACTTGTCCTGCCCATGAAGACCTATCAGTCACACGGCATTCTGAGGAGCAGTTCAAAAAGAAAACCACCTTTACTCAAAATTAATGATTAGCATGGATACAAAACTGTTGTAGGATGAATTACTTTCAGCTTTGAACCCTCTGGCAGGTTTTCTCGTGCTTCAAAAAGAACTGATAAATTATCCAACAATTTCTAATATTGAAATGCAAAGAGGAGGGAGAAGAATGAGGGAGAGGTGACAAGAGGGTGGACATGTGTCAAGTGTCCAAAGAATTTCCCTTATTCAGGGAAATCTCAAGTGAAATTCTGCCTCCAATTAAGTCAACATACAACTCAGTGAGCTCAATAGTGCCAGGATTTCATCCTTGACCCACTGCCTCAAACTCCATCCTTTAGTGCTTCTAATAAATAGTCTGCTCCTTTCCTCCTGACCAGCTCAGGTGCCACTTCATTTCCAAGCTGGCTGTGGCTCTGAGGCTGACACTATTCTTTCAGGCATTAAAATAGAATTGCCATGGCAATCCAATCTGGTATTTATAGGCTCCACTACAGTGCCAAATTATTTCACAAACTGAAAGGACATCACTAGTAACTGAAACCGATACTTCTTTTGACAGGCATCATAAGTAACTACGGCTGGCCCAGTTCACTCTGATGAAGGAAAAAGCAGACTTCAGTGAGAGCTGGGTCTGGCCCTAAAAACATGCAGCATGGTCACACAGTGCCTACAATAGGAAGGGAATACAGATTTCAGCTCAGAATCAAGATCTGTCACTGTCCTGAAGGGACAAGAACAATCTGACCATGCACTTCTCTGTAAATTTGATGGGCACTTGATGTGGAAAAGTGATTTGTACTTTGCTCCCGCAGACAGACTTTTCTGCCAGCATTAACACTGCTGATGTGCTGCTTCAGAGCAACTCCTTTAGGGTGATAAATTTCAGTACTTAAAGGTCTATTTCCCTATTCCATTCCTTCCTATTTCCATATTTTGAAGAGGAAAGGAATATGCTATTTCAGCCACTGCTCTTGTTTTATTAGTGCATTAAGTATTTTTAGGCTCTTTTTTCCTTCCACGAAAGTAAGTGCTTATAACATTCATTTTACTTTAAGAAATTTATTCTTGCTTTCAAGCTGCGGAAACAACTCTTACTGAATATTATTTTTAACTTTCTTGGAGATGGATGATTTATTTTTAATTGCTTCTTTAGGTCAGGAAGCTGCTTACCAGTATGCTTTCATTTACTGTGTTCATTAATTTAAGCTTTTTAAAAAAGTAATATGTCAAATCACTTTTTTCTCCTGGAAAGGGAAGTCATGGTAGATAGAGAGATCAATTATTAATCAGCAGTAACCAAAAGTGAAAAAAAAAATCCTCAAGAAGCATCTTAAAGACTCGAGTGCTCTGGAGTGAATGAATTTATACCAGATCATACTTTTCCAAAAGAAGCTCTCCCAGAAAATTAAAGCACAGGGAGATGGGGGTCTAAATCCTCAGAGCTATTGAGGTCCTTTGGTTTTATTTCTCAACACAAAACAAGAATCCCACTTAAAATTTAAAAAATAAGGAAAAAAGGGAAAAGTAAACAAGAAAAGAGAAAGAACGATCTCCAAGGTTACACAAATATGTACATGAAAACAAAGACTGCAGCCAGCTCTTCCAAATATTGAACTCCAGTTAATCCAAATCCAGCTGTCCATCCCTTCAAAGCTAGTAAATTAATATATTTATAGAAGTACAGGATCCTATCCAGCAAATAAATTGTATCATCTATAGAATTCATTAGATGCAAGTAAATTTACACTTTGTTATTTCCTGCACTTCAATTTAAGAAACATGAACAGAAAAAGTACATGTGAAAAACCTCTTGAAAAAAATCACTGCTTCTCAAGCCCACATATTTATTACACAGATCATAGAAGAGAGCTCATAAACATCCATAAACCGATTTATAGCCTGTTCTGCTAAGAAGCAGTGTATTGAAAAACAGCCAGTTCAGAACTGCCTTGAAAATGGGATTCGGTGATCCTGTATTCACTATGTTTTATGTAAAGCATAAAAATAGCTTTGAACTCTAACTAATGTTACTTTTGTCTCTTCATTCTGTATTCAGGAAAGTAAATTTGGACATGATACTATAACCAAGCTTTCTGCCAGAGAATAAAGTCAGCATATAGACAAGAGATCATCTGTTTCTATAACTAACTAACTAACTAACTAACTAACTAACTAAATAAATAAATAAATAAATAAATAAATAAATGTTACTATAACAAAGAATAAATGGGAATTAAGCTCTCCTAACAGATTAATTCTAACTTTGTATAACTAATATTCAAAAGCAGGTATACTGATGTCAGCAAACTGAGAGGAGCCAGACAACAAGGCACGTGCCATGTGAGGAGTTCCCTGGTGCCACCCACAGCTCTGTGCCCAGGCTCAGGCAGGGAATGGTCCCCAGAGCAGCCTGTCCCCAAAGCAGACCCTGCAGTGTGTCAGACACTCAAAACAAGAGTCTACAAACCATGATGGAACTTTCCTTGATAATCATCCTTCACTTTGAAGAACAGCATCAAACCTAGAAATGCAGCCACTACGAATCCTGGGATATGCTGCTGAGATATGCTCTCCCTTCATTTCTGTTTCCCCAAGATCTGCTTCAGATCGGATCCCTGGAATCCTATGGTTTGGCAGTCCTCATCTGTCTATTAGTACTTCCTGCTTCAATATGTTTTAGAAACTGAAGTAGTGGAGGTTTGCCTCTTTGAACCAAGGACAAGGCCTGTTATGGAATCGGGGCGACCCCGTTTTAACAATGTAATCATAATATGTTGTTTTATTTTCCTTTCCATCTCATTTTAGTCAGTTTGATATCATAGGTAGCTTCTGTATTTTTCTAAGAAATCTGGCCAAGTATATTCTACAGGATCCATGGGTTTATTCCAATTTCTCAGCATATCTTCTGTTCCCTTCAGCCCATCTTTTTTTCCCATTTAACTGTTTGTCTAATAACAGGCAAGTCCTTTTCTAACACAGTGTCACTCATGGACCTTCATTACTGTATGAACCAAACTTCTGAATATGAACCACTCTGGCAAACCCATGGGCTCAGGCCTGTACTAATCCTTCTGTGACCTATTCATTGCTAGAGGCAGTACCAGGAAAGAAAGGGGATATGGCCAGAAAATGTGATCAAGAGACAGAGAAAAAGGAAATCAGAAGCTACAGCAGCATCACGGATCTGTGCAAGAAAAAGCACAGCTGAGAGCACATGAAGTGCATTTTCCTGGACCCACTCTTTCCAAGAATTGAAAGCACAGAGTGAGACCACAGACTAGAAGAGAAAGGTCAGCTGAAGAGCCCAGCTTCTGTGGGAACAACAAGCAGGTCATTCTGAAGATCTTAGGGAGAAGTACATCAGTCCAGTTGATAAAAGGAGATTAAGGGAAAAGTCAGCCAATGAGAAGTTTTCTGTAAGTCTGCAAAAACAAAGCAACCAGAAAAAAAAAAAAAATTGAAAAAATGGCTCGTCCCCTAAGCCCCACACTGACTTCATGCCAGTGTTCTTGTTTTTTTAATAACTAATTTATTATTCCAGACTACAGTGACTTTTATTACCAAACGAGTCTACGCTGCCAGCTGAACTGTTTTCCTCTTTTATCAGAGCTTTTATCTCGGGGGCCTGACTTTGTGGGCAGAAGTCAATCTGTACCAACACACTGAGTGCCAGAACTGTCCCCAGTGAGGCTGAGAAATCAGTACTAAGTGACCACTGGGAGTTGTGGCTTACTTTGGGAATGTATTCCAATGTGGCACTGTGGTCAGTCTTCCTGCACAGACAAACATGAGCAAAACATTTCAATGAGGCTGTTAAAGAAACAAATAGAATCACTCTGTTCACACTTTTAAAAGCTTCTCTGCTTATAGTGTCCCTGAAGTGAAATTCTGAAAACAAAAAGCAGCATTTTAGAATCCTCAGTTTTTCCTGTAACCGACATCCTTTCTTGCCGTGTCTGGCAAAACACTGGATAAAGTGAACCCAGACAGAATATGGGAGAACTTTTTTACTCTAAAGTATTATTTACTTTAAATTCAGATAATAAATAAATTACTGCTAGTTCTGCTATACTATGTTCACACTGTTCGTTTCATGCTATTCTCGATAACAAAGAAGGTACTGCTATTTTTTCAAGATTTTATATGTGCCCCACACAAGCTAATGATGGCAAAGGATCCAATCTGTTTGGGATTAGTGGATCTGAGAGCTTTGACCTTACATTGCTTTCATTCTGGGCTGAAAGCTGCCTGCCAACATTCCTTTGAGTCCTCTGGCACCTCTTTATGCTCTTAATTTTCAGTGCAGGTAGCAATATATTCCTTTTGAAATGTGACACGTACCATCTACTTTTTGAGATACCCTTGCAACAGTACTAACTCCTCGTTACCCTGCATAAAACTCATGATCAATTACTAACATTTCTCTTATATCATACTATCCATTTTACACCTCAAGGCAGTTTCCAAGTCTTGTTTCAAGAAAGCCAGCAACTTTTTGCAGGGAAGGGCCATAATGTAGAACTAGTAAGTACCTCAGTGAAGGACATTTTGGAAACTGGAGCCTTTTATAGACTTCAGTACACAAGTGAAAATTTCAGATTCCTCCTTTTCAAACAATGCATCTTCATCACAACACCATGACACATTTTGTCACTGTTCAGTATAACTGCAGTAACCAAAGAAAAAAAAAAAAGAAAGAAAAATTAAGAGCCCATAGCACTATTCAAAGAAAAGAGAACTAATATAAATGGAAAGGCAGCACCAAGCCTCCTTATCCTAGCTAGTACAATTAATATTTATTGCTAATAATTTATATCTCAATAAGACACACATAGTTACCACTGGCAGCAATGAAGGTTCCAGTAACATGAGACAAAATTATATATGTGCATTCACATAAACACTGTAAAATTCACCCCTTTTCACCTTCCTTCACAGAGAACCCCACATCAACATTGTTAAACTAATCTCCTGCCTGGAGAAAAGCAAAATGCTTCTGCAATTAGGCATTTCCTTTGAATGAGCTTTAAATCATAATCTATGTTTTTATTCACACTAACACCCTTTGCTAAATATACAGGGATATATGTTTCAATAACTGAAATCAGTGTATTTGCTCTTGATTGCCTGTTTAATTCAGAGTAGTTGTTTATTTAACTGAACAAGCATTCCACAGAAATTTGTAAAAAAACAAGATTATCATCTGACCCCCTGAGATTACCCAGAGAGACCCACTCAAAGAACTGTTTTGAATGTTAAGCTTGGCAAATTGGGAAAAATATCTGCACATTCAGTGACACAGGAAGAACTTCCTACTTACATGGACACGCAGTGGCTTTGTATAATAAAATTATTGTTTCTAGTACCTCCTGAAAATCATACATCCCAGTTTAACACACATTGACCTATTTAACACACATTGCACCATTATACTTTGATCACCCACCATGTATCTAGATCTTCTCTCTTCTCCTATTACATCTGATGATAGATCTACAATTTGTAGTAGAAACATTTGGTGTGAATCTCTATATGACCTGAAGTAATACTGAATTTCATCCTAACTTTAAAAAAAAAGTTTTCTAATTCTTTTCATATTATATTCTGATTTTTTCCCTGAGTGGAGACTCCTTTCTAAGTTTGCCTCGGCAGATTTCATTAGTATATGTCTACTTCTGCGCGAAGGGTCACTAAAAGGATGAAAATATGAAATATAACCAATCTAAAAACTTGGAGTAACTCCACTGGGAACCATTAGGAACAGCCTCAGTAGCATAATTATTCTCCTAACTAAGCATAAAAAGAAAGGAAAAGGCTATTATTTAACCTTTCTATATGTAAGGACAGAAAATAAAAGTATCACATAAAAAACAACAAGCAGATAATAAAAAAATAATCTTTTGCATTACAAGCAAGTTTTCACAAGATACTATTGAAGCAGGTGCTTAGCAATAGTCATAAGAACATTTTGATGATTAAGAGGACGGTGTGCAATTAGCTCAACTCAGGCACATGTTACACACATTATTGCTCCTGACTCCCTGAGGCACACAGAGATCAATCCACAGTTTGAGACCAGGGACAGCTTTTTATCCTCAGCACGATATTTTTAAACTAGATGCCCCTTACAGTAACACAGATCTGCAGCAATCCAGCTCAAACCAAGGGAGATACTTTTCGTGCAATATGTTACAATTTATTTTAGAATCAGTTCTTACAATTCAACTTAAGCATCCTGATGAGAAAAGGCTACAGGCAAAGCCTCTGCACAGCTATTGTAAGGGGGAGGAAAGAGAGAAAGTTATCACAGGTGGACACTTTCATTGCATTAGCTCTTAATGGTGTGGCTCTGTATTGCCAAGAGCTCCAAGCATTACAATAAAGCTCTTCCTTTGCCATTATCTGCTTTATGCCTGTTTTACGCTGGTTTGAAGCCAGGGTCCAGCAACCTTGCATCAGGGAAAAGCTTACAGGAAAGCCTAATGATGATCAAAATCTATATTATACACCATAAAATTGAGAAGAAGCGATTTCCTTTGTCACTCTTTTTATGTCGCCATTCTTATCCTGCCACTTCACCCATGGTTTCACAGTGGCACATATATATAATACTATATAGAAGCATAGTAGCAGGTGAGATTTTCTGGCCCTATATCAAGCAGCAGCTTAGCTCAGGTGCTACTATTCTTTTTCCCTGCTTCTGCTTTTCTTAGTCCTAGAATGGTTACTATCCTGACGAACCAATAATTTCAGATCCTCTGAAATGTCATAAATACTCTATTTTTGTAACATTTGTGCTTAATTGTGAAGCTATGAGAGATTAGTTAGCAACGGCAGAAGAGGGAGTTGTTCCAGCATGTACAGCTAAAGCTTGAAATAACACCTGGGGTTTGAGGAGGGCAGAGCCATTCAGCAGCCTGGGAAGTGCCAGTAATTCCTAACTCAGTCCTAGGTATAGCTGGGGGGAGAATTTCTTGCTCCCACCCCCACAAACATTGTCAGCTGGGCATCAGACACAAGATGGAGTTCTTCAAGTGCATTAATACATAAGCAATACATGAATATATAAGTAAAGCAAGCTGGAATCCTCCTTTGTACAAGCCTTTCACTTTTTAGGCAAAGGTGTCAGGGATTTTTTAGGAAAGAGAGAAAACAGGAGAAAGGGAGAAAATATTTTCCCTCAAACCAATGCTTTGATGATGTTCCAGGCAACTACACTGAGCCTTCAGCTGCTGCCTTGCTGAGCAGCCTTTGATGTTGCCCCAGGCAGTTATCACCTAGCCTTTGGCTTCTGCTTGGTCAGACACCCTCCGGTGCCATTTCTGATTTTTGTGATTAGATCTTATCAATCTCACATACTTATGACTTTTTTTTGTCCATCTGACAATGATGTAAATCTTCAACATAATCTTAGGCTGGGTCTTTTTATTTTAATTTCATTTACTTCACTGGTTTTCTTTCCTCTCTACATCTGACTCAGAAAATCCCACTCTTCCTGCCCAATGGAATGCTTCATCTACTTTGATTTTTCCACTAAACATTTTCTGTGCAGGGAGGAGGAAGAATATGCTTTCTTTGTATTTATCTCATTTTATACTCAAAATGTTGAGTGCATGTCTGCCAGAAGCAGATATTCCATGCCCTCCTGATCAAGGTAATACATCTTGGCCTTATTGAGCAGAGATGTAAGAGATTTAGAATAAGATGCTGCTAAAGCTGTGAACTCTGCCTATTACTTCTGCATTAACAGAAAGAGTAGTAGAAAGCTGCCATCAGATCTTTTCTTCACTTATGATACTTTAACTTAGTTCTTCCTTGACTGAGAAAGACCTAAATTTAGATTAAAGTGTACCAGTGAAGTGTCATCATTTCAATTAATTGAAAGAGGAATGTTTGACCAATCAAATGTTAGTAGGGTTTTTTTTCCTCATTTTTACTGTCCATCTTCATTCCCCACATTTCATATATGTTCCTTTTGATCACATCCTGTGACTTTTCAAAGCAATAGACCACCTTCAAAGAACAATGATGTCTAAATATCAAAAGGTCACCATAATTTTAACCTTAAACAAACTATTCTGCATCCCCAAATCCATCTTCAAATTTGCTTGACAGCTTCCCTAGAGCCACACCACAAAACAGAAATCACTGTAATGGATGTTAATTCTGCAAAGGATGCACCACAGACCTTTGGAGGCACTCGAAGAGGAGGGTGCTCTTATCTAAATAGTCAGTGCATGGGAAGGGCTCATCTGATGCCTGCAGCATGTAGACCCTGGAACTTGCTACTGCATTGAAGATACACAGCCTGTTTTGGAAAGTTTACGTCAGAAAATTACAACATAGCTAAACAAACAAAGACTACCATTGAATAAAAGAGTATGCATTTCTCTTGCTAGAAAATAGCTTTTAAAAGAAAAGCTGTGTAATATGAAGAAAGAAAACACTTTCATTTCAACATCCAGAAACTTCTTGCTCAGGGCACGACCACCACACACACCTGTGTGATGGAGCAGGGGATATCTGAACTAACAGCGCTCCACAGGTGGAGTTTGGTGGTTTGTTTGGTTTTTATTTCTTTGTGAATAAGCTTATTCAGGGAGAAAATAAATGATCAACACTGCAAAACCGAAAAGCAAAGGCAAACCCTAAAGTCTCAAGTTTAGTAGCACTGAGTTTTCAGAGCATAAAAATAATGCAAGATGGCAAAGAACTCAAAGAAAGATAAATTTTTGCTAAGATCAAACTGCCTGGGGTGACCAATGTTTTAGCAAAAAAGCCATCCAAGCTCTGCACTTCATCTCTAAAGAAAACCAGCACAAGAATAAATACTATGTGGAGAAAGGCACTGCACATATCCAAAAGCATTACAACAATACATTGCAACTATTCCATAATGCTGCAGCCCTGATACCTTACAGCTTTAGTATTAATGCTAATGAACTTTTAACTTTCTTTAGAAGGACCGAAACATTAAGGAGTATAAATTTGCATGAGGCTAACACTGTTATGAATGCAAAAAAGCAATCACAGAGGTCTGCATAGGTGGTTTACACAGTACCATACTGGCATTTTACTTTCATGTTTGCCTGGAAAACACTTGCTCAGTATTGATACTCAGTAACATAACCTGAACAACAGTTCTCAAAGAAACACCTACACACCAGAACATGCTTAGCCATTTTAAAATTAAGATTACTCTTTTTTGAATTGAAAACAGTATGTAGTTCCTTTTTGTTGAAACATTTTCATGTTTTAATCATCTTCTAACTACAGTGCAATTTGAAATCAGTCTTACGTCCTTAAAAAATTTACATCTGTGTTTTTCAAAAAAATCATAGAATCATAGAATGTTAAGGAGTTGAAAAGGACCTTAAGGACCATCCAGTCCCAACATCCCCACCATGGGCAGGGACATCTCCCACTGAACCAGGTTGCATGAAGCCTTAAACACTTTTCAGGGATGGGGCAGCCACAGCTTCCCTGGGCAACCTGTGCCAGCATCTCACCATCCTCACAGGGAGAATTTCTTCCTAATATCTAAGCTAAATTTCCCATCTTTCAATCTGTACTACTCCTTGTCTTATCACTACAGTTCCATCACAGCTACCTCATTTTGTCAGAAGGCTCTAGAAGTAGCAAACACATTTGGCCAAACATCTCTATGAACAGCCCCCAGTCAGAAAAAATACATCATTTGTGATGAGGCCAGCTGAGCTGGGTTAGCAAACTGAACACTTGCATCATTGTCAGAACTCAGAGTCCTTAAAAAAACTCCACAAAACAACAACAACAACAAAACCCCCTAAGCCCCACAGCTGCTGACAAACCCTTCTACAAACATTACCTCTGATCCTCAGTTTCATGGTGAACCACCAAATATCTACAGTTGATGGCCTTGGTAGAAACTCTTTTTGCCTTGCTCAGTTGCAATCAGATTTTTACTCTGACAATGATAAATTTATAACCTCTTAGAGAAAATAAGATCACATTTCTGTAGTTCTTTTCCTCTTAAATTAAATGATGTTTATAAAAATGTGTGCTGTTAAAATGGGCCTTCCTATTTTTCTTTCCCTCCCACCTGAATATTGTTTATTTCTACCCATACACTGTGTCATAGCCCCTGTAGTTTCTATAAATTACCTTTTCTCCAGAATATTATTATGATGTCCTATAATTACTACATCTCTACTTACTACAGTTACTAACAGCACAGTGAACTGAGTTGGGTAAGTCATTAGATGCTGGGAAATGAGGCTTAGATGTGGGAAAGAAATAAATTATAGATCAATAGTACTGAAACTGGAATGATCCATTCCACCTAATTAGAACTACCATATTTCAGTATGGTTAACAACAGCTAAAAAGCAAATGAAAAAGTCAAACCTTTAAGTAAATCTTAATAAAGCCAGTCCTTAAAGAACTATCTATAGAAACAGGGTTGTTTTTAATGCACAATCCTAAGATAACATAGTAGCAACAACATTAGCAACAGCTGAATTTCAAAACAATAGTTCTTCATACAACCAGTATGAACCGCTAAAGCTTCACAGCCTCATAGACTGGGCTTGGTAGCTGAAAAATTCTGGTTAGATTTCTAGAAAAATGGTTCAGCTCAAATCTTTTCAAACGTATCTCTGTGTCAAGTGTGCCCTGCATTTTGGGAAATTTTTAGAAGCCTAAACTAGTCCAAAGGCTTGACTGGAGCAGGTATGGACCCACTAATGCATCCATCTGGTACCAAAATAAATCTTGCCATTGGAAGTTGTAACAAGTCAAGCATGAGACTGATATTATAAGGTAAAATAAATTTGGGAAATTAGAAAACAAACAAACAAAACCCCCACAACAACAACAACGAAATACCAAAACAATACAAACAAAAACAAACCACCAAAAAAACCCCTCCACATATTTTATTTATTCTCTTTGATCAGTACTTGAAGAATGGCTCTTTCCTTTAGTCCAGAGTTCATCTGTGTGATGTATCTACTGTCCCCTTAGCCTTGCAACAAACCTAAGCAAGTTTTGCGTGAGAATTATCATCCCACATAGAGTGGTTGCTACAGAGAACTGGAACCTTGGCCATGGGAAGGACTGTGAGAGCTGGGCTGGTGCTTCCAACAAAGCCCACGCCACAGGTTCTGTTCCCCAGTGTGCCTTCCACAGAATCCTGTCCATGCTCCCAGGCTGAGCCCTGCAGAGCCAGCCAGCAGCTCCTGCTGCAGAGGGGGCAACAACTACCACAGCACTTTGCCTTCTGCTCTCTGAAAGTGCTGCCCTTCCTCTGTGTGAATGGCTCGTGGCTGCCAAGATTCATTTTATGAACTGAACCTCCACCTCCAGAATGGCCCTTGGGAGAGGATTCGGGTTTTATTTGCCCTGAGGGGGTCATTTGCTGCTCGTGACACAGGGGAAGGAGCTGGCAGCAGTATTGTTTCAGACTATTTTTCTGTGCAGTCAAAAGGGTGAAATCACATGTATTATCTAATTAAAGGAACCAAACACAGAAATTAACTGATATTTCTGTCTTGCCTGTTGCTGGCCTATTGTCTTAGAAGATGTACTTCCAAAAACAAACAAACAAAAGCCCACTTTTATTTCCCTTTGAGAAGCTCCATAGAATAACATCATTACTCGTTTTAGAAGTACCTTAGCAGGTCAAGCCAAACCTACTGCTATCAGACCAAATGTATTCTTAACAGAAAAAAAAATTCAAATCTACCAAAATATTTTCTTTAGTATTAACCTAATATTTTTTAATACTTTGATTTGCCTATACCCACTCATGCTCCTTAGCACTAAGTACTAGACACAGAGCTTTTTATTCAGCTTTTTGCTACTTAAAAAAAATCTAGCAGGAACTTTTCAAAATAATGTATTATATCTTCATCAAGATATTAAGATAAAAACTATATTTGCTTCTCTGCCTGTGTCTGTGATTAAGAGTAGAAGAAATATATTTTTGGCAATAAGAGCTGTTGTGTTCCTTCACCCTCCTAGTCACTGATGATGAATTTCTGGGGAACTATTTGACTTCCCCAGCAGTCTGAGCTCCAGACTAAAGGGGCTGATGAGCAATGGAAAACACTGGAGCTGTGGCAGCTGGAAGCTGCCTGGAGAAATGTGGTTCTGAACATCACATGTGCATTATAAAACATCCTTTGCGTTGTAAAACTGGAAGTAATATCCATTCTCCACCAATTTCCTATGACAAACTAAAACAAATTAGTTTTTCCCCCACTTCCCAACTGATTCAGACCCACAAAGAGATAAAGAAGTAAATAAGCTAAGACAAACAAAGAAATAAAACGGGGCAAAAACCATACACAGTACAAAGGAGGAATAATAAAGGACATATGGTATCCTAGAAGCGACACGTTTTTAATTGTTGCTTCTGAATAGTATTTACACATCACTAAGTCCCACCATAGGAGCAGCAAGGCAATGAAACACTTGGACCCCTCCAGGGTGTTTTGAGGCCACAGTGCTGTTTAAATGGGTCCGTGTCCTGCAGGAAAGGCACAGGAGGCACTCACACGTGCCCGCAGCGTTTCACGAACCCTTCTTTGAAATATTCTAAAGTTTGGTGGGTTAGATTTGCTATCAAGTATCATGAGAGGCGCCGCGGGACGGGACCGCACCGCACTCACTGCCCTTCGGAAACACCGAACAGAAACACTTCAGACAACGGCAGTTAAAGAGAAAAAAATCATGTTTGTAATAGCGCTTAACTACTCTGTGTGAGAAACAGGGACGGATACCGAGGCACTGACAGGGACAATCGCCCACCGAGTCACTTTACCGTGACGCGCCCTCCCCGCCCCTCACGGGGCACCCGCGCCCGCCCCGCGCGCTGCGTCACCCCCGCGCGAGAGCCGCGCGCCGTGACGTCACGGCCCCGCCCCGCCGGGAAGGTCGCCGCGGTGACTCCGCCATGTTGTCCGTGGCCGCCCGCGCCGGGCCCTTCGCGCCCTTCGTGTCCGCCGCGGCCCACGCCGTGCCCGGCCCGCTCCGACCGCTCGCCCCGGCGGCCGCAAGGAGCCAGCACAAGGTGCCCCTCGACCCCAAGCGGCCCCTGCTCTGCCGGGAATCGCTGAGCGGCCGCGCCGCCCGCGGGGGGCTCGTCGCCAGCGCCAGCCTGAACGGTGCGGGACGGGGGTACCGGCACGGGGATACCGGCACGGGGGTACCGGGGCGGGGGTACCGGGGCGGGGGTACCGGGGCTGGGACTCCGCATCCGGGTAGCGCTGTCCCGGCACCGCTCGGCCCTGCGCGGCGGGGGCAGCCCGGTCCGGCCGGGGGTGCAGGGCCCTGAGCGAGGGCGGGCGGGCGCGCCGCTGGGTTTGGGTGTTTTGGGACGGTGTAAATGGTTGGAGTTGTCACGGTTGCAAGAGCACGCATTGGCGACCACAGAGCTTATTCAAGGGCACCTGAAGGCTGCTTCTTTCTAGTGACCCAGAGTGGGTCAGGCTGGAAGGGGCCGCACTGGGTCACACCTGGTCCGACCTCCCTGCTCAGGCAGGGTCACCCCAGAGTAGCTGGGAGTGTGTGCAGGCAGTTCTGGAACGAGAGGTGTACTCAGGTGATACTTAACTTTGCAGCTGGGAAAATGCAGGTGAATCCTGTGTCATTCAGTGAGGTATTTATTTAACTGCGGGTGTCGGAGCAGAGCTGTGCAGTGAGAACACACGGGGAGTTCTACTGTGTGTTCCCTCCAGGTCAGAAAAGGAGCAGCCGGGTGATGACCCCAAAGTGCTCTTTAGAGCCCGACCTTGGCCAAAGGGCTGTGGCTCTCCCTGACTCACCGGTTTGCATTTCCTGGAGAACTGCTGCCCAGCTCTGCTGGTGCTGGGCATGGTGTCACACTCCTCCGTGCTGTTACAGGGGACATCCCGATGTTCCCAGGAAAGGGCAACACCTTGGGGAAGATGCTCGGTAGCATTAGAGCTGTAGGCTTCACCTGACCCCATAAAGGGTATGCTTAGGTGAAAATTCTACAAGAGTAATAGAGGTGACATTAGCCTTACTCTTAGTTCTAATTAACAACAAATACGCCTTTCACTGAATATAAGGAAATTTTAGCAGTTAATCATATTACTTGTTACTAAATATGAAATATTTTAAGTCTTGATCCTGAAATAACTTAGTGTGGTTTACTCTCGCAGAATTTTGAATTTCAGTTTTAATTTCTCTGCATTTAAAATCCTGCAGCAAATACCTTCTCTATGCCGAGTTACTTGTAAGTAAATGTAACTATTTTCCCCATCATATTGCATATAAATCCCTCAGAGTTAAATTTTAAGTACCTTGAGACAAAAGGTATTATTACCATCTGTTAACTTTATGGCAACTGCTAGAAAAATGTAAAGACTAAATAATGCTTTTCAAATAACAGAGGCTGCACTTTAGCAAGTAGTATGTTCTGTCTCTGCCATTGTGGGAAGTAGCTTTCTTTTGCTGGAGAAACTAATGGAAGGCCTCTTCGTTACCCATCACATCTCGTTACTTTAGCACACAGGTTTGATGTGGGAATCCCACTTGAAAAGCTTGGGATTAGCTTTATCCCTAAATCCTTTGAAAAAGTAAGCCTGGGGAATGCAGGTTTAAAAATTATGTGCTGGGGCACTTACCTATGACAATAGTTTAATAAACACTTAAGATTACTAGAGGCATAGAAGTTACTTAAGTTAAAAGAGCATAAATATGTTAAGCTGCAGATGTGCAAACTTCACTAAATAAAATTTCTTCATAGCAGTTCTTTAGAGGGAAACATTTGAATGGAAAACAGGTCTGTCTTTGCTGAGCTAGTCATGGTATCCTTAAAATCCATGATAAAAACAGTTCACTTTTTTCCAGAAACCCAGAATGTCTCAGATTTTTCTGCAACCTGGTCAGGCTTCACATAATTTTCAATGAATAGGTAAAACAGTTTCACAGATCACCTGTTCATCTACCAAAACTTCCTTCTGAAAACCGTTTTCATACAACTGAAAATTGAAATGTATTATTAATGGACTCCTACCCAGACTTTGGAATAACTTTCACCCGTTATTCCAAGAAAGCAATTAAAAAGGTATAACTAGAAATACATTATAATATTTTTTACCTAAAGGTTGTATCACTTTCTCTCCTTTTCCATGCAGCCCCTGCCAGTGTTCGCTGTGTCCACAACGATGTTGCAGTCCCTGACTTCTCTGCCTATCGCCGCCAGGACGTGCAGGATCCCGCTGCATCTTCCCAGGGCAGCAGTGATTCTAGGAAAGGGTTTTCCTACCTGATGACTGCAGCGACATGTGTAGCAACTGCCTACGCTGCCAAGAATGTTGTCACCCAGTTCATTTCCACCCTGAGTGCCTCAGCTGATGTGCTAGCCTTGTCAAAGATCGAGATCAAGTTATCTGACATTCCAGAAGGCAAGAACATGGCTTTCAAGTGGAGAGGGAAGCCCCTGTTTGTGCGCCACAGAACCCAGGCAGAGATTAAACAGGAAGCTGAAGTTGATTTGGCTCAACTGAGGGATCCACAGCATGACTTAGACAGAGTGAAGAAGCCCGAGTGGGTGATCCTGATAGGTGTATGCACCCACCTGGGCTGTGTGCCCATCGCCAACTCCGGGGATTTCGGTGGGTATTACTGCCCCTGCCACGGGTCCCACTATGACGCCTCTGGCAGGATCAGGAAAGGTCCCGCTCCCTTAAACCTTGAGGTTCCAACTTACCAGTTTGTTGGTGATGACATGGTGGTGGTTGGCTGAGAGACGAGGTGCCTGCTCACTCCCGTGCTCCTGTGAATGTACAAAAGGGTTACCTGAGGCTCTGGCACACTGTAAAACCTAAATCCAAACGAGATTAGCTGTCTAGGTTCTCAACCAGAAGGATGTTCGAATACTTGCCTGTGTTCAACTTTAATAAAATCTTGGAGTGAGCACTTGTTCCTGACTTATGGTACCGTGTATTTATTTGTGCACAGATTTCTAGTCCAGTCAAGGGAATACTACAGCAGACCCCAGACATGTTCATGGAGCCCTCCTGAAGGGCTGCTGAGTCAACGTAGACACTGAGCTACAAAGCTACTGTGTCCTTCATACCACATATTTTCATTGTTTCTATTTTTTGTTGTTTTTACTGCATTATGGGAAGGAACAGCTAAAAAATTCATGCTGTGAACTTCTAATAGTGTCTGAAGTAAGTTTCAATATAGAATCCTCCAAGATGTAATCCTGTTCCTTCCGATTTTGTTTTGTTTTCAGAAGCAATGAAGAAAAAAGATAATTACAACCTACCTAGAAAGAAAATGCTTTTACATTTTTCAGAGGCAGCGTATAATTGTTAAGATAAAAGGATAATTTTATGATTATGTGGACAAAAGCATGTCACATCAGAATTACAATTTTTTTCTTGCAGATAAGGCTTAATGTTACACATATATAGACATCACATCAGGTGCAAATCCAGATTTTACAGAGGATGAAAAATAAATGTTAAGAACCACTAAGACTGGACCAATCTGTAATGTTAAACACAGCAGAAGTCTGAGAGGCCTTGGAGGTATTTTAGGACTTGATAATTTGTGTCAAGATTATAATTTCCTGTTGCCTGTAGGCTAAGCCTTTTAAAGGCCAAAACTTTGAAACCTTGACCCTGAAGGTACAGAGAAATAAATTCTGACTGAAAGAGATCTCTTAACCAGCTTTGGTCCTGCCAGTACAGAACAGAGCTGGCAGTTCATTGCCTGCAGTACACAAGGGGAAGCAAGGTCTGCTGTTTCCAGAACAACCAAAGGAAAAAGACACGAACTACCCTGTACTTTGTGTTTCTTCCCACTCTTGACCCGTGTTCTGTGAGTGCTTCTGTCCTGCAGTGCACTGGTGTGCTCCCTCAATTGCAAAATACAGTCCTCAGAATTCCCTGGGTCTGGACTGTGTAGCCTCACATGAACCTTACAAAAAGCTGTTACGACAGTTGGGTTAAAGCTGAAGTTTTAAATAGGATTAATCAGAATATTGGTGCATTTGGCACATCTATTGGCAGATGGGTCAGTGAAAAAAGGCCATAGATGACAACTACACGAGTTCTTGGCTGTGAATTTTACTCCACGTTGTAAATTTGAGCTTTACACCTTGTTATGTCCTCAGCAACACTCAACCTTTTTTTGTATAATGAGTGACACTAAACCAGTGCTAAAAGAGATGTTTCCCAACTCATAGCTAAATAATTGGTATTCATCTGTGTGCCCAGTGTTATAAGGTTGATCTCAAATTTCCTATTTCAAGGAAAAAAACCTTCTGAAGCAGCCTTAGAGCACTGCTCATCAGCCGTCAAGTGGCTATTCTTACCTCATCCTAAAAATGTTTCTTAGCCCACAGGTACATTATTTAGGCCTAATCTTGCTTTACTTCATCACTTAGTAACTGCAAAATCTTCAGCATTAAACTAGAGCCTACAAACCTCCCCAGCTTTAGTTCCTGTAACTACAGAAAAAGTCCCAACAAAATGTTCAAGATGCAAATAGTACAAGCTTATTCACTAATAAAATAGTAAAATACAGAACTCAAAACACATTCCTAGAACTAAGCAGTATTAACCAGGGACTGCAGTATGGTGTGACATAATGCTGCTATGTGGATATACTGAGAGAGAATTCTGTCTGACACCAGCTTTACAATAGAAGTGTCATTGATTTCAAGGACTCTGTCACAATCTATGCAAATAGCAGTCAGTAAAAATGTAAAGCCATCATGTCCAGCCTGTTTGGTGAACAACTCACATCATATGTATATGCAAATAATTATTCTAAAGTATACTTTTTTCTTTGTGCCTCACAAAAGAAGAAAATATTAGATTGTTTTCTCCCTCTCCTTTTCAAGTGGATTCAGACAACACAAAGCTCCTGTAGCTGAAGCAAAGGGACAAGTACAGGAAATGGTGCATTGCCCGTATTACCACAGACTCAGGCACCTGGTTCTGGCAGATGAAATTAAAAGCCAATCCTACAGAAAGACACTGAGATTACAAGTGTAACTTGGATACCAGAAAGTCCCCCAAAAGGAGTCTTTTGTTCACTAATGAGGAACCCAGGTTTGGGTAGGTGGTTGGGGAGGACACTTGGAGCTGGTAGTGCAGCCAGTCCATTAACTCCATGTTCTTACTCAACAGCAGATGAGCAGAGTCTGTGGTGGGTTCTAGGGGGACCATGCTGAGAGCAACAAGGGCAATAACTAAGAAGTGTCAACCAGCAGTTCTATTTAACATCACTCAGCCTTAGGTGTTTTAAAGGGAGAGTTTTTATTTTGTACATACTTATTAGTTTACCAAAACAATCAGCTATAACTGAGAAGTTAGACAAAACTGATAAACTTCTCCTAGTGAACAAGGAAATGTCATCAAGAGGAACAGGGTTTCAGAAAACAGCTTGGTCACACTTCCATCTCCCAGCCCCGGCCACTGCTAATACTGTGCCTTGAGCTGCTTCCTGTGTTGGTAGAAGTGGCAAAGCCAGGAGCAATTTGCTCATTGCTATACCTGTTGCATGTATTGCAATCATTTGTTGGTAGTGTTTGCAATGAGAGCAGGAAAAGAGGGCCCTGAGGACTTCAGCAAGGCTCCCTGTATTGAGAAAATTGGTGTAGGAATTGTAAGAGGACAGGAGCTATGACATGTAACACCGTCCCCTAGGTACAATACTAAACTTTCAAAATTAATGATGCTTCAATTTGTTAAAGCCTTCATTCAGATTTTATGCATATTAAAATACAAAATAAAGCTATAATTCTATTTGTAAGCAGCTGGAGTACTATAAGGTGATAAGTAATAGCCTCCATGGATTTATCAGGAATGAATCATGTCAATGCAATCACATTTGTTGCTATAATAGGATAACAGGCCTTGGAAACAAATGGATGTTAGCAGTAACTATCTAAGTTTTAAGTAAGATTTTCACACCATCTCACAAGATGTTCTCATGTATACTAACAAACCAGATATAAATGGAAGTATTGTAGAGAATAACTGCTTCAAAAGCAATGCTGATAGATGAACGAGCAGCAGTTCCCTCCCTGTTGAACCAAGGAGACGTGCTGTGAGGAGCTCTGTGAAAATCTGCTGGGGTCCAGCACTGTTTGGTGTTTGTTAATGAACTGTCAGAAGAGAGAATGAGCTTTATAAAGCTTGCATATGGTGGTAAACTGGGTACAGCTGCAAACTTTGATGGAAAAAAAAGGATTAGAATTAAAAATAACCTGGACAAATAATACCCTACAAAGCCAGGACGTGTTGTGATAGTAATAGCTAGGGAACAGACCTGCACAAAAGGATCTGGGGTACCCATGAAAACAAAAGAAAGGATGGTTTGTAACATTCTTAAGGCATCAAAAATTATCGTAACTTTGAAGATTAAAATCTGTGGAGACAAAATGTAACATTGAAATAAAAGGGATTCTTGATACAGGAATAGTGGTAAGCTAAGGAATGCTCATGCTGAGGGACTGGACAAATAAATGAAGGGAAAAAACCAACTGATTACAAAACATTGCTCTAGTCAGAAAGCTGCAAGATAGAGAAAAATTTGAGGAAAACACCACTCAACACATATTTTATTCTCACATTATCCTCTAAGTATCAGCCTATAGCCATTGATATAGGTAAGTCACCGAGCTTTTTGTCTGACTCTAATATTAGAGTTATTCTTACATTGTTTAACATGCTGCATCACAGAGATACAACTGATTATACCTTGGTTTACTTAAAGAAGCACAGAACTGTTGGTATTTATTATTCTAACACTACTAACAACCAGTTAATGTCACAACTGTGATATATTTTCTTCATTAACTATTAAGCACTGTAACATTTTAATAGCCTCGAGACCTAAGCTGTGACACTACCTTGCTCTAGCAATGCATAATCAAAATGTAATGCACTATATTGTTTACTAAATGCACTTCCCCCCACCTCCCCAAAATTAGAAATTTAAAATAAGCAATTCTGGAATTAAACCACATTAGAGATGCATATGTTTCTTGGTTTTACACAGCTTTTACAGGAGCTAGGAACATGAGACAGGTGAGACTGTCTTTTCTGTCTATAAACAACGATAGAATTAGGAGGGGAAGAAAACTTCCATGTCTAACATCATAACACAGTACTGATGGCTGATGTCTTTTGCCAGTCAGTTAAAGAATTGGTAACTGTACTATGACTTCCTCCTCTGCCACACCAAACAGAAGTTACCCACCTAGAGGCAAAGCTGGGATCAGAAGGTAAACTGTACAAATGGAAACTTGGTTGTGCTTCAGGACTTAGCACAAGCGTGTACTTGAGCTATCTTTAGTAAGAACAGTAAAAATCACCAATATGCAGATGTCTGGGCATAGTTTTCTGCAAGCAATCTAATGGTAGCGTTGGACTGAGCTGGTTTACTCCCAGCAGGTAACACGGTAACAGAACTCCAAATTTTCCTGAGAGTCATCATTGCAAGTATTAAAATATCAGAGGATTCAGTAGCTTTTCTAGCAGTTTGCTGTGAACTGTAGATACTCCAAAGGACCAAAGTACACTGAGGGACTGTGCAAGCAAGAATTTAATACACACAAGATGTGGCTCATAGATTTCCCACTGAAGTACCCACAGTGCCATGACAGCTTCTGACCCAGCAGTAATTCTTTCCCTATAACGACATCAAGTTTGACTGCCTGATAAAAAGACTACATACTTAGGTCAATATGTTTATCTTTTTACACCAGTAACATGCTTTGATTTAGATGGTTTTACTTGGACTTTAATGTTTCCACAAGCAGAAGCCACTATTTACTCTTTTCTCCAGTTCTTTTAATACCTCTGCTTCAGACTACAGTACAAAATAAAAATATCTCTCTGCCAGCCATTGTACTTGATACAGATTAGGAAAATAAATAACTGCTCCAAAAATTTGTGTTGTTTCTAACTAAATAAAACATTGCTATTTTCTCCCAAGGCATATTTGACATTTTACATCTGACAGACAAATTCTTTCATTATGGTAACAGAAAAGAAACAACTTACCTATACATACATATTTGTACATGCAAATAAGTATATGTCAGACTTTGCAAATGCAATAATTTAATCTTTACAAGGCTATTTTCTATATCAGCTTTTAGAAGGTTGGATATTCATCCAATAATTTTTAGGCCTAAACACAGTGACACTCATCTTGTCCTGCTCACTTAACCTACTGGAAGAGTTGTTCGTGATAATTTCTCTCTTCTCACCCTGTGCCAATCATTTTTCAGAAACATTTGCTTTTGAAGACAGTTTCTTATTTTGACAGATAATTTGTCCTCACCTGTAATTCACATCAATAGATATGGACTACTCTTACATACGGTCTATAAATCATCAGCCTTTTGCAGCCTCAATTTCTTGTCATCTCTAGGCTGCTCCACTGAGGTCAGTATAGGTTGTCACTGCCACCACTATTTATCTTCCGAATTTTTTCCTGTCTCTACCTTTTCCATTCGTTTCCCAGGCAAACATACTTCCACTTATGCCAGGAGGTATCACATCCATCAGCTTCTTCAGACAGGAGTGATGCTCCACAGGCTCTCCACTGGGAGCACACTCGCACACTCTGAGCCCTTCAGCTGCACTCACAACCCCAGTGCAACACACGGGGATTGATCAGATGGGTAGGTTTAAAAAAAAAAAAAAAGGCTGGAAGATCAGTGGTAAAATCATGGACTCATGGACTAGCTTGTGGTTATGGATTAAGTAGCCTTTATGTCCAGAGCCCATCGCTCTAGAATTAATTAATCCAGCATTTTTTCTACAAAGCATAAATATCTTCAAAGATATCCAGGGTCAGCATGAAATAAAGTTGTTGCAATCGAAGCACACAGAAGGAGGGACCTCATCCTAAAGGTACAATGGTAGCCTAAATCTGTCTCATTCATGTACTAAACTGAACAGTGCTGTGGAGCTTCAATCTTTAGTGGGAAAATAAATGCCCCATGAACAGTAATGAATTAAAATTTCTGATTGCCAAAGCCCCACTGTGTACAGCATGGCCAGAGGCACAGGCGCTGTACCTTTGGGTACCTTAGAAAACATTCAGCAACCTACAAAGAAAAATCTCTTGAATCTCTGACTGCATTCTTCCCATCATGTTCATGACATTTAAGTCATTTTCCCTTCCATTTATCTTCCATAAAGCTCAGAGGCAGCAGAAATTGCCTCATTCTGTGATTTTTAGCTGTCTTTCATTCATCAGTAGTCTTATCAGCAGTATGTTTCTCCCGGGTGTGATATAATCTATTAACATTTTTGGCAGCATCTTGTGTGTTGCTTTTTCACTGCCTTTACCCAAGTGAGCTTTAAGGGAATGCTTTTTACCTGACATGTATTTGTTTGGACAATACAAAACAGTTTTCTCCACTTTCTTCTGTAATTAGTTTTATCAGTATTAGAGAAAAAAAAATCCAAACAGTGTACGTATTTGGTCTCTATCTTATATTCTTTGGACTTAGTTGCAAAGCCATTCTTGTTTTCTGTGCAGCTTTTGGAAACATCTACATTTATCTGTAGTTGTTTCTATTTGGACATAAAGTACAACAATTAAGGAATACTAAAGCCCTTGACTAAAATTATCTTTAGCAACTCATTTAAATCATGTTTATAAAAACACTTTCATCTAAGGATCTCAAAGAGTGCTATTCCCGTTATCTCCTAAGCTGCCTCCCAGTTGCACTGCAGTGTGTATTCCTGAATGACACACTGCTTTGAAGTCTTTAAATGACACAAGAAAATCATGGCTTAGGGATGTTTTTGACAACTAATTGTAGTTTTTGATAAAGCTCTTCCAACTCGCTCTGTGAGAACGTAAGTCTCAGTGTTTACATTATTCTTCGTTCCTATTTTATTTAGGCCAAGACTAGCTCGCCACTCACTCGTCTCCAATCTCTGACTCCCCAGTAATGTCCTTCAGAGTAATCACAGAAACTTGTCCATATTATTTACTTCTGTTTCAGTTGTGTACTGATCTTTGATATATCCAACTCATTTCACCAAATGGTTACAGTTGTACATAATATTTTTCATATGTGTTGGTTTAAAGCCACATCTTTCAGCTGTGAAAGGTAATTTAGGGATGACATAGCTACTATCTGGACACAGCTCTTAGTACTGTAAAGAAGCTCTAGTCCTTTCCCACATGACCATTTTTAATCCCAGCAGAATGACACCGACCGGCAAGGAATGGCAATACTTGGAATAATACTTGCAATCCTTGCAGAAGAGCACAAGTAACTTGAAAACTGATTAAGGTGATGTAGTCCATCACTGTGCCAGCTCACTGTAGTGGTTCATATACTCTGCAGATTCTTCACAGACTATCACCAACACATTCGATCAATGATTGACCTGAATTTAAATTATTTTAAACTCATGTTTCATGCAGTACAAATCAGAGGAGGACATTAGAGCAGGAAGAATAATTGACAGAAATTTTAAGGACATATGTTAGAAGTAGACTACACTTTCTGTCAGTGAAGTATTTAATACCATCCCCTTTTTTCAGCTTGTAAATTTTAATTGGATGAATCTCCCCTCACAGAGAAGGAGAATAAGTGGGTGGGAAGATGCTTGGGAAGCATTTTAAAGCTCTGCAATTGCACAGGAACCCGACTAACACTGCTCAAAACACTGCTCTTTTAAAGACATTTAAAGGAACAGGAGAATTTTCTGATATAAGGATAAAGTGAATCTGCCATAACAGAGTGTTCAGCTATCACTTAAGTCTTCCAAATGTGTCATTTAGATCTTCTCCCAAAATATCGAGAGATAAAAGGGCAGAGATAAAAAGCATGCAGAGAAATCACCAAACTACAAAAGTAAAGTAATAGAAAGGAAATTTGGGTTGCAGATGCCGTCATTGCTTCAGAATGTGAGGAAGGCAGAAAAATAGGGGCAGCTTAACAAGTAAAACAGAAATTTCATGGAGAAAAGGTTCATCGGTGGCTCAGTCTCTGCTCCAAGTGAAGCCCACAGCAGATGACTGATGAAAACTTGGACTGTAAATGCAGAGGATGGACAACACTAGTCTTGCATGTTTCTTGTTCTCTTTCCAAAAGTATTTCCTACTGGTTGATGCTGTAGATAGGGTGGGCCGCGACCCCACACAGTGTATCTTTAGCTCCAAGGAGAGCAAGGAGCTCAGTGGCACTGAAAATTATCTTTCTCAGTGCCAATAACATGCCCTTCATTTTATGATATCTGTACTAAAGCATTAGACTTCTACAGATCTATTTAGGTCTCTTTGAATAAAGTATACCACGTACAGTGGGTGACAGTTACCAGTAATGTTGTCATTATTATTATCATTACTGTAAAAAAGATTTCAGCATAAAAATGTTTATAGAACCAAGGTTTATACAGACTGATTTCACATTGCACCTCCTACACTGAAATATTTCTCTAAATAGAAGCCACAATAATTCTACAATAAGCTGCATCCAGAGGTTTGAACAGCAACTGTAATGGCTCCCTTAGAGCGGAGCCAATTCCAGAGCAAATAGACATTTCATCTCCCAAATGAGACAGGAGAAGGCCAGTTAGAACATCCCTCACAAGCAAAGAGGTTTAAAACTTAAATATAGACTTTTAAAACTTGCATATATTTTAGATTATTGGTACTTGGATGCTCTGTAATGAACTCTATTGTCAATAAATATCTTTGGGCAAGGTAGGGATGATCTTTGATATACTCAACAGCTGAGCAAGAATAGCAGCATAGGATACTGTTTGGGTTTGCATCAATTCATCTCTACTGTGCTTTTGGGCTATTGTTCTGACCCTGCTGCCCCAGGTACCACAGGTAGTAGCATCCAAAATATCAAACATCTGAATTTCTCCAAATTTTAACTGCTGTAATCAGGATCAGCTTGTATCCATCATGGTTTACTTTAATGTCTTCAAAGTACTCCTTTTTAAACAGAGACGGTCACAGCTATAGCAAACTTAATCAAAAATAGATCAAAACCAATGCACTTATTTGCTTAAAAACATTTGTTGCTAACATTGCACACTGACACACCATTTCATTACAGAATTTGCTAGGTCGGGTCAGTGTAACATAGAAGTTGCTTACAAAAATGATTGAATAAACTGTGGACCAATCCTGCAGCATAGCACCCACCTCTCCAGATCAAGTGGGAGCAAGACTTCATCTGGTAATACAGATTTGTAGGAACTGGTCCATTGTTTTGAGAAAAAAAAAAGTGTTTTTTTTAAAAGTATTAATTATTTAATCAAGCCTATTTACCTTAGAGCGATTATCTACTTATTTAAATCTTGTTAATACTGTTGTTATTCTTCAAAGATTTATGAAAAATCCAACAACAGGTAAGCTACCTGACTCTGTAAATAATACATTAAATTTTCTGCACACAAAATAATTAATTCTGAACAGTAACACTGCATTATAAAACAATTCCCAATAAAACATTCTCTGATTATAATTCCAAGGCTCATATTATTTTTGCAACTTGTGTTGGCTTTTGATAGATTATAATAAAAGCAAATTACTGAAAGTTCTAATAACATAGTTGTCAAATAACACCATAATGCCCAACTGATGACTAATCACAATGTATAATTCCCCATAAAAGATAATTGACAATTGATTTTCTTAAATACTGAAAGAATTCATCATGATTAACACTACTACAGTAAAATCCGAAGGAATTAGAAAAGATTTATCTCTATTTGAACATTCCTGCAAATGTTAGACCTACTGAAGAGAATAAATAACAAAAGTAGGTTAGAAATACAACATCCTCCTCTCTCCTTCACAGGCAGAAGCTGAATTACAAGGCTGTAACTAAGGGGGATCAGTACTTTTGCAGGTGCACCATGGTTTATACGCACAGTGGGTGCTTTGCTCCCAAGCCCTGTCAAGACACTCAGCTCTGGGATCATCATCTCATTGTCTGCAAATCTGAGACTGGATTTAATGCTTCAATACTATAGGAGTTGCCAGGGTCATTTGGATGGCCCCTCTGCTATCCAAAATATTCAGATCTTCCCTAGTGTTTATGTACAAACCTTCTGCTTTACACTTTTTACACCATGCATTACATTCCCAACTACTGCAATGTCAACTTTTCTACAGTACAAGACTGTTTCATTATTTGGTTAAAAGTAAAACTAAATGAGGAAGGATGTTGCTTGTATTACTGGGGGGTAGGGGGAGAGAAGAAAAAAGGAAAAAAATAGGCAAACAATACTGAAATACTTTACTGTGAGGGTGGGGAGGCCCTGGCACAGGTTGCCCAGGGAAGCTGTGGCTGCCCCATCCCTGCAAGTGTCCAAGGCCAGGTTGGAGCAACCTGGGATAGTGGAAGGAAGATCTCTAAGGCCCCATCCAACCCAAACCATTCTATCACTCTGTGATTCTATGCTTGAAGTGGTAAAATGAGTCATATAAACTAGAGCAGTTTTGAGAGTGTCTCAGTTCAGTAAAACTATATAAAATTAAAGAGGAAGAACAAGTCAGGTAACAATCTCTACCTAATTAATCCATTTGCATTTATTATGTTTTTACCATGTACAAACAAGTAAACTACAGCTTTAAAACATCATTTGTTTTCCTTGGACCCAGAAGCAATGATATCAATTTAAAAAAAAGAAAGAGGCATTTGGATTTTTTTCATGTTCTTCGTGTCTAACACGTGGTGAAGCAGCCTAAGTTGTAGAGATGGTCTGGGAAGTTCTGACATTCATCTACACCCAGTTCACCTGGACTAAATAATAGCAATGGTTTTACCAGAGAAAAAAACACTATCCCCCACCCACATTTTCCTTTCCTATTAATTTCAAAACTGCTATGGAATTATTTATGACTTCCTCAACAGTTAGTAAGAATGACCAGATATTTGGATTTAATATCCAGCTTCCCAGTGGCAAGTAAAGAATTTTTCAACCCATTTTTCATCTGTGTTTGTGTAACTAAGGTGACTCTCTTTACAAAGAGTCTAATCTGCTCTCTGAGTGCTTTATCCTTTCCTCCACTCACTCGAGTCACAGCCCTCTGTAAAAGCCTCTTCCCGGGCCCATCCCAGCATCCCACTGCTAATTCTTTTTACTCCCTTTTGGAGAAATCTCCTGATCTCATCTTAAAGGGCTTCGAGAATATTCTTTCTCTACTTGAGAAAGACTAGTCTTCCACCTTCCTTCACTCCTATCATGGTGTATTCCCTTCCCAATCCCTTTTCCCTGCTGCCTCCTTAGGGCTCTCCCACAGAGCTCCAGGTGGTGTGCAGCGTGTGAAAACGCAGGAAGGGGAGACCTGCAAAGACCCTGTTTCAGGAGCCTTGGCCTATTGCTGGGTTTTCAATTAAAACATGGGAAACTACACATGAATGCACAGCATTTACTAATCCCTAAAGATATAGGGGTTCAGCTTCTGGGGAACCCCATGTTTTTAAGTTGTCAGATATCAAGCTGGGAGTGCAGGATGTCTAGAAACCCATACCAGAGAGCCAGGTTCCCCCAAAAAACTGGCTTAAAAGCTGCAATTACTGGAGTATTCATCCTCATAAAGCTGTGAGCCTTGAATCCAATGTTGGAGCTATAATTTGCATCCCAGGCTTTAGGCTTTCTGGCTCCCCATTAGCTCCAGCAGGTTGCACTGTAGCACAGACCTAAGCCAAGCTGGTGGGAGCCCAGAAGCCATATGAAACAATCCAAAGAAAGCCTTGGAGAAAACAACAACCACCCCCACCAAACATAAACCATCCTGGTAAAACAAACTCAAGAATGCAATTATTCAAGGAAACCAATCTCAGTATGCAATTTTGAGATAATAGGTTGAAATGTAACAGAAAGCACACCATTGCCTGTTCAAAAGCTCGTCTGAGAGGAATGCTAAACTGACAATAACACAAACAAACAGTAATCCATTTGTTGTCCAATATTCTTTAACAAGCAGTCAGAATGGTCAGATCCTTTGGGAGAAGATACAGAGCTTCGTATAACACACTAACTTATAAACCCATAATCCTATTTACTGCTTTCCATAAAACAAGAATATGAGAGCATTTGCTTAAATGGAAAGCCACACATCTCTGAGCTTTGTGTAAGTGGATAACGACAGCCAGACTTGTAACGTCCTCTCCCTGATCAGGAATTGCCTTCAGTAGGAGAGTTCTAAATAATCCACATTAGTTTGCTCTTCTTTGCACGTACATTTGCATCCATCTGTTACCTCACAGGTAAATGTGAGGAAAATGATCCCTGGTTTAAATCTGTTTTATGGCAAACACTGCAAAATTCTTAAAAAAATAAAGCAAAATCAAAACCCAGCACAATATAGGATATGCTGATGGATGTCACTGTCAGAAAATAGTAGTGAGGGGAGCAATTTATTAAGTTTAATAAGCTTAAAAGGAAGCCAAACACTGAAGACTACTTTCATCCAAGTAGGATAACATTAGCTATGTAATACCATCAGACCTCATATTTCCAATTAGCAACCAAATGAAATTGGGAGAACAGTATTTTTGCTATTTGACAAAACAAAAAATATTCAGTAAAGAGCTTGCTGGGCTGCCTTCCTGCATTCCCTTATGGGAATCAACACACTGATCTTGCTCTAAGTACAGTTGGATTATCCATGGTCAAAACAAGAACATCCTGGGTTTACACTGAATGGGGTGCCAATAGCAGTTTATGTGTAAGTGCCCACATCTGTTTATGCACCTGAATACACACAGTTAGAGAAGTCATCTGCCATAGGCATTGCCATGTAACTCTCATACTGAGGGGTGAATGGGTGTGCAAATAGGAATTTCTAGTTAGAGGACACAGTTCCATATTTTCACAGGAGGTTTGCCACCCTCTTGAAAAGAATCCGACCCGCTGTCACATGAACCACACACGTGAGAGGTCACACTCACATTTAGATTTTGTTTTCATTGTTCCCTGTAGGTTTTTTTCTGGCTATAATTAGAGTTAATCACATTTCAAAGTATCAAGATAATTATCTCCATGTCAAATTAGTTATTTTCAAGTGAAAGACTATTTCTGCTTAATTTTTCCCATCTTGAAAGCAAAGCAGTGATCCCCAGATCCTTTATGTCATTTCTTTATGAACATGAGGTTACGATAAGCTACTTTCTGAACCACTGCTTGAATGCAATTTATTTTACATAGCTTTGCATAATAAAATAGCATTTTAGATAACTTATTCAAAGGGCAGATACTAATTCTCTGAAGATTTCATTAAATCACTCTTTTCATGTTAAATTAATGTGCCAAGTCAATTTTGGAATAAACAAACCAAGATACTTAATTGCTTTGTAATAAATATGTACTGCTTGTCTAGAATTTTATCATGCCGTTTTATATTTTTAAACTCCATATATTTGTGTGTCTCTCAAAATATTTAAATTTATGTATTTACTGGTACACACAATCAGACGTAGTTAATAAATTGTAACTCCATGTTCATATCAGACCTAAAGTTATCTTTAATAGTTATTTTGTATCCTGTGTTTTCCTAAAGCATGAATGACAGAGGAGACTTTCTTAGAAGAAGTTGACTGTAAACAAATTGACATACAAAACCTGTAGGATAATGATGAGTTTTGACAAAGGGGAACTAACAGTAAAAAAATGCAGCTGCACAAGGGCAAGACAGCAAAACTCAGAACTCAAGTCACAGTTGCTTCACCTCAGATTTCACAAATTCACTTCCCTTTTTTCCCGTCTTAAGTAAATGTAAAGGTGTGCTCCAGAACTGCACTATGCAAAATACAGTTAGCTGGAAACCTGCTTAACTCATCTTTTGTGTCTGAGTTTCAGAAAATGGTCAGCTTTAAGTCACACAGCCTGGTTAAAGCATTACAAGACCCTGCTGCCAGTTTTAGAAGTCCTAAGACACTCCATGCAGTTCTTGCACTGACTGATCCTGCAAGTGCTCCTCTCAGCCGTTATCACTGGGGAAACAAACCCACCACCTACTAAAGCTGTGGTTAGAAAGATAAGTATGCACTGCTAAGCAGTAATTAATGCAGCATCTTTAGTAAGAGGGAGATTCTGGTGAGCTTTCCTGGTATGAAATAAGCTGGCAGTCCAGCATCAAACATTTACTAGTGCTCCTAACAAGAAGAAAGGTTTGAGATTTTAGAGCCAAAAGGTACATTTGACAGCCATCAGCAATTATTACTATTGCTGTAACAATACAGCTGGATGCATATTTTACTTTATTTCTTGGCAATATTTTATGTTACTTTTAAAGGATTCAAAAAAATCCATCACAATTCTAACATTTCACACTGATTTATGCAAACATAATGTCGGAATTAGTGCTCTTGGTGTTTTCTTCTGATAGGGTTGTAAAACATTCTTGGGAGTTATTTCAATTTTTTTTATACCTTTTCAAGAAAACTATACTCAGCTAGAATAAATTATTTCAGTTCTTCAGTTACCAGTGAAGAACAACCTTCTGATTTCGGGCAGTATTTCAGCTTTTACTACAAATTGGGGAAGGAACACCCAAGCTCAACTGTCATATGGATACTAATAGCACATTTTTAAATAGAAAACTAATTATTGCACAGTTTTGTAGCTGAAGCATTTCTAGCAAAACCTAGCACAGAGCAGAGACATTTTATGCTTTTTAATAGGATACCCAAAAAAGGTAACTTTTTAAGCTCTTTCAGGAGAAATATAGTCGGTATTATGATAGATCATAATCTCATCTGAGGAAAAAAAATAAAAACATGCTTAATTTTAAGCAAAGGCTGAAGACTCTTTTAAATTCAAGAGTACTAGAGCTCACCAAATCCAAACAGCCATTAAACTAACAACTCTGTATAATCAATACTTTACTGATGGTGAAGTAGCTGCCCAAGTGCTTAATTGACTCAGGCTGAAACAGTGTGCATGCAGAGCTCAGAAATTATATCACCTTGGGTTTTTAAACATATATTTGTACTTCTACAAAAAATAAACAAGTATTTCATAAAATCATAAATGGTTTGGGTTGAAAGGGATCTTAAAGATATCTAGTTCCAATAACTCTGCCATGGGGAGGGACACTTTCCCTAAGATCATGTTGCTCAAAGCCCTACCCAAATATCATTTGTGAAAATAGTTCTTTCTTCCAGTGGTAGAAAAATGTGCAAGCATGTTCCAAATTTGGGGATTGTGTGGAAAAGCAAACCCAGCTTCTTCTCCATCCTCCACATACTGAAGTGAACAGAGTGCGCTTTAAGGAGAGTACACGTGTGGCAGTACAGCCTATTCAGGTAAGTCCTCAAAGGGTTAAGTCCTTGGTTGACATGCAATGGTTTAAAATTCTCATATCAGTTATAAAAAGTCATTATTTATCTGAATGAAGAGGAAGAAGGAAAAGTAGATGGTGAGAGCAAGAGCAGAAAGTATACATGCTAATTTGTGACTGGGTCCTGATCAGCATCCAATTGTGAACACCAGCGTTCCTCAATGGGATGAAAATTTGATGATAGGTTGCATGTGCAATTGAGCAACACAAATATCTTATTCTCAGCTGCACTAAGGGCCAAGGCTGCACTTCTGAAAATAATTATTTTTTTTGAATACACAATTTTGAGGGTCATTGCCCATAGATTGCTGAAAAAGCTCTCTCTGGGAATCTAGACTTATTTGTTTGGCCATGAGTTTCTATTTCACAGTGCAAGATAAGGCCTATTTGCTGCTATTGCCCATCACAATGTAATCAGCTTCTGTTATTATAATCAGTTTATTCATTCTTCTGTAGCATACTGTGCTGTGCTCAAGTTCAATCAGAAGAGATTTATTGTAGGAATGACTTGTTTGTTGATTTGCTTGCTTCCTCTCCTCCCAGACTGTATATACCTGGAGGTACACAGGTAGGCTACAGCATTTAAAGGCTTCCTGACCCTAAACTGATGCAGCCTCTGGAAAAGTCTTCAAACTGATGCCCAGCTCTAGTGTCCAATTCTCAGTTTGCAGGGTAGCATTAATACCTACCAGCTTCCGCCTCTTCACATTAACACAGATTGTTTCAACGCTGGGTGAACACAGTGAGAAAATAACGGCACTGCTGCCTGTATTTGGGAAACACTGCCAAGGGCAGCAGGCCAGGGCCAAAGAGAAACAGCTCTCCTGCAAGCAGCCGTCCTGTGGAGCAGGCTTGCTGTAGAATGGCCTGGCTAAGCACACCATGATCTTGCCATAAGGGGCATTTGCTGCTCTCAGTTTTATAAACCTTCTTTCCTATATTTACAGCTACCTGGGTGCTTTTTCCTATTACCAGAAGCACTTAAGGGGTTTACTGATGCATTGGAAGCACCTCTGTGATAAGGAAACATAAGTAGGTACAGCAGTAAATCAATGAGCATTATGCTACTCCAGGATTGTGGAGGGGGATCATTTCATTATGCTGATTAAAAAAAAAAAATACACATTTTATTACCATATAAAGGTGCATTTCTATGTTCAGGGAATGTGAAGTATATTATAGCTTAATAGGAGAGGAAGATAATTACAGGATATGCTACTCACCAAAAACAATCAGTATCACATGACAACTGTCAGGGTTATGGGAAAGGGGTGCATTAGAAGACAATGTGCCTTATGAGGAAGATGGAGGCATTATTAAAACATAATGCACATGCAGAGTGATGCATGCCTTACACACTGACCAGCTAATGCTTCCCAGGAAAACAGACTGCTTTAAACACAGCTTTAATTATTTAATTTCCTTTTCCAAGAGTGCAAAGCTCTAGCCAAGAACTCATCTCCTTCCATGTCAATTTAAATAGCACTTTTCTCCTATCTATTTGGGACCTCCTATTTAATAATCAATTGCCAGCAGAAAAATAAAGACTAATTAAATTAATAAAAATTAATTACACTATCAGATATTTTGGTTTTAGATTTCTATAGTAAACCAAAAATTGCGCTTGAGAAGTTTGACCAACATGTTAATGGTCCTACTTGTTGATATTTATTTGGTTCATTTGTTCAATAAAATCAGCCTCTCTTTAATTAAATGCATTTTATCCTTTTATTGCCATTGCATAAAGTCCAAAAGTCACACATTATTGAGCCATTGCACACTTCCTAAATGACTGAAAGCACTTAGTTTCACCTCAAACACCACAATGACCTAGAGAAGGAGAATGTGATGATGATTATTAGAAACAATAATCACTTAGTATTTGCTTTTACATTTACAGTCTCCCAGTGACTCACGGCAGCTCTGGATCCAGCTTGCCATGCCCTGCAACTCAATCTCTACTGGCAGCTTGTCCCCCTGGAGAGCTGCTGTGCAGGGAGAGGAGTGTCCAGTGCCCTGCGCTGCCAAAGCAGCTGCTCTCCAGCAATGGGGACAGAAGCCAGACTTTGGCAAGACCCAGCAGCAGAGTCAGCCCTCAGCTGGGTTCCAGAGAGTCCTTAATCTTGAGTAAATGAAATATTAGGAGAAGATTACTCTGTAACTTTGAATTAGGCTTGCACCTGATTCAACTCAATCAAATGTTGAAACACAGAAACAAACCTCGTGCAAGCAGTGCTTTGCCAGCCCTGCAGAGCACACGAGGCCCAGAATGGGTTTCCTGGACACTGTGGAAGTCTATTGCAGACTAACACACGGGCATGGAAGGAAGCAGGAAAAGATAGAGGATGGAGAACATTATCCACTTTCATTTGAAATGCCCAGTCCCCATCAGTCCCAGAGGCACAAAAAACCCCACACAGAGATATTTATTAAGTCACAGAGATATTTAAATAATTCAGTGTGAGCTTCAACACATACACAAGCTTTACAGGACAGTGCCACAGGCTTGTAGCAGCCCCTCTGATCTCAGTACAGTTACAGCTTTATTTTCATTACCTGAAACACAGTGTTTCCGAGGCCTTTCCTCCTTTATTGCTTCTTTCTGCACCTAAGTCTGGGCACTATCAACACTTCTCTCTCTAAACAGTTTATACATTTGGGTGATTAACCAAAACCTTCTTACAGAATCTTGAGGGCCTTTTCTCGCCCCCTCCACAACTCTCTTTCCTTTGGCTGTAGCACAGGTGAGTTTTCCTCTGTTCCTCCTCAAATTGTCCATTAACACTATTCATTTTTACAGCCTCCCACATCTGCCACTCAGTCTTCCAAATGAAGGACCTGCTTCCCATCACACCCCCACAACCAGTGCAGATGTGCAGACAAGCAAAGGAAAGACGTGTCAGTCACATCAGGAGCACATGGGCCGACTGGGAGACATGACAGAAGTAAAAGGAAGGCAAATAATTTCAATCAAATTGTTAGGAGTTGATTTTGGTTAAAAAGAGAACCTCCAAAAATGTCTGCATCAATTAAAATCTAATCTCCTTTGTGACCATTTAAAATTCCATCCAACTAAGGCAGTTTTTGCAATATACCTCAAAAAACTTCCTATGTGCAAAATTTCCCTCTATTTATGTACCTTGGTTCTAAATGCTGCTGCTCTATTGATTACTGTAATTCAGCTCTAATTGCACTTTTACAAAGCAGGATGAATAGATTAAAATTGAGCTAGGAGGAAGCCAAACATCAATTATTAATATAACAGAGCTGGCCTTTACCATGTCTGTATTATTTACCTTGGGGAGTTTAGGAACCTGCTGAATAATATTTATCCTCGTAAATTAACCACTTCAAAATATTTGTTTTCATTAAGAAAAGCAACCAGAGTAATAAAATATTCTTTCAGCAAATGCAAACAAGCCCTCAGTGTCTGTAATGATACGTGAAAACCCAATGCACTTCCTCAGAATGAGGCAGTGTTTCAGAAAGCAGATTCTACTTTGCTCGCCACAACACACACAGCTGGCTGATCTGCACATTAACTTGCAGCACGGGATCTTTGGTTACTGTTGGAGTCACTGTTGTTATTGCCAGGCTATTTTAGCCTCGACAGGGATCCAAAAAGCGGACGGTTTCAGCAAGGAGAAAAAGCAAGTGGTAAAGCTGGTATTTCCTCAGTACAAATTTCTGTATTTACAAGGCAGTGACACCAAGACTTGTTTCCCAGAACCCTTTTGGCCAGCACTGTGCCCCCTTCTTCCATTGCTGTCACTGTCGTTGGTCCCATGTCATCACAGAATCAATTAGGTTGGAAAAGACCTCTGAGATCATCGAGTCCAACCTTTGACCCAAACACAACCTCGTCTACTAGACCAGAGCACTGAGTGCCACACCCTGTCTTTCCTTAAACACCTCCAGGGATGGTGACTCCACCACCTCCCTGGGCAGCCCATTCCAATGCCCAGTCACTTCTACTGTGAAGAAATTCCTCCCAATGTCCAACCTAAACCTCCCCTTGTGCACCTTAAGACCGTGCCCTCTTGTCCTGTCACTTATTGCCTGGGAGAAGAGCCCGACCCCCACCTTCTACAGCCTCCTGTCAGTGAGTTGTAGAATGATAAGTTCTCTCCTGAGCCTCCTTTTCTCCATGCTTAACACCCCCAGCTCCCTCAGCAGCTCCTTACAGGACTTGTCTTGCCTGTGCATCCTCAGCTTTGTTGCTTCAGCAATCTGCATTTCCATTAGCAGCAGTTAATATTGACAGTTTATGCTATAACCTTATGGCCTGTGGCTCTGATGATTTGGTTAGATCGATTTATTTTTTTTTTTTTTTAAATATATTGCTAAGCAAGGAAATTTTTAAATCATTCCTCTGACCTTTGCCTTTTCTCTTTGGATACTTCTAACCTGCCCAAAGAACAGTCATACTTTTTTTGCCATGAGTTATCCCCTGCAGAACGACCTGACTTGATACAGAGCCTGCCTGGCCAAAGCACAGGGGCTGGCAGTTCACAATCACATGCACAGACCCATCAAGATTTTCACCTTCAGAGTGAGTTTCGGAATTTTCCACAGGCAGATGGTATCAGACAAAATTCCCCTTCAGTATTTAACTAGGAAGTCAACTCTTGTGCCACACAGATTCTATGGTTGTTCTGTAGGTAGAGCTAAATTTCCTCTGGCAATAAACACTATGCTTAAAAGCTATTATTTCTGGAATAAAGATGTCCACCAAAGCTAATTCTGCAAATTTCCACTGTATCACAATCAAGAACTTGCTGTACAACATTTAATTTAATAGGGTTGGAGGCATCCATGATCTTTCTAAAAACATGCACATCACCATCTCTAACATCCACTCAGTATTTTGGCTCTGAATGAGAGAAAACATTTAACACATTGGCTGCTAAAAGTTAGATTTGTTACAGAACCATCAAATGTGAATTCTGTTGTGCTGCTCCTTTGAGAGTACAACCCCAGTATGTGCCACTATGGTACAGTTTCTCATCAAAAAGTCTGGAGGGAAACCACTGAAATCTGTGCACAATATTCAACTGCAAGAGTAGTAATTCAGCTTTATTCTGTATCTGACCAGATGAAATCAGCCTTTTTTACCCATTAGGCATCTTTTATCTGCTCCTGCAATATGTCTTTTTATTTCTTTTCAATTCTTTGGAAATAATATTGGTACAGTAGTAGTCTAGTAATGGTATATTTATGATAAAAACTCAGAGCTAGATTGTTCCTAAGAAAGAAAACAAGATGCTTCTTGGATTTACCCAGGATCTGATTAGAAACCTGCAGAGCAACAAAATCCTTGGATGTGAGGAATAAATGTAAGTACATCAAACTGTGTGCTTCTTCCTGGGCATGTAATTTTGAATTTGACTGTGCAAAAGCCTGACCAGTGAGCAGATTCTCTGTGCTTGATATGTATCTCCATCTTGGGTCAAATGCAAATTTTATTATTGGCAATTTTTTATCATTACTTAATGATTACCTGTAAAAATGCTGAATGAGATTAATTTGGATACTAATTCACTAGAACATCCACTCATTGATTCCTTATTAACATATATCTGTCACGATGTAAGGGTCCAGCAACTCTTAACACCACTTATTCCTGTTTTAAATGTTGCACAGTGATAGTTTTCCCCAAGAAACCAAAGCTTAAGCCATCACTCTATCAACTATATCAGTTTTTGAGTTTATTGACCA
Organism: Platyrinchus mystaceus; assembly: GCA_035041135.1. Classification (NCBI taxonomy): domain Eukaryota; kingdom Metazoa; phylum Chordata; class Aves; order Passeriformes; family Tyrannidae; genus Platyrinchus; species Platyrinchus mystaceus. The sequence continues at coordinate 6,709,469 of JAWWLV010000021.1, forward strand.
ATTTCTCAGCTGTTTTATAGTCCTGGAGACCTGAAACCTGTTACAATCCTATAAATTGATGAAAACCAGTAATAAAAATGAGCAAGCTCTTCTGAAAAACTTCTCCAAAAAGAAAGATGGTTCAGGGATGAACTCTACTTCTTAAACACCACAGAAATCACACAAGGGTTCAAAATCAGGATACAACATTCCTAGGAAGGCAGGATGCACTGGCTTCACTGTCCACCAGATCACCTGATCAACAGCAATACTGAGCAGTGCTATCAACTGTACATTTAAACAGCTATACGGGTACTTTGTACATAGAAAATTGGACCAGGTTTAGCTGAGATGTTCCATTTTAAAAATATAATGTAAAAAACATATATGTCATAAACACCAACAATTAAGATGAGCCAGCCAGAATTTCTCTCAACCAGACTCGTCTGTCCATGTGTTCCCTTTTACTTGTTACCTCCCTCACATGAGATATCATTGACTTGATCCAGAAAAAATCTTTCAGTGCAGTTTTCTTTTTTCCTATAAACCCTGAAGTATCAGAAAAATGTATCTGTTTAGTGAAAACTTTCATTTTCCTTCAAGAAACTGAGATGAAATCCACTCTAGTCTTAACCTCGAAAGAGGCAAAAGAACAATAGTACACTCATGATTTTATTTTCAAACAAGGAAGCAAAACAAAACAAAAACCCAACAACAACAACACCAACAAAAAAACCTCCCAAACAAAACACCAAAAACCCCAAGAGACAGCTATTTGTTTAGGTGATGCTGCAAAACGACTTTAAAGACAGCTGTGAATATTCACTTTTTTCACACAGTGCAAACCACCTTTATTGCAAAGCTCAAGTATCAGCCTGTTATATCATGGACAGATATAATGTTATTAATAGCAAATTTCTCCTCCCAAATGAAGTATTTCCATGAATATTTATCTACATTCAAATAGGAATGCCTCTCATCTCAGAAAAGAATTCATGAACTTTAATGGCAACTTCAGACAATTTGATAGGTTTATATTTTCCTCAAGTAAACAGCTTTGCATTAGCATATGAATGTTATTATCTATCCTTTAACTTTGCCAGACACTGACCACTTTGTTGCATTTTTAATGGCTTTACCTATGAGTTTTTCATTAAAAATTTTTGATCTCCTGTTGGCTCTGATGTCAGATTGAGAAATTTTGAGAATGTTTGCATATCAGTGAGCTCAAAGTTATCTGGAAACACTTCATAGCAGCCTAAATTACATAAAAAAGATCTTACACATCTAGGCTTACTTCTCTCTTATAGCACAGGTATCTGAGGAAAACACATTAAGTACCATGAAGAGTGCAAAGATACCAGAATCTGAACCGGATAAAGCACCGTCCTCATTCTTAGTTACTGCAGGAGAGGTTTGTGAAAAATTTGGATTCTTGGGATTCTCATTTCACAGAAAAATGGTACCTTAACACGTTTTTTTCCTAAATCCCAGGGGAACTTAAATTATATGTACAAATGTAGACTCACATATGCGGGGAGAGATCCTCCTGATATATTTCAAAATCAAGGAACTTTATTTACATTTTCTTGTTATCTTTGCCATAATTAATGAACAACATGTGCATCAGAATTATGAATAAAAGTTTTCCTTTGGAGAAGACCTCAGACATGTCATTAACAGATCTCTAGCACCAGAAGAGATTCTGCTCTTCAAATTTTCTATTAAAAGTGTATATTGAAACTCTTTCTAAAAAAGGGAAAATACAGGGGTGAAATGATCCTTCCTTCCCAACTTCACTTTTATTTTTACCTTGGTTGACTCACAAATAAGCTTTTTTTTTTAATATGAGAATATAGTTATACTTAATTGAAGAAAAGGCTACACTGGGCATGTTTCATATAAGTTAATGTGCACACTTGGATTATAATGAAGTCTATATTTTTACATGCCTGAGAAAACATCTCTCTTACTAAGTATTTCCAGCAGTTTAAACAGTGACTCCTCTAACTAATGTTGCACATGCTTATATAACACACTTTGTGCTACATTTCTTGCAGTCTTAGTTTAAGAAGTTAATGAAAGTGACTCTTTCCTACAAGAAGAAATCCCACCTAAGACCTAAGCAAATGGATGCCTCAGAAAGTTGAAATAATTACATAATCCACCCTGATATAGGAAGGAATTTGCATGCATTTGTTTTTACACCTACTGTGATAGATGCAGCCCTGGAGCTTTCTTGGATTAACTCAATTATTTATCATCATCTGCTTATCAGTCTACTTGTGTCTGAAATGAATTTCAGAGTAAAATAAATCACAAGGAACTTGTTACATCAGTGGACTGAAATTGCTCACGACCGCTTCAATTCCTGATTTACACGGGGCAAATGGGAATTGTCATGGGAGTCAAGCTAATCATCCATCCCATCCTTTTTATCACTGTGCCCTAGAAAGGAATGAAATGCTCTGCAGTAGGAAGTGGTGGGTGACCATTTAGAGAGTCACGTTTCTGTTCTATCCACCTTCTGAGACACTGCTTCCAATTAAGGGTTTACACCCCTTACAGAAGAAAGTCTAGAGCTAAATTGTGTTGGTTACTATTATGACTTTGGCTAAGATCCAGCTGCAGTCCCTCTTAAGTTTTTCACACTTGCCAGTTACCCCTTCTGCTCAATATTCCTTCATTATTTTCAGTGCTGATCTAGAAAATCTTCCAGGTGTAGATCACACAATTCCTTACTGTGATTTTTCATGGTTATTTAGCTGTTCCCATACTTCAAAGATGTCCTTTAAATCAGTAAAATTAAGGTTAAAACCTTGATAGAAATGCTCACTGTTTCCCTAGTTAGCTCTGCACCTGGAGAGATCTGGGGTGTGCTCAGCTCTCAGAGCTGCCAACAGGCTGTTTTAACTCCATTTTACCAAACTGTTGCACTCAATGTGTATTGATAATAGGAAGAGTGAAGCAGCTGAAAGCTGAAGTCTTCTACAGTGATTTTAATTAAGGGTCTGTCACCATCTGAATTATTATTACCGCTACTTTAGGAATTACATTGCACATTAATTATTACAATAAAGAAGCCTGGCAATTGCAATCTTAGCCAAACTGCCTGAAAGAGGTTTTGCTTGCATTATGCCTTTTGGGCCACTGGGGAAAAAGAAATTCAGAGGTTGCTTCAAGCTGGAAGAGGAGCTGTGATGTTACCAAATGCTTCCATAATTAACTACTGTTTAGCTATGAAGGCAATCGATGCCCTTCCCCATGGCACTTCCACAGTTTCTCACCCATGTATTCCCCTCCTGGGGCTCATGCTCCCCACACTTGCCTTGTCACTGTGCCTCCAGCTCACCCAACTTCCCTGGTTTGCCTTCTCTCTCTTACAAACACACAGTGGCAGAATGAAATCCAGAGAAAGCCTCTCACTCTAAGTGTACACCCCAAACACAATTGTTTGAAACATGACAGGTCCCGTCTTTGGGCTGAGAGTGGCAGATGTGTAGCTGGGTGATGTTATAAAACAGCACAATTGCCACAGTATATTCTGAGTTGGAAGGGACTGACAAGGATCATCGAGTCCAACTCCTGGCCCTGTTTTAAGGGAAAAAGCAGGTATTCTGAATCCATAACTATACTTTATCTAACACCCACATGATGCTGCAGCTCCGGCGGACGGGCTGGATGCCCACCACGTGGAGAGCTGGAGCACCGCCTGCTTCCAGCCTGTGATGAGCCCAGACAGTCCCACCCCAATGCTGCATCCCGCTGATCCCCAGCGCGCTTCGAGGACTGGCTTCTTTTTTACACTTCTTACAGCTTTTAGGGAAATACAAGCAACGCAACCCGGAGGAACAGGGTCAGAGCTGTACCTGATCAGTACTTGTGTGACGCTCAGGTAACAGGAGCAGCCCCACGCTCCACCTCCTGCAGCGCCCTGGGAAACAAGCTGTGCGCGGAGCAGAGCCGGACTGTGATGCTCAGGCTCCCCCTGTCTGCATCCGCAGCTGGGCGGCCCCGCTCGCTCAGCACAACTGACAGAGAACTGCTCCGGGGGAAAACTCAGCGACGGAATTGTCCCCTACTCGATTCAGAATTTTCTGAAATTCTGGGTTGAGATTCCTCTCCCTTTGCAAGGGAAAACATATTTATTTAATTTTAAAAAGCACGTGTCCTGGTAAATCAAATACAGATGCAGCTCGTTTTTCATCAGAAGGAAGAAATGTTTTTACTGCATCTCCAAGGCCAACCAAAACTACAACAGAGAATAACTGAGCTTGATATGAAATTCACACTCTAAATAAGAGAGAAATAATCTTGGCAGTGGATTAAGCAGAGCTGAGTGACTAACAAAAATGTGGAAGATTGAATGTGTTTTGAAGAATTGAAGACTTTATTTTTTTTTAATTTGAGCTTCATTATGTTTTTTGCTAAGCTTAATTTATACAACATTTTTTATACAATTACACAAATTTTCTGATTTCGGTGTATGATTTTAAAGACCATGTAGGATAAGCCCTTAAATACTGCAGTTCCAGTTGCAGCATTAAATTCTAAATAGTCAGCAAAGCAGCCTTCAGAAAGTACAAAGCTCTTGAGTGAAAAAATGTCATTGCCTGAGGATAGGGCCAGGGTTTCCCTCCTGCTTGCAAAAGTAATACTATTTACATCATTTGTTTCAGATTGCTGCAACATGTCAGGATGTGGAGAGCATTAGAGTGGACTAATTTAATTACAAAGTTATACATATATGTACAAAAACCTGGAATCTTACTATATTTTTTCACCAAGAAAAACCAGTTTAAACAATCTGTTATTTTTATATGTTTACCCAGGCTTCACCTTGGATCATTTATTGTCTGGAAAACAATCTGTTAACATTTAAGACACCCGGGGTCTGCCCTGCATTACTTGTGTTTCATTCCAAAAGCAGCATTATGTGCTGGTTGGAAAGCAAATAAAACATGTTTGTACAGCTGATGTCATTTTTCTCCGGTGTGGATCTGCACAGTTCACACACACCACCACCACCACCATCAATTCACAGCTCTCTCTCCAAAAGGTGTCTGGCAAGAAAAGCCTAAAGCGCATTTAGGAAAAATACAGCAAATCTTCACCTTTCACAGCTGGGTCTCATCCAGTAGATCTGATTAACTGGTTTGGCAGCCACTCTCCCAGAAAGCCACACACGGTGCTACTCTACAACTTTATCTTAATGCAAATCACGAGATTGTTTACAGATACTTGGAAAGTGAAAGATACTCTTAGTCCTCAGTTCAGAATGTCTTTCAAACAAGCATTAAAATAATGGTTGTTCTATTCTGTAAACAGATGCAGGCACTGCTGAGCCCCCGAGAGAGAGAGAGAGAGAGAGAGAGAGAGAGAGAGAGAGAGAGAGAGAGAGAGAGAGAGAGAGAGAGAGAGAGAGAG
>JAWWLV010000021.1:6714974-6742234 GCA_035041135.1 Platyrinchus mystaceus
GTCTCTGCTGAGCCCGCGAGAGAGAGAGAGAGAGAGAGAGAGAGAGAGAGAGAGAGAGAGAGAGAGAGAGAGAGAGAGTGAAATTCACCCCAAAGTCAAGGACCTTCACTGAGACTCTCAAGCCGAGGCCTTGTACTTCCATCAAGGAATTTTTCCAAAGCAGTACCTCAGTATGCAACTTGAGATGTATATCCCTGCTTAATGCTGTTCTTTCAAAATCTGTCTCAAACCACATTATATATGTGGGCAAATTTTCTGGTTTGCTTTTGTGCTTCCCACATGGGACAGCTATACTTGAAGGGTGGTTGAAATGACTCCTTCGTGTGTGCTTTGTACAAAGCAATATGGCATCTTGAGTAAATTATTTTTTTATAGTCTCACATTTCAAATGTAATAAAAATAATTCCAAGGTATAGGATTCACACTCCAGTTTGTAAGGCCTGGTTTACCATTTTTACAGAAATATTTTTTAAAAAAAGAGAACCCCAAACTAGAAATTAATTTTTTTAAACTGCTCTGTTCCTTGTTTTCTATCCAACTCCAAAACGTTGAAATATAAATAGCACCAGAGTAATCCAGGCACTGAAACATGCAGTAACTCTTTCTGCAGGCATAAAAAAAGGTGACTCACTTATGACAGGTATATCCATTTGATCATTACCTGAAAATATTCAGAACATGCATCCCTGGGAGACAATGCATCCTGCTGGGGCTGAGGGCTGTCATATTTTATGTAATTCATGTCTTTAGTGAATCAAGATTATTACTCCCACCAATCTAAGCCTGAAAGGGGAATCGCAGTAGAGAACTAGGCTGTAAATCTTCTCATTATAAGAAAGTTGAGAATTTTGACCCAGAATGCCCCCCAAAGACATGAGGCACTCACAGGAAGTCTCCTATTACATCACTCTGCTACACACCTGTTACAGACCTCATTCCAGAGATTTCTTATACTCAGGTCCTGTTATATAGGAATACTACAACATGGGTAACGTAGGACTTTGTCTAAGCCAGGGCTGGATGTGGCCATAGTTTGAATGATGAGCAACCATGTGGACTTTCCCATTTCATTTCAGGAGTACAGAGCCTTCAAGACTCACAGGTAGCTGTATTTGCAGTTTCATGAGACTTCCCTAGAAAGCCTGTTTTCCCATCCCTCTCTCCACACCACATAAGAACAGCATCACAAGTTAACACTTCTAATAAATACCGGAATCCTTTGTCCAGGCAAGGACAGACCAACAGGACAGTACGAACTAAAGAGCAACAGCAATATGGTACCCAGTGCTACTTCCCAAAACAGAAGCTAGGACTTCCCAGTTCCCAAAATATGAGACCTATTTGATCTCTAAGGAAGGAAAGAACACAGCGTTGTGTTTAGCAACATTTCTCTCACAGGCTCAGCAGGCATTCCTGCAAGACTCAGCTGGACTCTCGCTAAGCAGGAGCTCCCCAGGAGGAAAATGGATGGAAGGAATGTTACCATCGTGCTGCGGCTCTAGATTAATCTAATCAGATTCTTTCTCAGGATCAGGCTGTATATATTAAAAAAAATTAGCCTGGGTTTACCAATCTATTTAATCCATTGTCTTGATTTGCATCTCCTACCAAATCTCACTGTTACAGCAACTGCAGCACCTGTGAACTGCAGTCAGACCAGTCACCAAGACATTGCCAGTCTCTCTCCTTCCCCCTTGCACAGGGAGGGTCTTACCAGGGCTCAGCACAGCCCTCCAGCCTCAGCACTTCTGCAGCCTTAGGAGCAGTACTAGCACAGACACACTGATTTTCCAGCCCCACCTTCTACCTGTGGGGACAGCTGGAGGAATAAGAACAGTCTTGTTTGTGTGTGTAGCTCCCTTGTTCATTACTTGGCTTCGTTAAACATTTTAGGAGGTAGGGGCTGGGTCTGCTCAGAGAACCAGTGGTTTCAGAATCCCCCTAGTAACTGATCTGATGGTACATCTGTCCCTTCTGCCCTCAGATCTCCCAGTTCTTCAGCTGGAGTCACAAACTGGCATATATAACTGCATGACTGCATAGAGTTTTCATTAAAATATCTTTCTTTCAGTTCCATTTGGGAGTTTACTTTTCTTCTCCTGCCCTGTCCACTCTCACTCTCTCCAGACATCCCCCAGTAAGCTGGCAACTCCTTCAGAGGGCAAGGGTTAGCTCTGGCAATCGTGTCTCTTTAACAACACTGCATAAATGCTTGGAAAAATAGAAGTGTTTACAGTAGCTGCATTTCATAAGAGAGATTTATAGGCTTATTAAAAATTATTAGGCTTTACTTCTTCAGTTACAAAGATACTTTCATAAACTGCTCTCAACAATTTCATATCCAGAGTCTACAGGATGTTTATTTTCATGTTTTCAAAGTACCATATTTCCTTCACCATTAATCTTTTTGGTTCGTTGTTTGAACAGCAATTCCCTAACTCTTCTGACCTAGCAATTCAGTTTAAAAGTATATGTTACCCTGGAAACACTTTCAAATGGACAGCAAGACTGCAGGGACTGTTGTGAGTACTGCTGTAAAGTGTTCCCAAGTGTCCCAATAACTAAAATGTACATGTTTCAGTGGCTGATACATTTTGATTGGATTCAGGGAACTTATTCACAAGAGGAAAGTCTTTCCATCTGAGTGTGTCAAGCAGGGAGGCAGGACAATGAAAATGTCATTTTCATACTGGATACAATACCAGATCTCACTTTGGGCCCTCTAATTTACAAAGAAACAAAAGGATTAGTCCTGTCCTTTCTTACTCATGCTGGCAATGATTCCTTCCTTTAGCATCTACATATCAATTCTCAATGACTACAAGAAGTCTGAAGTCTCTCCATTTACCACAGGATCATAATCTTATGATTCAGTTCATTGAATTTATCAGTTTATTGAACTGATAAAACCATTTACATACATACTTTGTATTAGAATTTAAATCAGGAAATCATGCCTGCTCTAATGCATGAGACATAAATGATACAGTTGGACCAAGTTAAATTCAGGAACAGTTTCATTTTAATCTGCTCCAGTTAATAAGAAGAAAAAAAAAAAATCAATCTTTTCAGAATTCTGAGCTGAAGCAATAGACTGAAAATGCCCTACTTCCCAAGTTTCATTTAGGTTTGCTTAGGAAAAAAATTCATATCAGAAGTTTCTCAGCATAAACAGACCTTTGGAATGGCCTTTTTTCTGTTAACAAAGGCAGTCCTTTGTGTGATACAGACATTTTGAACAAACGCAACAGCAATAAAAAATATCTAGCTGGAATCTATTACTTTCTTCCATAAATAACAACAAATCACAGCACTATGATTCTATGAGACAGTTGCCAAAAAAAAAAAAGATTGTTTCTATTTCTAAGGAGGATACCAAAGCTCTGTGTTTGCTGTCAAGGCATTTGCAAAGATTTCTGTCCATCACATCCCTGGAGTCTCCAGGCCTGGACAGGTAGTCCAGGTTATAGACAGCAGTTACAGACAAACCATGTTAATGAATTAAACACCAGGCTGCAGAGAAGCAGCCATCATAACTTACATGATAAAACAGTCAGCTAAAATCTCAGTGGTAAATCACAATGAGAAAAATGATTTATCCAGGTTAATCCTAGTTAAATCGTATAAATTTTTCAATCCCAGTGATCTTTTTTTACAGAAAAGATGAATGTGACCTGAATAGGACAAGACTGATTTCAAACCTAGCTGAACCAATTCACAAGAAGAGGGGACAAAATTCCAAGCCAGCAGGTAAGAGACAAAACAATTTGAAGTTTTTGTTCAGACTTTCATCTCTGTGATATATGGCCCCCACTGTGCAATCTAACCCACTAAGACTATTTGGCAACACCAGCAAGTCATCACTGACCAAGAAAGTAATTAAAATTCCAACTACCTCAGAATTATCTGCTGTTTGCTAAAACAGGAAAGATGCTGCAAAACAAAATGCTGCAATACTCTACAGCAGTGGGGTTTGTAAGCTGAATGACAATGACTTTCAAGATACCTTGCTATTAAATAACTGGGTGGGACCAATTCCTTCATCTTTATGGAGCTGAATAAGACTCAAAACTGCATGAAGTGGGGCATCATTCTTTACTGTAACATTTATTATTTCTACCTATTCTGCTGGAAGAAACCTGTCAGCCTGAGATTATCTAATGTGTATCCAGCTTCCTGAGAAATTCTATTTTTTCCCTAAATGCAAAGGAAAATAAACATCTGCATAAAGGTTCTCCTGTGTGCAGGGAATACGAGAACAAACTCTTTTTTTATCGTAATTAGCTATATTGGAATGGTTTAGCATCAATGATGAAAGTGAGATGACTCATAGGAATAATTATTTTTATGGGTACAAACACTATGGAATCAGGACTGGAGCCCATATAATTATTCCCAGTAAGTATGTTGAGGAGACAAGGAGTTTCTCACAGCCATGTTTGCAATATATAAACCCACAGTTGCATTTCTTTTTCTTAAATTATTATTATTACTTAAAGCACTGTAGACATAAAAGCATGGAAGCTGTTTTGTGCTGTTTCCCAGGAAGCACACTGAGAACAGTGGGAGCACAGTTGGGAAACAGAGTGAGCTGTGCTTACTGAATGCTGGTTGTGCCAAACCACATACAAAGTCAGGTGAACAAAAGAAAACAATATCCAAAACAGAAACATGCACAGGATTTTGAGACTTGCAAAAAGCCGTCCCAGAAAATTGCCTGGAATTTTATAGGACAGGGAAAATCCTGGCATGGCAAGCGTTAGCAAAGAATGCTTCAGAGCAGCTTCAGAGATGGGCAGTCTTGGTTTTCTCCCTGCCTGAAACACATGCTCAGGTATACCCACTTTTCTACATATTTGCAGCAAGAGTTTTTATTGCCTATGTTGGACCTTTTGATACAAACTTTAAACTAGTTATTGGCCCAACTGCTGTGCCTCAGCCAGCTAACAGAAAAGAAAGAGGAGCACTGACTTTTGAGATTTCAGTATTTTCACAAGCGCAAGTGGTGTCCTCACAGCATTAGATACCAGCAATATCAACCAAACAATCCTGAACAATAATTATCTGTGGTCAAAGCTGAAGCAGATAATAGAATTGAACATTCCATTTCACTGACAACAGAAGGTGTCTAAGAAAATCCCTCTGTGAGTGTAAACAATTAACAGTCCAGGAAACAGAAAATAAAGGAAAACTAACCACAACAGCCACACAAGCAGTAACATACTCTGCAGACAAGGATAGCATGAAACCATGGAACAGAAGGATAGTAGGTGGTAACTACTTTTTCCCCCATGTCATGGTCAATACATGGTACACCAGGTATGTGTTCCTGAGGGGGTCACAGAAAAGTTCAGGCTTTTTGCCACTACTTAAATTAGTCAAGCAACAGCAGTTAATTTTTAAAAAAAATCCAACAATCTAAGCCAAGGCCTAATGTGATGGAACCCTGGAATGTCACACAACAGCCCTGACCAACCAGCACCAGGATAACTTCACTACAATTGTGCAAGTCTTGAGCAGAATCCATGTGGGTCTTGAGAAGAATCTGTGCAACCTCACAAGGGCACAAGAGTGCAACGAGAAGACACAGCCTTTTGTTTCTTGTGGTTTTGTTCCACCTCATTTTTATCCTAAACAGTCTCTTTTGATCTATTCTCATCTGAGATAAATGTTCATAATCTAATACAATACTTTGTGGGTAGCTTTTCCTCCCTCCGTTTGCTGTGATTTCTCCCACATGAACTACAACAGCAACTAAAGATATAAAGGGGAAATTTGTGAAACATATTATAGATCTTCCTTTATCTTTCTGAAAAAGTAGTATTTGTAGGATATAGTCTCAGATTAATATAGATATAGTATCTCTAGTAAATTACAACAGATAATTAGATCATGGACACATTCAATAGCAGGACAATTATTTTTACCTTGTCTGCAGCTAGTAGTTAAGAATAGCAGATAAGCTATTTCTAGACAACTCTAATAAGATCGTGGCTTTATCTGAGCCCAGAGATATCCTCTTCCTTGCAAGTTGCTTAGAACTCAAGACCTGAGAGAGGCATGCATTAGAACTTTTTCATAATTCCAGTAATGAAAAATAAAGTCATTATAAAGGCAGCCAAGTGAGATTTGCAATGCCAGCATTTCAAAGTAATATCTGAATACATTTAAAGCTCTGCCACTTATCCATACCTTGAGTCTCTGAAGAACTAGCAAATAGATAAATTTTCTTAATTACTCCATTTTCCAACCAAATGTTATCAGCGCATTGGACATTTTCCTAATCAAAGTCTTTGTAATCTAAAATGGCTTCCTAATTCCACACTTCACTACCTGGACATGGTGCTGAACCATAAGGGATGATCATGGCTCTGTCACAAGATCAGCTCAAACACATGGGTTGTGTCCCATGGGGTTCTCCAAGAAAATCCCTTAGTGGGCCAGAATCCTGCTGTTTGCCTTTGTCCATTGTGTCTGGATCCTGAACTGTCAACCCACAGTCACTGCAGTCAAGGTTGCCCCCCAACCATTTCTCCCTTGTCTGTAGGGACAACATAAGCATTTCCCATGTCTTAATTATGGATACCACCTTTTGAAGTTATCACCTGATTTCCAATTGTATGAACACTCAAATAGCAAATTCACAAGTTCTAGACATGTTTTTTTAATCTGATCTTCTAAAACAGGGTCAGACTCAGAGAGAGGAACAGAAAAGCTTTCCTGCTTTTCCCAGCGAGTGACTTGAAATCAAGGCAGTAAAAAAAAAAGCCAGCAAAAAGAGATGTTGTCTCTGAGAGCAGCTTTTGCCAGTTTACATTCCTCTGGAAGCACTGAAGATTAAATACCATCTCCCATACTCACAGAAATTCAGGAAAGCAAAGCAACAAATGCTACCAACCACTGCCTCGAAAGCAGCTCCCACAGCAGGGGAAGGGAGCTGAACCCACACTTTCTGGCATGGAAGGGAACACAACACACCCTACAGACCCACTCTGGTAGCTCCACTCAGGGACTGCATGTTATAGTTCCTGCTAAAAATTTAACAATCAAATCCAAATATTTTACAGCATGGAAATCCTTTAGTGAAAACTCCAATTTTCTAAGACCAATAATCCCTATATAGTAATAATTTATAAGTTGCTCTTCCCTCTGTGAATCCCAGATGGCTTAAATGAAGGCTCAAGAACTGAGCCCTCCAGCTAGAGCTGGTCACAGTCTGCAATCCCTAGTGCACAGAAAGCTTTGAGATGGGCCACCTTGGGGATATAAAACTAAAATTTTACAAAACTAAAATCTTCAAATAGCTTTCCTCATAAAATAAAAGCTCTCCAAATACTGATGTTGCTTCCCTCTTCCTTTACATTGTAAATTATGCCACAGCATATGTAGTAAGATTTTAAAATTACAAATCAAGAACAGAGCTTGTCAAAGTTCCTTGAAGCTATTAGAAGAAAAAAAAAAATCAAAGTCACCTCTTTTTTAGACCGTTTTGATATCAGAGTAATGGCATTTTCTAAAGAAAAAACCAAACAAAACACTTCATCAGGAATTTTTTTTAACAAGCTCTTTCTCTGGCCTTGAAGAATAGAATAATCCCAGGTTATAAGAGCAGGCCCAGGGCAAAAACACATCTCCCAGTGCAGGTTCCTATGCACTCACCAGCAGTCATCACACACCTTTCTTGCAACCAGCTGCATTGCCTACTGGTATTTCTTTAAGAAACCATAATTATTCATGCCCTAACTAGACCAGGAAGCACCCCTCTGAAAATGAGAAATTATTTTTCATCAGGTTTTTTTCATGTCCCAGAAAGAGCCCAGCAGTAAATATCTCACACAGCGCCTGAACGTGGAATAGCAATGCTGTGTTTTGCTTGCACGGAGCAGAGCAGCACCTTTAAACAACTATTTCAAAATTCAATTAGAAATTATCCAATTACCATCAAAGCCAGTTTTTCTGGGTACACATTAACCATAGACACATACCAGGAATGCATCAAATGGATACTCAGATCACTCACCATGAATTTATCTTCTGGCCTGCTTAGGACAAACTGGGTTCAGCCCAGCAGGCCAGTCCCCCTGCACCTGCTCAACTCCATTGCTCAAAGAAAGGGGGACAGTGGAACTCTCTCCCTCTTGGAGCAGCAACAGCAACTCAAAGCCTTCATAAAACTATCACTGTAAATTATAATAGAAGAGAGGATGATGTTGAGGTAGGGGAAAATGGGGGACTGACAAGAGCCACAGGCTGCAGTGGCTGCTCCGTGCACAGGGCACGATGAGACACTGTGGAAGTGCCAGCTGTGCCCATTGTGCTGCTGTGCCCACCCTCCCAGTGCCTGAGTGCCTGTGCCACTGTCCCCCTTTTCCCAGTCAGGGTTAGGTCTGGCATCACTCACACACGGTCATTCGCAGGGAAAAAGAAAATCACACTTCTGCTGAAATGAAACCTTTCCAGAGCACAGTAACATTGGTCTTATTGATTTATCTATTTAAAGCAACATCAGAATTTTGTCATTAATATTTGATTGGTATTTTTAAACCCTTACAAGAACTGCACAGACCATAAAAAGGTGTTACAGTAAAGCACCCTAGGCAGAACAGCATTATTCTAAACCACAGGGGGATGTTGGTTGGCACTACATTCTACATCCTAAAGCTCTCACAAGGTGTCAAGACACCATTACGTCATTGCCAGGACCTGACTTCTCAGCACACATGGATTTAAAAATAAGATTAAATAAAAAGACTGAAAGGTTGGGGTTTTTTTTAATAAAAAAACCCAAAACAATACAAACCCCAAATTATGGACAGTCTTAGAATAAAAACTAGTGTGATCTATATTCATTAGTCAAAGTAAATTCTACACAGTATGCACTGAGGATTTACATACTTTAACAGAAATTATTACTGTGAAAGTCTTGTACCTAAGAATTCACCACTATAAATGAAAAGTTCTGTCTTGTTTCTTCAAATTCAAAGAATAATAGATCTTGGGATACTTTGAAAGGTGTGTGTTATCCCAAACGTATTTAGTATTCTGAAAACATAACTCGCAACAAGAGCAATCGTGCTTTTAGAATCAAGAAGAAGAGCTGCAAAGAAATCTTGTCAATGAATTTATGCAAGGGCTTATATACAAGCAGAACTAAAATGCATTTGTTCTTCAGAGTACAAAATAAGTTAAAAATGGTGTCAGGAGGGTAACACAGCCCAGAAAGCTTATTAGCAACCTGTCCACACTAATGATCTAGAGGGAAATCCAAGCTGCCAGCATGACTGTCCAAACTGTTGGCAAATGAGCCCGAATGCCTTTGATGGGAAATCATCTCCCAAAGTTGACATATGACACCTTGGAGCATCATCCCAAAATGATATGTTTTCTAGAGCAGAAGTTGCTCAAACTTTTAGCTATGTTATTAAAAATACATGTGTAAACACAGCAGATTATATTTAAAGAACAGGGATAATGTTTGTATTACCTTTGGATAGAGGTGGTAGTGCTACATAGACTTTAAGCAGACTAAGTCATCTCAGTGTATGACCCAGGTTATGCAGTTTGTACTGGGAGGCTGAAGTTTTCCACTCTGAGTGCTTGCTTTCTAAAAATTTCAGGTATGAGTTTTGAAAAACTTCTGAAGTGAACTTAGGGAAGAAATACATTCTTTATCTATGGTAAAGCACTCACAGCCTTTCTGTTGAGATATTCTAGTCCAGTATACCCATGACCTTTAGCAGAGACCTCAATTTCGGCTACATTTAATATTCCTGATTTCTGGTCAGTTGCAGTGTCACTCAGAAATTGTCCCAAATGTCACAAATTATAAACCTCTATGATTCCTCAGCTTTTACCATCATAGTCTTCAAAATACACAAGAATTGGAAAGTTTCACACTTAAAGCATTTTCACAATCAGTACTACAACTTGAGCATTAATTTATTAAATCTAATATAGAAACAAAACACTATATTAAAAATTGAGTTATCACCAGGGACTAGAGCAGGACTACAGGAATTTAAGACCAACTAACTGAACCCCAAGTAGATCACTTGGCCAGTACTGCTGAAATATGCACCAGATCCTGCCCCCTGAATAATGAAGAAGAGTTGGCAGAAATACTGGAAAAGCTTGCCAAGTTTATAAATTTTTGTGTCTCACTGAGGTTACAAAGCACACAGCTCCCAAATTACAGGCTCCACACCCTGGGGTGTGATAAAATTTCCCATAAAGTAGCTGTGCTAATGTGAATCATTTCTCCAGTTCAGGGTCAAACTCTCTCCCCCCTAGACGGTCACGGTGTGTGCAATGTCAGTGGGAACTTGCACATCCCAGAGCAGAACTAACTTAAGCTATGTCAAAACACCACATTAGTGTCTATTATAAATCCTGAGTCTGTTATTATATCCACAGTATAAGTAAGAATAAACTCCTTTGAAGTCAGTGGAATCAAAACTCTAAATGCCAAGAACAGAATTAGGTCTTCCACTCTCTACCCCGTGGGCAGAAGTGAAGGACTGATAGAATTGTACGTATTTCAAGGAAAAAAAAAAAAAAAAAAGAAGTCAGCTTTAAGAATTATACTGCCAAGAAAAGCATGTTAACAAACTCATGAGAGATTTTTCTCCAAAAATAAATTCAACAGAGAATGGAGGGAAGAAAAGGCAGACAGGCAGACACATTTATACTGCTATGATTTTTCATGGCCCGAAAAATGCAAATTGAAGCAGGAGGGATTCGTAGTTCATAGAAAAGACAGTATCTGCCTGAAAAGCTGTTCCCTGGCAGGAACAGCTGGAAGTGTTTTTTGACAATTCTGATCAAGAAGTGCTCTAGTTAGTATTCAAGATGGCCATGATAATAGATTAGATGAATAATTCTGGTTCTTTGTCAGGACTTGGATAATATCTGTCTACAATACATGTGTATCAGTGCACTCTTAGTTAGTAAAGGACAGATAGAACAGCACAAACTTTTCTACACATCCTTTATGCTCAGATAATGACAAGTTCATGTTAATTATGGCATATATTACAAAAGCAAATCACTCACTATACACATGTAGCATTCTGAAGAGCTAAAGAGAGAGGGTTGTTAAACAAGATTAATCAAGATAAAGGGTAAGCTACAGGATCTGAGATGAGAAAGGTCTGAGGACTGAACTTTTCTTTGTTATCTTATGGTAGTTATGCCGAACAAGCAGCAAGATTTAGATTCAATCTACCTGTAGATAATTGATGTAGAAAGAAGTTGAGGGTGACACAAAGACATCAAATTGTTTTGCTAGTTTTTTCCTTGCTTTCCTTAGAATTAGGGCTTCCTGTCTGTCCAGGTTGATGAATAGCAGAGTGCAGAGTGTCCTTTGTAAAGAAAAATATTTGTCCTTCATTATTTCCCATCTGCACTTTATTTACATATCCATTTAATCACCTCATACTCCAGAAAAGGGACGTTTGCTTTGGTGGACAGTCATAATCTTAGGATCATCTGTGGTTTTATTTAGCTTTTCCCCAACCATTTCAGGAGCAGAACCTAAGGTTTTAGGCTGTTCTCCTGTGACTTATAGTTTAGCTTTTGGTCTTTTTCCCAAAAATTTTGGTTTGTTGCAGTCTTGGAAGGTGGCTTTGTGGGCTGCCGTGTATGGCAAGAGATGGAGCAGGTGTTATGTGCACTCTTTAGAGCTAAAGCCATTTTGCACAGTTCCTGTAGAGAATTGGATCAGAGGATTTAAGTCCTATGCTCCTGTATTCTACATTTCTACCATTTTAGGTCTCAGCATCTTAACTTGGTTTCTTTCCCTTCAGCCTTATAGATTTGACTCAGAGAAAAACTGTTTCCCTAGAATTGTAAATTATCTTCTCTGTTTTAACTAATTCACCAGATTTGCTACCGAGTATCATTTCACTTTAATGTACACTTCTAAGTGCTCTAAACACTGTGTATGCTCGCTGCTGTATTGCTTATATAGGAAAAGTCAAATTAATGATCAGCATATCTGATGTAGCAGCCCACATGCTTGGTACAGAAGCTTGAAAAATAGAAAATGAAGCAAGAAAAAACCCCCAAGGTAGTTCTGAAATTGCTATATTATGATATATCTGCTGTGCATTTGTGCAAGAGGAACTTTTGCACGTCTCCCAGCACCCAGTAATTGATACAGTAAACTACTGGCCTGGAAAATTGCTATTGAAAACATATAATCAACCTTTTGAACTCTATAAAACCAGGGAGATGCAAGATGCAATTCTACTTCCTCAAGACATGTATGACTAGTTAGTTTAGACTTCAACCTCAGAAAATAGAGGTGAACAAATTGCAGACAACTGCTCTTAGAGATAAGTTTGGTTAGAATTTTTTTGAATCAGATTTTTGATCCCATATATGTGGCATAAACTCCTAGACCACGCTATAACATGGGAACTGAAAATTCTCCATCACCCCAGAAATGTAAATATATATTAACATATATCACACATTAAAAAAAAAAAAAAAAAGTTTTTACTTTTGGTTCATTTGACTTGATGCAATTCCACCTGTCTTGCTTCTGTTCACTGCTAGGCTGTGAGGATTATTGCACAAGAACTACCAAAGCACCTGCCAGGTTGAGTTGCTGCTTTGTTTTCCCCTTTGTACATGCACTCTGCCAGGGAATTCTTATACATTCAAGGTTAAATCATAAAAGCAATTCATTATTTGGCATAGATAGGAAGAAGAACTAATCACATATATAATTTACTGATCTGTAAGATATTCTCCTATAGTAATGAGTCTAAGCACTTGCCATTAAAAGGCATTCATCTTGTATCCATGTATCCATGGAAATATACTGAAGTATAAAAATCCATGAACTAATGATTGATTGTAATTTGATGTCTGAATACATTTGTGCAACGATTAAATCTACCTTTATCATCTTGGAAGACCATCAGGTTAAAATTCCTCTTTTCACACCAAAGTTCTAAAATTGACTTGAGATATGGTTCCTAGTTGGGCTTACAAACTGCCTTCTTCAGCAATTAAAATTGATTGAAACTATTGATCAAAAGCTATAGCACTTTTATTGAAGTCTCAGAACGTCATCAGTAGATACTGACTCTGACCCTGGCACAGGGACTGGCTTACCAAGGTGAGCACACTCACCCCTGAACACCTCTGCCCTTTTCAAGCACTAAATACTTCAGAAAGCAATGACTGAGCCAGCATTTTCAGAATCTTGAGTTAGCTTCTTGAGATGTCTTAAAGATTTTGGAACACTGTTACAGACCCACAGACAGATAAAGAACTAGACTTTATCACAGGAGTTTCATCTGCCCCTCAAATCGGTAACAACACATGCCATGTTTCAGATCCTTGTAGCTCTTGATATTAATTTAAGAACACTAAGATCACCAGGATAAATAGCTCTTGGCAGCATTTTAGCACCATCTTAAAGAGAAGCTGTTTTAAGATAGCTGTTGGTAGAGTATGGATTTCTGATTCCAATCTTTTATCTCTAGGCAGACCCACACTGCGAAGAGACAATTCTGTTTTAACCTACATCCAACGCCTCTGAATTCTAAAGTGGTCTTCTTGAAAGTATTGCACTTGGTGGAAAATTTGTGACAGGTACTAACATTTGATGAAGGTTCTTGGCACAAGTCTCTTTCATTTGTGCTAAGGCTATTTTACTGCTATCAAAACTTTGCATTACCTCAACCAACCACAATTTGCTGAGTTGAAAAAGCCTTTTTATCTAAAGTTAGAGGTGTGCTCAGTGTGACAGGTTTCTGGGGCAGTAGAGGTAGAAAGGAAAGATCCTATAAAGATAAGTAATTTAAGATGGAGTTCATTCAGTAACTCAGCATTAAAGGGTGTTCCCAACTTAGTGCATGGGTTAAAAAACTTCTTAACTGCCTTTTGATCCGAACGCACCATCAAGTGCTCAGCATCTTGATTTTTTTTTTATAGCATAACTTTCTCTCTGCTGCTTGTTAAACTCTTCAACCTCTCTGCTAAGCAGTTAGGTCACTATTGCCTAGTCCCTGTGCTGGGCAATAACCATTGTGAGGCCTGTGTGCATTTGCAGATTATAGACTTCCTTTCACACATATTGTAACATCTCTCCAGGTCTGCTTCATCTTTCTGAAAAATGCCCCTTCAGATCATGCCACAAATTGATGGGACTGGACCAAACAGGATTTATTCAGGTTCTGTTCACTATTTTCTTCCAAACTATATAGATCAGATGTAGATCTAACTTCAAAATGCATCGTGCATATAAAAAAATGTATGCCCACATATGAAGTTTCAGAACTTGTTTATGAATAATTGCATGATAAAATAAAAATGTTCTGGACTTTTGCTAATTTATTTAAAAGAAAGCTGTAAATTTAAACTACGAATTTTAATTCTTTAATTCTTATATTAATGCTGTCTCTTAATGGGTAAACCAGAATTCAGTCCTTTTGTGCTGCCAAGATGATTACTGAAGCTGATCCATTCTCCATCTCTCTGATGCTCCACAAGCAGGGTGAAAATGTAAACATGACATTGCTGCATCATCCCAGGGCTGTCAGAGGGGCATCCTAAGAGACCACGAGTTCCCACTTGTGTGAGGGGGAACATAGGGCTCTAATCCTGACAGCCTATACCTGGGTCCATAAAAGGATCTCTGTGGAATTACTGCTTCTCTGACATAAGTCCCACAACAGGCTGGTCACTGGCCAGCGTGCTCTCAAACTGCAAGGAAATATCAGTGAGGCAGTTCACAGATAGTAGAGCTTTATAATAAAATTAGATCATGTTATCTGTAAAAAAAAAAAATTAATAAAATCTGTATTTGCTTTTATGGATGAGCAACATACTAAAACCAAGAATGTTCCTTCCACTGAATCAAGCTGATCTAGAGGTGAATGGACAAGCAATCCTGGATGATATAGTGCATCATCCTCTCATGTTACCAGCTGAGCTTCGCAGTACTATTGCATCATGGGTCACGATTACCTCTTTTTATTCCTAGGATGTAACTTGTTCTTTCAGCAGTAATTCATCCTGCAAGTTTGGCCATAAAGCTAGGTTTAAATATACCTTTTATAGATGAATGGTTACTTGAATTTATTTTCCTTAAAGCAGACAGCAATACTTCATATCCTATCTCCTCTGCCATGGATTGTGTTAGTGGCTATACTGACTGGCAAGATAGGACACTAAGTCTATATTTAACTCATAAAGCCTGCAGATTGCTGGAAATGATTTGTAGAATGATACATGAATGAA
Organism: Platyrinchus mystaceus; assembly: GCA_035041135.1. Taxonomy (NCBI): domain Eukaryota; kingdom Metazoa; phylum Chordata; class Aves; order Passeriformes; family Tyrannidae; genus Platyrinchus; species Platyrinchus mystaceus. The sequence goes on from JAWWLV010000021.1 coordinate 6,730,230, forward strand.
GTATGCCATGTTTCACCAGCAAATAGCTTCTGGTACACACACATAATTTCAAGTGAAGCATATATTTCAGTAGGAAATGGTCAGGAAGGAACAACTGCAATTAAAATTCATCACACAGAAGACCACATACATCACCCTAAATTAAGTATTCTGTTTAGTACATGCATAACATCAGGCAATTTTAAAGTACTTATTTTAAAAGGAAACACTTTTTAAGAGTTCTAGTCCAACTCTTACTAAAGATACTGTTCAAACTGTTTTCCAGGACTGCATGAGATTTGGACCATAAGTGCTTTCAAACAAAATCCAGGCCATAACTTCACTAGCCAATGAGGTGTTTGACCTTATTGGGTTTACATAAGAATGAAGGGGGGTACCCCAGAGAGACCTGTATTATCCCCCGCCCCCCTCAAAAAAAACAACCAAACCAACAAAAACACAGAATAAGCAACCAATCTGCTGGTCACTGCCTCAGAACAGCAGATCCCACAAAACAGTAGATGGTGAAACCATTATGATTCCTACAACTTAAGGGAGGTTGGCAGAGAATATCTGAAGCAATGTAAAATTGCACTTACTAAAGTGGCAAGGAAAAGAAAGGAAAAAGGATGTTAAAGCACAAATCCACTACACACAGGTAACTGTTCCACATGTTGATAAGAAAGACAAATATTTTAAGGTAGGTTGTCCATAGAAAAAGATTATAAAATATTTACTAAGGAATGCTTCTCCTCCAGAAGACAAATTAGTTTTGTTTAAAATATATCTGTTTCTTGTCTTGAGGTTTAGTTAAATTTCTGCTTCTTGATAGTTAAAATTAATTTTTATAAAAAACACCTATTTAAAGTAGCACAGCAGGAACACTCCTTACTGTGAGTGCTGCAATTAGCCAATGCAGCTGGACGAAACACACGTGAAAAAAGACTTGGCAGGTCATAACTGGCCCAGGAGAAAAGCCATTGGGTGCAGGAGTGCCCCATCCCTGTCCCAGCTCCCAGCACAGGCATCAAGCCAGCCCAGCCCCACCGTGCCGCTGGAACGTCTATGGGAACATAAATAAAATAAAAGCTTTTCTTCTGAGTTTTATCTCTGTGGAGTTAATACAGCACGTCTAAAATCTATCAGAGCTATTTGCTATCACATTCCTCTTCCAAGTTTCCAAACCAGGAGAGCACTGAAGGCCAGGCTGGAGGATGACAGGAGGTGTAATTGCCCAGGCAGCAGCTGCACACACACAGGCTGGGTTTGCAAGGAGGGGGCTCGACCCCTGGTTTGCCATGGTGAAAATACATCGTCATTCAGATGCCAGCAAAACAGCAATACAGTGATTTGCAGCTTTTTTAAACCAGGAATTGTTACTTGTCACAAATCCACTATAAAAGGAGAAAAAACAACTTTTCTATTTTCAACGTGATCTTTTCTAAAGCACCTGCCTTATGCAGTAAGTTATCTGAGGACATGCATCTAACTGTGAATCTGCACGGGTAAAAGTCACCTCAATATTGAAAGGGTTCTTTTAATGTACAATTGAATTGTTGTAATGCATGGTTTAGAAGGAAATTATTTTAAATTGAGGGCAAGAAGCCAACTGAAGTCATAGCTACACTTAATGCCCATGCTGTAGACTGCAAACATTTTTGTTCTCATAAACATGCAGCAATTTAGTTTAAAACAAACTTCTCAGGTGGGGAGATCTTAATTGTGTTCCTCTGCAACATAAAGATCGGCTTTTTTATGTAGTTTCTGGAAAGCAGTATGTAAGAATGACCCAGTGTGGATTTAAATTAACCAGAGCTCAATTCCACTGATGATAATCTGTGGTTTTAATTATTCTTATTTCTTCTCAAATGAACTCTCTAGGTTTTCCACCCTATTGTATGATTTTTTTCAAATGGTAATTTAACAAGTCTAGTGGTATAGCAGCAATGCATAAAGCTGTCACGCAAAATGCTGTAGTTTAAAATACATCTTTGGGTTTTCATTACTGGCAATTGCAACTTGAGATTTTACATTTTGATGGAAATCAAAATGGTAAGAAAATCTATTCTCTGGCCTTTTTCTTTTTATTTTTTTTGTAACCTTGAAAAGACACATTCTAGAACTCTCTTTGTCACATAAGTAGCAGATAACTGCTCCTGAACCTCAATATTCTGGACTGCTGGCAGGAAAATTCAGCTGTTTCCCTAAACAAAGGTATAGGCAACAAGCACCCTGGCAAGACATTGTTAGAGTACATAATTTACAGAAAAGCATCTCAGAAGGACACATGGGCACCAAAAAGATGTCCAGAAAGCAGCCTGACAGCTGGTGTTCCTGGACCACCCCAGGCAGGTGCCCACAGAGAGCCAGGCAGGGGACAGGAGAATCCAGGAAGGCTGTGCTGTACTGTGCTCCAGCCACAGCTCCTGCTGCCAGGCAAAGGTATCCCTTAGTTTGCAATAAATTGTTTTAAGGACCCTGAAAACATCTGAAGAGATTATTAAAGCTAAGGAAGTTTTAAGTGCTTTGGTCATTCCCTGCTTTTGCCCCATATTGTCTATTTGCTCCTGACTCGTCTAGAAAATTGGCTCACCCTGAAACAGGGCCGACACCACACTGACTACCCGGTGCACACAAAAGGGGACAACCAGGTTTTAAATGCTGTTGTTTGAATCCTCTCACTGCAGAGGCAGCAATGGCCACCTGACAATGACAACTGGACACTGGCTACACAGGAAACAATCTACCAAGAATCATTTGTAATTAGGTAAAAGAAGTGCCGCTCCTAAAACTCACCCCCATCCTATAGACAAAACAAGCCTTCAAAATCCCTAAGCCGGTGTTTACTCACATTTTTTGCTCAAGGATGTTGCTGTTTCTGAGGAACTCTGTTATGCATTATTGAAACTTCAAGAGCAGGTTTTAATCTCATTTACCCTGAACTTAAATCCGTCTTAACTTCACTGTGGCAATTCACAAGGACCAAAGTTAGCCTGCAGTTTTTACTCTTCAGTTTTTGGAAGAAACCGAATGCCACTTGGGTTTCTGGGAGAGTTCCCAAATTTGCATTTTCTTTGAATGTAACTATAGTCTAGCTATTTTGCAGGGAAAACTGAAGATTAATCATGAAAAAATCACTATCTATAGAGATTTATTTTTAAATGAATTATGAGTTTTTTCAGATATTGCACATGTTTATATATATATATGCATATTATCTTTAAATTTTAAACCTTATTTGCATTTTAAAAATGACACTGTAATTTGCTTTTCCCAGATGTATCACTCTTAATCCTAACAGCTTCCCAGCTTTTTTTACGTTTCTATTATCACTAAAGTTCAGAAGAGACTTCTAATTGATCCAAATTACATATTCAAATTAGCCTTTTATGAGCTCAAATTAACATACCATAGGCATCTTATTTAATTTGGTCCTCGAAATGTCACCAAAGTAATTTGGTTGTAAGATATTCATTAGTACAAATTCAGAAATTAATATACTATAATAAATTCCTCTTTCTGAATATTCCTCTTCAAATAGCACCCCAAATTAATTTATAGCCCAATATGCTTTTATGCATTCACAAGTCTTCCTGTCTCAGATTCTGTAACATTTATTTATGCTGATGCACTTTTGTTCACTATCTCACAAGAACTAAGAAATTACAAAAAGCCTTTGGCAGTCTCTGCCTAGGGGAGATAATGCCTCAGATGCAGGTGTCTGTTTTTTGGGTTTTTTTGGCTTTTTAAAAATGTGTTATTTATGTACAGAAAATATCAGAGAGATAGCCAAATACTTTGCAAAACTGCCTTATTTTAATTAAAACATTTAATTTTGGAATTTTGTTTTCTTTAACTTTCTCCTGCAGGAGGCAGAGCCATGCATTAATCCCTACCATCTCAGAGCTCCTTTTGCCCTGACAGAACCCCTGAAAGATTTCCAGTGCAGAAAGTGCCATTTCCCCTTCCCCACTGCCATCCACCCACTTTGGTAGCATATAAGATTTAAAAATGTTACTCGCAAGACTAGAAAGACATGTCTGTTTATTTTTGAAAGTTCCCTCCCCACCCCCCTCCCAATTCTTTATTGGGAATTTAAAGTCTTTCAGAACCTGTCCAAGCAATCAGGTTCTGACATTACTCAAAAAAACTTTGCATTTTCCTAGGTCTGTCAAATCCAATTTCACCAGTTCACTAACTCTTGGATCCAAACCTTCATAGCTGGAAATAGTATGTGGATAGCTGTTCCCTACACCTGCAATGTGATTCTCTGCAGAACAGCAATTACTGTTTGGTCACCTATCCAGTCACTTATGTCTTTGTTTAAATGGCCAACAACGGAATCTAGTCCTGGAAAAACAGGAATCTTGCTTCTATCTGTATGCCATTTCAGTATTTAAGACTAACTTCAATTTTCACATGTAACACAAGTTATCATTTTATCCCTGAAAACTGACAGTTTTCCCAAAGATTTGAATGATGGATTTGGTTCAGCAGTTGGCTGAGCTGAGTGATGGCCTCATCTGCATGAGTTATCTGCTTCCAGAGATGAATCAACTGTGTTTTCCTCATTAAGTCAGTCATCTGCAGAGCTTTAGTATACTTCTCTTCACTAAAAGTTCAACTGTTTATGAAATAAGACTTATAATTTTCCACATTGTTTACTAGTGCTTACACACCATATGCTGCAGTTTAACCCCAGCCAGCAGCTCAGCACCGTGCAGCATCTCTCTCAATTGCCATGCCTTCCCTTTACTCCTCCGAAATTCCTTATTTATAGTATCAAAATAAGTATGTACAACTTTAGCAACCTTGCATATGGTTAAAATACATCTTAGTTCAAGAAAAGCTTTTCAAGTTCTTAAATATTGAGTTTTACAGCAGAATAAGAAATATAACCTGTAGCAAATTTTCACATTTCTGTTATCACTGGATCATAACAAAGAAAACTACAGTTCTGCTGAAGCAAAGTATATATGCTCAGTAACTGAGGTGAGGGAGGGTGTGGAATATAAAATCTACAATGCCACAAGTCCAGAAAAATCAATAAAAACCCCCTGCAACACAGAATGATACATCCAGCACCTGATGTTTTTGAACTACAAAGGTAGAAAGTTATTTTTTATAAAAATAGCTCAAGTGAAAAAATATACTTCTCTGCCCGCTTCAGGATTATATTCGAGCTTTCTTGAGTCATTGCCTTTGTGTGTTGTTTTCTGAAAAATCTTTCTCTTGGGACCAGCTCTCAGTCCCAAGATAACCCATCTTGATTTCAACAAAACTTGTCCTTTGTAAACAGTGTTGAGGAAAAATTTTACAAGACAGAATCATTCAGAAGTTTTGAGGGGCGGAGGGGAGGGTTGGAATCACTCTAACATAAATATTGCCAGAGTGGAAACAGAACACAGTGTTTGAACTTATCTTTTTCATAGTTTAAAAAACATTTTTGAGTGTCTTTCATTATTTATACAGTCTATGTTACAGATGATAAAAGGTTAAAAATAAATCCATCAGAAAACTGTTCAAAAGAAACACTGTCAAATATAAAGCCACTGGGTTCAAATCTGTCTTTGGTTAGTGCTTGGTTGTGGCTCTTTGATAGTTTCATGCCAAAATGATTTAAACAGAAAAAAAAAATATCTCTTAAGTCCCTTTGTAGACTCTTCACTCTGCTCACTAGTGAGGAGAGTCACTAAAATAGTCCAGAAAGATGGAAAGTGCATGGTCCCAAACAATAAATAATTTTCTTGCCATTGTAACCCTTTTGCAGGACAGTCAGTCAGCAGGCCAAGAAAATAAACGTGTCATTACAACACACACTGCACCATTTCCACTATAGATACAGAATCATCAGATTTCCCCAACATCTAAAGTGACGTAGAGAAGAAAACCTAACTCAAAATCAATTTTCAAAACCTTAAACTTCTCCTAGCAAGTTCATATTACACATTTTTATTAACTCACTGTTCCAAACTAAAGGGCAGTGAGAAAATGGAAGTCCTCTGACAGGCATTTAAAATAGAACAAACTGCACTATTTCAGTGGAAGGGACCATCCAGTCAATGACCATCCAGTCCCACTGCCCAACCAATTCAGGGTTGACCAAGTTAAAGCATGTTATTAAGGGCATTGTGACTTCAGGCACTTATATATACATAGTTATACAGCAGCACTGAAAACAGAGAATGTACAGTATAAATATACTGTACATTCTCACTAGAACATTGCTTTTTGGAAGTCAGCTGAGCGACAATAAGCCTTTTCAACCTTGAAGTTCAGCAGGTAGGTAATGGCAGTTAATCTGCAGTAGCAAGGCTGACGCTGATTATAAAATGATACAAATCTGATGGTAATTTTATTTCTTATTACAGTCTGTTTAAAATTAAATTTTCCCATAGAAACTAAATTACTCTAAGATCTTTTTCCTTCTTCTACTTTTGGATCTGGAATTGGTATGAAATATTATGCAATTCACATTTAAACACATTTATCAGAAGCCACACTTGTCTGCTCCCTAGGACTGGGAGAGGCTGGGGGCGAGGAGCCTGTTTGCTTCTTATTCCTGATCCTGAGCCAAGCCCTGCTCTGACAATGTTTCCTGGGCTGGGAAATGAGAATCCCTGCTTTATTCAAAAAGACATACTCCCAGGCAATACTTGACTTTGAACCCAACTAAACAAAAATTCAGAGATCTCAAACAGTGACTTTGTGGTGTTCATATCTTCACATATTTACTAAATGCATGATGTTCTGCACCAAAATAGCACAAGGAAAAAATGCTCACGACATTAATTCCTTTCATTTGCAATACATTTCCTGAGTGACAGAGACTGCAGCTTTTGCTTCCATATCTTACATGGCTGCACAGACAGGATCTGCAAGGAGAGAAAGTTAACACAGCTATAGCAGTTTAAATAAAAAAAGGATTAGTCTTCCCCTGGATGAACAGAAGCTACACCTGGAATTTTAATATTGATCAAAACATTTGCCAAGTACCAAACAGCCCACCTGAAGTTCTCCAAGGGAAAATTTACCTTCAGTCAGAGTCCTAAGAAAAGAAGTATTTTCACAGCACTGGATGCTACTGGAAGGTGTGTTCTGTTTTACTAATTTCATAGGGCAATCCAGTCTGTGTTATCAATTCAATTATACCAAAAGCTGCCCACAGTAAATCTGCCAGCCAAGCTTTGAACAATGAATAAACCAAAAATCAGCAGATCTGAACATTTTTTTTAATTCCAAAACCTCAACAGCTGAAATTAAATCAACTTCTTATTACTCAAATGGCCCCAAGGTCTGAAACTCTTTATATTTTAAAGGTTCCAGACAGACAAATAGGTTAATTCAATATTTTGACTGAATATGAGGGTTTATATATAAATATATATATGTAAAATACTAAAAAAAAAATTCTATCTCATTTTATTAGTTTGTTGTTCCAAATATGCATCAAGTGAACTTTGCTTGGTATTCACTATAAAAGTATATGGTCAAATTGATTTACAATAAACCACATCCTATCCTAATTCCCAAAAACTTGACAAAACCCCAGAACTGGGTAAAACTCTCCTTCTTGCATTGGTTTCAAGCTACACTAATGAAGTAGTGCCTGATTTATATCAACAGACAGCTCTGAGCATGCACAACAGTTGCATCACTTTATCAAAAGACATTGTCAAATTAGGAAAAGCAGTTTCTGCAAATTCTTACACATCCTCTTATTCAAGCTGGGCTTACATGAGTCTAATGCACTGGAATCAGCAATTTGTATGATTTCCTGCAAACAATAACAGCCCTGTAACAAAGTCATAGCCACTGCCATAAATATACATAACTTTGTCAATTAGATACTGCACTCTCAGTTAGGAGAGCTTTGCTTTACTGGGTCAAGTGCTGCATTTCTACTCAGTGCAGCACTGATTTTGCACGGCTGCTGTGCAAAAAGGCTGCCAGAAGAGCTGATTTTTTGAGGGGGTTTTGCTTTTCCCCATCTCTGGCTATTTCCTTCCCCCTCCCAACCTCTACACCTGCTGGGCTGCCTTTGGTCTGACCATCACTGGGGAGGTTGTAACCTGTATCAGGTCACGGGCTACAGCTAAAAATAACCATAGCAAGAAAGGGGGTCTTCTGTATTGGAAGCTGAGGGAAGCAGAGTGGTTCAACCAGGATGGACGGAAGGAAAAAATGACTGAGCTTTTCGGAAGCACAGCACATTCCTCAGCAAACCAGATGCAGTGCAGCTCTAGCTGCACAAGAGGCCTCTGTATGAGCTGGAGAATCCATCCCTCTGTTTGCTTCAGGAGCTGAACAGCGATTCTGTCCCTTCAATCTAATAAACAAAAAGGCGAGGGGGGAAAGAAAAAGTCCTTAATAGCCTATATACAAAACACACTTTTATCCTGATCAGTTTGATTTCATATCACTGCTTTTGATTTATACAAGCTGATTTTTTTTTTCTTTCTCATCATGCCTCCTTTTCAGACACAGATTTAATTAAGATTAGGAAAATGAAAAGGTACTGAGAATTAGTCAGATCTTTGAGACAATATCTGTAACAATTATTCATTCAGGACTAGCCAGAAAAGATTATGCATATAACACATATTCTGGGGATATAAAGCATTCCATACCACCATTTCTAACATAAGGAATACAATATAATTCTGTGCTAGACAAATGTTAAATATGATTAATAATTAATTTTTGCAGAATCTCACTCATCTCTTCTGAGCTTAGTTTGTTGAAGATACAGATCTGCAGAACCCTTTAGATCAATTGGCTAAGACATATTAACACTTAAAATATGTTTCACTTTCTTAATGGTGACTCCTCACCACAGGATAAGGTCTATTTTTCCTTCAACATTCTCTACAGTTTTCTTATCCAAATGTAAGAATGATGGTGAAAAGAAAGCAACAAAATAAAACTGAACAAAGTTTTTACAACAATGAGTAATATTGCATCTCTGCACTGACTGAGGAAACAGCTGGGTGCAGCCTTGGCTGCATGGAAGCAGGCTTGGTCAGAGGAAGTTCCTCAGTTTTGGAGTCCCTGTGACAGACTCAGGAAGAAGAAGCACTGGTGAAGTATTATTCTCTGATAGTTTAATTCACTTACAGATGGAATTCAGGCTCACCCAAGTATTGCTCTCATCAGTGAGACCTCATATAGTCACACTTCGCTCAGAAGGGTTACTTTTGTCCCTCCACTCACATCATGAACTCATTATTTTTCACAGATTCAATTTAGATTAGAAAGAACAAAAGGTAGCAAATGTTTGCGAGTGTGCTCAGTTAGAGATGCAATAATTCTACATTTCATTTGGGTTTGTGTGTTTTTAAGTAAGGGGGGGAAGACTATGAGATAATAAGTGTTCATTAAAATAGCCCTTTTCAGATTTTTCCTTCAGATGCCTGGTTTGTGGTACGGCTTTTCCCTCCCTGGCAGAGGCTGAAAGCACTGGTGGCTGAACTGCTCAGCCTGGGGGAATTCAGAATAAGAGGCAACGAGCAGAGACTCCCAGCAGCAACGGGAGTGGGGAGGGAGGTTCAGGGCAGACACCTGCAGACTCTCACACCAACACACCCACAGGGCAGGATATACTATCTTACAGAAGAGCACAGTTGTAAACTTGATAATCACTTTGCTTCCTGTTCTGCAGCCTGAGAGATACAGCTCCTCTCTGCTTTCTCCCCACTGGGAAGGGATGGATTTTCCTCTTAAGTGCTGAGTATACTGAGGCCATTCCCACAAAGCTTCCAAACTATGGATGCAGTCTCCTCAGGGCAGTCTTTAGACCAGGAAAGTAAACATCACTTATATTTCCCCATCTCCTGTTATCTTGCTCAGTGCATTCACAACAGAGGCAGAGACAGCTCACTGATACAGATCCTTTACCTCCTGCCGTTTCTTATATTCTCCTGCACTATAAAGGAGAGACAGAAATGTTGCCTCTAACATGGGGAAATGAAAGTTACCTGACAAAATAACAAGCATAGTCATGAGTGAGGAACAGGAAAGCCACCACAAAATGCTGTTGAAAGAATAAATTGTAGAAAAACTCAGAAAAGAAACCCAGAGCACTGAAGAAACCATGGTGTATTATGAAGGTTCTGAGGAGACCTTATTGCAGCCTTTCAGCACTTAAAGGGGGATACAAGATAGGGACCAACATTTTAGCAATGCCTTTTGTGACAGGGCAAGGGGTAATGGTTTTAAACTCAGAGGATTGATTTAGATTAGATATAAGGAAGATATTTTTTACAATGAGGGTGGTAAAATACTGGAACAGGTTGCCCAGAGATTTGGTAGATGGCTCATCCCTGAAAACACTCAAAAGTCAGGTTGGACAAGGCTCTGAGCAACCTGATCTAGTTTAATATGTCCCTGCTCATTGCAGGGAGGTTGGACTAGATGATCTTTAGAGGTTCCTTCCAACCCAAACTATTCTATAATCCTGTGTTGTGCAAACAGAGCCCCTCCACCATTGCTGTACATCTTTTCTCCACTTTCAGCAACACTGTCTAGACCCCCAAAAAATTCTTCACATGTGCACACTGGGTGCTGCCAACAGAGGTTCTCAGTCATTCCCTGTCCTCACGTGTATTGGAGCAACATTCCAGGGAATCACCTGGAGTATCGTGTTCACATGAAAACATTTAGATTTTCATTTGCATGGACCTGTACTATTAGAAACCATCAGTTCTTTATGGCTTGGGCAAACGTGGTTATGAGCAGAACAGCTGAAAAGGTCACTCATCCTGTTAAAATCCAAGGAGGAAGACTTCAGGGGTAAACTAACAAATATTGAAGATCAAAAGCTATGATTCAATGGCCTATGAAGTTTATTAAGAACACAATAATTAATTGTAGCAAACATCCTGTTGAAAGGTTAAGATAATGACAACTGATCAGTATCTGTGAATGAGTACAAAGAACATGACAAATTAGTGAAATATAAACACGAAAAGAAAAAATATAAATGTCTCTACAGCTTTTTAAAACACATTCAAATATTTGTCTTGCAAAATCTGTAGCAATTTTTCATGAATTTACTCATCAGCATGTTTCCATACAACAGTGTGTCTTACTGCTATTTCCTTGCTCTGCTCCTCCTTCCACAACCATAACAGAAAGAACACAGAATAGAATTAAAATTCACAGCACACATTTGAGGTACAGTGTAATCTGAGTTGCAAACCCACAAGTGAGTCACGAAAGACATCCCAAAACACTTGACAGCCAACTGGAAGAGCTGAACCTCCGGCCAACAGGAGATTGGTTAACATGGATTTTTAAGCACAACGATACCACATGTGCATTACTAGCAGGTTAGAGACATTTAAATCTTTCTTGGAAGTACCAAAGAGAAATACCTCAGGAAAAATAATTATTTAAGCAGAGCAGACTGCTTAGCTGTACAATTAAATCTGAAAAATCAGTGTCTTGCAGTAGAATTTTATAAACTAAGGGGAACAGCACTCAGAAAACTGTCTTGGAGAGAAACACTCACGTTCACCGGGAACTGAACAGAACAGGCCCTTTGCACTGTGCAGCACTGCTGTGTTCTCCTGGGAAAGAGCTGTTCTCACAACTAATTTAGGGTTTAATATTTTCTTCTTAATCTAGAACGTTTTGTAATAACTTTCTAGACTTCAATTACAGCAAGGCTTTGTAATCTACATACACAAAAAGAAATCTTCTTCTAACCTTTCATACCAAAAATGTTCTTTGCTGTGAGTGACAGTGACATCAGCAATATTTTCCCAGGAATACATTTCAAATTGAAAAAATTGCAAATCTTCTGTGGATGTGATGGTCCAGACCTGGCTCCCTGCCAAATGCCCGAACTCACAGTAATAACCCCTTCCCCCTCCCCTCTTCCTTTAGGGCAAAGGAAGAAAACTATAAAAAAAATGAAAGAACCTGAAATCAACTGAATTATATCAAAAATATATATATATTTGCATATATTACAGTTATATACAATTAAAATACTATGTACACCACAAAGGGATCCCAAACAC
>JAWWLV010000021.1:6742843-6757658 GCA_035041135.1 Platyrinchus mystaceus
AATTGTATATAATTGTATATAAGTGTAAATATATTTATATATATTGCTTTAGCTGTCTCTCATTTCGGTTCTCTTGGGGTTTTTTTTCCCTCTTCTCCCTTGGTTTGGGGGGGGGAGACACTTCTTGTGTTGGGGTTTGGAGACTTGGCAGGGAGCCAGCTCCAAACCATGTCACCCACTCACATCACATCCCTACAAACTTCCAGTACCATCCTGGTTCAGCAGCAGTGGATGCACGTGAACAACTGAAGCACCAAGTTTAACAGACCAACAGACCACTTGCCCATTGAATTTTCCCTTTAATTTATGTTACATGAACTCCTTTGGGAACTCATTGCTCCAAGTTTAAATTGGTTCTCAGACAAGCTCTACAAAATCATCTTTTGCACTTCTCAAGCTTTGTCATTTGGTTTTTGGATTATTCACAATATAAATTCCACTTCCTTTTCCAATTATCATATTTTCTTTTAATCTAGTTGTAGTGGCTGAAGGCCTCTCTGAAGCACATTGCACCCAAGATGCTCTTTTTTAAGATTGGCAACCACATACATTTGTCCAATACAATTATTTTTCCCCAGGATTTCCAAACTTCTCCTATCCACAAGATTTTCCATATCTAGCCCAGTGTTTCAGAAGTAACACTTTTCTCTGTTCTATTTAAATGTAGTATTTGGTGATGTTCTGAGCAAGTCCTTTGATGCATCTCCGCCTTTTATTTTGGCTGAAGGCCCAGACTCAGAATGAAGCCTTGCAGGCAAATCTACCATAGCAAACACCACAGGAAAATGGGAGAAGCGTTTAGTGGAAGTGGCAGCCCAAGCAGCTGCACGCACAGGCTATTTAATGCTTTTGCAGACATTTCAGATGCAGTTCTCCCAGGGCAGAACAGAAACAGGAGGCTGTTATCACACCTCAAGCAGGGAGACAGCCAAGGTTACAGAATGAAGGTAAATTTTTACTAGACCTCTCTCAAAAAAAATTCTACTATGGGATTGTGGTTATGTTGATACTGAATTTAAACAAAACAAAAACAAACAAATAACCCCCCAACAAACAAAAATGCACCCAAACCCAAAACAAAGCAAGAAAACCCCAACAACAAACACACAAAAAAACAAAAACCGCCCAAAACCATACCACAACAACAAAAAAAACCCCTCAACCCAAAACAAACACAAAACCCCCCCTGAATATAATCGTAACATATGTTTAACAAACCTGTAAAAGAGATCAATGCAACATCAACAAGGGAAAAAGAGGTGCCACTTGAATAAATACAGGCAAATGGCCATATGGCTTGTCAAACAATCAAGCCCTCAAAGGATGAGGGCATTAGAAAATGAAGACTCCAGCCACCAGCCAGCCATAGACCCATGCATGTGCATAACCATGCAGAAATCTCTTAATTCTGAATGACACTTCTATCACAAAACCCCCATGTGTTTTTATAGCACCATGTATACTAGACAGCAGGGGGAAAATGGAATAGACAGCTATTAAAAGCGTCCTTGGAACCATCATAAATACCCATTTTCATTTTTGGCTTAAAATTTCTTGAGCTTTACCATCAAAAGATGATTTATCATCTTTCATTTTTCACATTATCTGTAAATAGGTTATTCCCACTAGCATTGCTGTAAGATACATTTGTCACAGCTGTAAGAGGAGGGAGCCTGGCTAATTTCTGGATTCAGAAACCAAGATGAATAGCCTTTCTTACCCTGCAAACAGCCTTGAACATCAGTCAAACCCTTTCTTCTGAACTAAAGTAGTATTTTGAAATCTGACTAGTACCTTCATCTTGTTTTTCTCTTCATATTCTGATATTTGGAATGATCTGTACCACTGCAGTTGCTACTAATTATGATGTTTGTAGAAAAGAAACTTTTTAAAACAAGTATTGTGGAAAAATATAGAACAGAGAGGTACATTGGTAAAATATTAAATAATTAATTTCCTAATAATAAATGTTTGTCAGCCACCAGTTGAACTTGATTAACCCCTCTTCTCCTTTCTAGCTGATTAACCTTCCAGTGTGCAGAGATGTATTCTGGCTTACCTAGACCACAAACTTGTTCTAAAAGAGCATCTTTCCCAAATATTACTGGGTCCCTGCTCAACTGAAGTTACGTATTCATATCACTATGCATCACACACCAATGAAAACACACAGATAAGAAATGAACACTATATTAAGACATCAGGAATAGACAATCTTGGAGACCTTACTGCTGATAAGAACCCTGCTTAGCAGTATTCTAAAAAAGCTGAGAAATGCTCAGTGATTTGATAATCTACTGAGTGTCAGACCTTCCTTCAACACTGAAAAACTGAAAACTGGGTAGTAAGAAGTGATTAAAATGAGCCTTTTTAAGGCTCAACCTCCTGCTAATTGGTCATGACCATCCTGCAGAACTTCATTTGTGACACCAGAAGAACAGAAATTATAATGCTACTTTAATAACCTGAAAGAACTTTGCTACTAAAAGACTGAATCATTTCTTTAATATTCAACAGTACATTTACTCTGTAAATGATGAACCAGTATTTCATCAGAATGCACAATTTTAGCCAGCCAAGACTTTTCCTTCTTAAAAAAGAACAGAAATCACTGTGAGCTGAATCCCACAGTCCTCGCTCCTACAAAGCTCTCTTTGAGGTCAATGAAAAATTCGGCTATTAAAGAATGTTGAACTCCAACCTCTGGAATAACACAGCACAAATCATATTCAGTCTTGAAAATAACCTCCCATCCCAGGTCTGCAAAGATTTCAAAACAGGAGAAACAGGATATCACTTTTCTTTTATCCTTTCCTTAAGTTCACTATACCTGAAAGGTTACAACTTAGTCTGGCAAACCATCTCAGCCCCCTCATTCCCTGGCCCTATTTTTTGCTGCATAATTTATTCTTTTAGGATATACAGGACCTAACAAAGGCCATGAATCTAATCTAGTAAGAGTGAAGCAGCATTTATCAGTAGACACATCAAGCACAGTTAAAGGGAATACTGTCAATAAGTTGAATGTGCTTTTCCAAACTGCAGCACCTGTAGGTGATGATGAACAAGGAGAGAATGCAAACCAAATACCTTGCTTTTATCATTTGGGATATTTTAGGTGAGTAATGTCTAAAACTACAGTGACAAAAGCTCAAAGGAAAAAAAAATTGATATAGCAATTGAACAAGCATTGGAATAAGCTAGGAATACTTACTGGGCTTTCATATGACTCTAAACTCACATTTCATTTTATGAATAACATGTTCAAACATTTTAAACTTCACTCATGCTTTCCTACTACTTTTGTCTACAAATTTTCTCTATCTATTAAAATAGCTGACTCAAACTCTTACATAGCTACAACTCTGTACTTGACCACAACAATATTCAGATTATCGTAGATTTGTTGTTTGGAAACATTACACTTACTTTGGGTCAAACAGCCACTGTATTTCACATTCAACTTGTCTTTGATCTTTCCCCCCCCTCCCCACCCCAGTGTATTTTCATTTTAAGTCAGTCCTTCTCTTTTATAGCTTTGGAAAACTTTCCCATGTCCTCAAAATACTTCAATTCTGCTCAAAATAATAACTTTTACTTAACTTGATATGATAGAGCAATTTAAGAACTCATTCGCTTCTAACAGTTAGTTATAGGTGATTAAACTTAGTCTTATTAGGACTGAAGAGTCCCTGAGCTCATCAGTCGATCCTTTCTAGACACCTAACCAGGGATGGGAATACATGAAATAAATGCTTGAAACAATGTAAAGGTTGGCCAGAATATTTTACGCTTCAATCAAATCTGAGTAGTTCACTTGCAGTTTAGTGAAAGATCAAGTACAAAAAATGTCAGTCTCCCATCTTGCCTGGAGACCCCTTCTAATCCAGCAGACCAGAGCTGGCAGGGTTGGAGTGAAATGCCAGTCAAATTACAGTAAAATAACAGACATAGCTCATGGCCCTGGAGCTGGGGTTCCTTGAGGCTCCCACTGCCTTCTCAGAGGGAGGGAGTATTCATTATTCTTTCCAACCTCAGCGGGCAGTTGTGATTATACAGATGTAAAAAATGTTCCATACTTTTTTACATAGGATGGTTCATCAAGGGTGAAAATAGGTCTTTGCCTCCTTCTTTCTTTCATAAATGTATTTTTTTCTCCAAAATTCACAGCCCTCACATTAGAGCATTCCTTTAAAAAATGCAAGAGACTCAGCCTCGCTGCTGCTCCCTTGGCAGGTGGTTGGACCCTCCTGGCCCTTCTTCAAATCCCTTCCTTTAATCTTGACAGAGTCAGATGACCACACATGGCACCAATCCAGTCCCCTTACAGGTTCTCCACGGGCACACAACCCTGATGGGAAGACTGGGACACCCAGGGGCACTGTTCCCACTGACAGACCCACAGGCAGAACCTCACAAAGAGGAAACACTTTCCCACAAGCACTGACAAAGATTCAAAAGCAAGTTGGGTTTCCGTAAGGTGCATTTATGACCTTTACTTCTTCCTCCCCTGTGGCCATTTGAGACCTTGAGAAAAAGACTCTGAAGAAAACAAACTTTAAACTGTAGCCTTAAATGTCAGTTTTAACACTTACATTGCTTGTAATTCATTAGGGTAAGTTAAAGGTAAATCAAAGGGTGAATTACAGCAAGAAAAATGCAAAGAAGACACAAATATGATATTATGTGACTTGTGCTCACTAAGCCAAGTTACAATGCTTTGAAGAATGACAATCAAATGAGAATAGTAAGAATAACATTTTTCTGGAATAAAACTATACATAAATTTATATACATTCTACTTTTTCCTGGCTCTGTCAGCATTCTGTCCTGATGTTTTCCAGCTACTGAAGACGAGAAGGGATTCTGATTTTTATTTTTTGGGGGAATCAAAAAAACCATAGACTTGTCTATTAGACTGAATAACCTGTGATAACATGGGTGTATGTATACGGAATAAGGTTAACTCAAGACCCCAATTTCTTCCCAAGAGAGGAGGAAAACAGAAAATGTAGTGTGCAGGTTTTCCAATTAGGTATAAGCCAGGACAGAATTTAGGATGTTGTCCATTTTATTTTCTTAAACAAGATTACCATTAACTCAAAATGTAGGTCCTGCTCTGGTAGTTTTTGTAATATTATATGATTGTGAGCTGACTGGCCCTGCCTGGAATACAGCCCTGATCTGTTACAAGTGTGCCCCCTTACACTGTTAGAAAGTGAAATGCTGGTTTTAGCAATTTGCATAGCTGAGACAGCCTGTAGTATGGAAAGGACATTCCCATTTTTAACCTCAATATGGGAAAGATTTTTTTTTTCTTGGAAAATACTTTTGATTATATAGAACCACCCTTGAGGTTTGACATCAGCTGAAAGGTTTAAAGGCAAGATTGAGGTTTAACAGCAGGTGTGTAGCCCAGTTTTATCTTTTCAGCAATAAAACCTTAAGTACTGTGCCATACAATCATCAAACTGGTTTCCTTATTGCCACCCACTATGGACACATTAACAGCAGCAAGGAGAGAGCAAGACATGCAATATGCAATACACACATAAGAGAATAAACAAATGGGCTCTTCCTTTCTCTGCTTTCCCTCTTTCCTGTTCCCAGCACACGCTCCGAGCTTCGCTCTTCCAGTTTTTTAGGACATTTCCTAAACAAGACTCTGGAGATACCAGTGTCAGGCACCTGCCCTCCAGTCCTGCCCCAGGGACCTGCACAGCTGAGCTGCCTCCTGCCCTGGCACGATTCCAGGGTCTGCATCTCAGGGTGGAGGCAGCCCCAGGACACTGCAAAGCACAGGGTCACAGATCCTGCTTCAGATCACAGACAACCCTGGGGCCACCGGGACTGAACAGTGCAAAACACCAAGGACTTCAAACATCTTCAGCAGCCAGAGCCCAGTTACAGCAGCTGATAAGCCTGTACACTTCTTTGTGCTTTGAAAAATAAACACAACTCAAAGCCTATTGTAGAATATTATATGCAAACAGTTGAAAACTCAAATGACAGAAATACGTTAGCTTGGTCAACCCAAGGATAAACAAGCCTTTATCAAATATTTTTATGCTGCAGAACTCACTGCACTGCCAGGGTAATTTGTGCATTTGTTGACTGTTATTTTAAATGTTGAGACAGAACAGTTCAGCTCTGTGCTTGCCATAATTTCCTACTCTTCCTTCAGCTACTTA
The DNA here is from genome assembly GCA_035041135.1 of Platyrinchus mystaceus. NCBI lineage: Eukaryota > Metazoa > Chordata > Aves > Passeriformes > Tyrannidae > Platyrinchus > Platyrinchus mystaceus. The sequence goes on from JAWWLV010000021.1 coordinate 6,749,035, forward strand.
AATAGAGAATTTTACTGACTATATCAGCAGGAAATAACCTCCATTCCAATTACCACTTTTACATTTAAGAATAGTTATCTTATATCTACTAATTTTGTTGCATGTGCATACATATTAAATGTTTACTCCTGTACTCCATCAGGTTGGGAAGGGTGCTGGACAGCCATGCAAGAGGCTCTGCACAGAACTGCCACAGAACCAACATGGTCAGGGGTGTTTGCAGAGCAAAAGTAGCTGTAAGATTCTCCAAATTGTACTAAGTGCAATAGTGATGCTGTGTTTGGAAGATGCTGTACATGATCTCATAAATTACTGAGAGTTTGGGGAGGGTGCCTGAGGTACAGGTAAACTGCAATTCACAAATATTCAAGGTTAACTGAGCACCATATTAAACAGTGGTCATCCTCTTGCCCTTAAAAAGGATAGGGTTGGACTATCAAACCTCCTGTCATTCTCAGTAGAAGCCACCTCAGCAAACACTGTGTGCTTCAGACATTATTTTTACAATTATATTAACTACAATTAAATGCTACATGAATGAAAATTCATGAGGTAACCTCACAGCCAAAGAAAGCATTTCTGTGCTGCACATGGCATGTTGGAGATAGGCTGAGGACTGAGGCAGACTTCAGAGAGTGGAAAAAAGCGAAAGATACCCTGCATGAATCTTCTGCCTGAAAGACTGTGTACTGTATTGTAACAAGGGGCTTATCTAACTGTAGGTAACGCCTCCATCCCATGTCCCCTTTTAATCCTGTCGTCATGGACATCTCTCTCCGAGAGACAGAGACAGCCCCCAGCGTGAGCAGGCTACTCGAGAGGGGAGCTGCTCTGACCAATCCCCAGTTGTTTCTGTTTTGTACCTCCCTGCTCTCTCCCTGCCAATCCTGTTGCCCTACCAATTCCGGATCCAGGTATCCCCTTTCCCGGAACCTTCCCTTTCCTGCCCTATATAAACCCACCATTTTGTTCAATAAAGTTAGATCAGCTTTGATCTTTGAGCTGCGTGCTGCGTCTGTGTCTCGTTCCTGCGGGGCTTAGCATGGGAAACTGCAGCTCAGAGAACAAGGACCCGCTGGTCTGGATTTATCCCTTGCCCATAACCGTGGCAATGGCACGTTAGACTTTGGTCTTCATCACGTTTGCTTACATACCTAATTACATAAGAAAATAAGTTCTATTGCATTCAAAGAGATTTTACATGGATTAGTTCAAAGAACTAGACTTACTCCAAATGCAAGAAGAGAGGGACTTGGTGCATTCAAAATACAGAAGTTTTAAACTCTGTCAAGAATGATTTAGGTGTTCAGGAACCTGATTTCAGAAACCTATTTGTCTCCCGACACCTAAGCAAGCTAAGCTGCTTTTGGAAATAGAACCATGTCAGCCTGACAGTTTTGACAATGCTACTCTCCAGTTTCCTTCAGCATCTTATTCCTTTCAGTCATTTCAGAAAGTTCACAACATTAAAATCCAAGGAGGACAGAGACTTCAGCAACTGATAATATATTCATAAACTGGTATGACAACAATGTATAAAACCAACTAACTATCCCAGAATTGTCAGGCAAGTAGCCTATAAATCATGCAGACATCTTGCTGCATCTGTTCAACAGACATGAAAAGGAATACATTGCTTAAAAAATAGTTAGCAGAGTCTTAAAGGACTGTTAAGAGCAAAGGCTGCCAGATTCTGTTTCATGACTTTTTTAGAATAAAAAATTATTTTAGACTGAAATAATTAATCTCACTTCTTATCAAAACATTCAGAGGATGAAAAGGTTTGTTGGCAGGATCACAGACACATCTCCTGAATATTCCTGCCACCATGAGCAACCAACCACCCTCAAGAACATGGAGACTTCCTTGAAAGAAAGCTCTTCATTTTGTTTTTACTGCTGATTATGACTTGTAAATCACTTGTGAAGTAACCTCCTTATGTAAACTTATACCACACAAAATTCTTTCATGTAGAATACTATTTGCTTCTAAGGACAACAGGTCAACCTTTAAAGTGCTGCTATTTTCCAGGGAGTTCCTGAAAATTTTCTCAGCTGAAAGCTTCCAGGAATTCCAAATAATCTGAGCTCAAATAAGCTTCATGAGCATGAGGAGAGTGCACAGAAATGTGGTCCTTGCTGTCATATGTCATTCTTCTGAGGGATAGAGCAGGTAGGCAGTGCACACCTGAAATCCAAAGAGGCAACAAGAAGCATCCCATTAATGAAAACCCAATAAACAACTTTTCACTTCCCACATTTCATAGAAATATTATGATCTAATCAAATATACTTCCCAAAAACTCAGTGAAATGGTTTTTTGTTGGTGTAAGCTGTAAAAGTCTGTTGTTGATTTTTTTTTCTCCCCTCAAAAGATTCCTGCATTATTATCTACCATATAAAAACAATCAGCTATGGAAATACAGTAAATGAACTGCTGTGAGGATCCAGTTTTAGTGAAGAAAACAAGGCAGGATAAGTTTAATTAACAAACACACACATTACAGTAGAATGGACTGCATTTGTTGACCTCTAGCTTCTATGGTTATTTGTAACAAAACCCAATAAGGTACTACATGAGTTAATTAAAAGTACACTGTCCAGAGTGAACCAAACCCAACAATGCTACAGGCTGTTAAATTAAATGATGAGTATGAATTGTAATTGTTTATAGACCACTGAATTTCTCCAGTGGGGAGAAAAGATTTACTAATGGAATCAAACATCTCCTGTGATAAAAGTTTAATTATTAAAAGGCTAAGTCTGTTTCTGTGTGCTTCTATTTTTTTTCCCTAAATTATTAAGAACAGTCATCACCAACCCTACCCTCACTTTAAATCCCTTGAAATATTTTATGCAGTCTTCACCACCTTAATGAGATGTAGTCCTCCATGGTCTCAATTCAGGAAAGCACCGAACTATATCTTAAGTGCCATGAGGACAAAGCCTCACCCAATATATATCACATTTATGGAGCTTCAGCATCCACCTCAGTGGGACTTTAATGCCTTCTCAGTAGATTGCTTAACCTGGTTATTAAAAAGAAATTAAAGCAAAAAAACCCAAACAAACAACAAAACAAAAACCTGTTCCTGAAACTGTCACGAAGTATTGACAGCAGAGAAATGAATACTTGGATGTGGAGTTTCATTATCATGATTCTTATGCAATATGAATATTCAGTGGTGTATGTAAATGTTACTGTGTACCAGACAATACAGCAGCAAATTTTTTCAGTCTAAGGTAATGCAGCACTTCCTAAAAGATCATTAAAGGTTCTTGTGGTTAGGCAGCCTCTTAGCTGGTCATCTTTTTTGTAGCCAAAGCCATTAAGACAAGATAAAACTAGTTTCAGGAAAGCGCATTAGTTAATTATAAAGCAATATAAAACAAACCGAAAGGATAATATTTGACTTATTCTAATTGTTTATCAATAGTATAATACCGTGGTTCTATAACTTGATGTCTTGCCCAGGGGAAATGATGAGGTTTTATAGGAATAGAAGTATTTTGGGGTTTAGGCTTCTTGCTTTCCTTTTAAGCATTTTTCTAATAATCCACTTGCAGCTTCCCTTAACAAGAACTTGTCCAAGTTTTATGCCTGACCTTGCACATGACAGTTTCAACAACCTCATTAGGTGCAGTATAAAAGTCACAACAATTTGTGAACAACAGAAAATTATAGTTTTACAGCAGCTTTCACCAGCTGGTCTGAACAAACTGCTCACATGAACTAAGGGTGCAGAAACTGGTCCAAACCTTTCTTAAAAACACACTGGCATAACAACCTTTCCAGCTGGCTGCACTGATTCTTTCTGCAGTTTATGCCATCTTGCTTGCTTTTCTTGCCTTCTCACCATCCTTTTTAGACAGAATTATCACTCATTCAGTGTAAAAGTGGGGCTCAACCTGTTTGCAATCACAGTGCAAACGCTATATAAACCATAAATGCATTCATACTGCAGTACAAAGTGGATCTATTTCCCAATATGAACACAGTGATCTTTTCAGAAGAAAATCTCATTCGGTTTTGCATTTAAACAGAACCTACCAAAGTAAGGTCCCAGGATAAAATTGGGGCTCATATGCTCAAGCTGAAAAATGTATAATCATTTCCACTGGCTTCTGCCACTCTTCTGGATTGCTTCTATGATCCTGCTTTAATATGCACAGATCCCAGTTCCAATGACACACAATTGCTGATTACATCTTAAGCTGTTAAATCTCACCAGACTGAAATAGCTATTTATTTCTTGTCACTGCATTTCCTGTGCAACATGAGGCCTTTACTTATTCACAGGCATTCATTATACTCATCAACAAGTTTATTCCTATCACAGACAAAACCAGGCATATCTAAAGAGATATCATGGGCACCACAGTAGATTCATTACAAGTCAGCTTTCACATATTCATTCCTAGTGCTTCATACATTGCTAGTGGATTGCTTATAGCTTTTTTTTCCCCTCTAATGTTCAGTTTGTCCAGGCAAACAAATTTCTGCCTGAGGCACTTAACTAAAGTAGAAGCAGTTCCAGCATGCCCCCAATCTGCAACTGCCATGAAATGTTTCATAACATCTTTCTCAAAGTCTTTTTCGTAGCAAGAATTATCAATTCTTCCTTGGCTTTCTCCGTTGCTTCCCAAAAATGACTACCCCACATCCAGGATATATTATGCAGATTCTGCCAAAGACATCCAAGGACAACAGGGATTTTGTTTGATTGGTTTGGGTTTTTGGTTTTAGTTCATTTTTTTTTTGGTGGTAGTGGTGTTCTGTCATTAGTTTTTGGTGGTTTTTTTTTTTTTTAATTTTATATTTTATTAATAGTTGGAGAACATGGGAAACTTGGGGAGCTCTGAATTAAACCAAGCAATTGTGTCTGTAGCTGTTGCAATTGCTTAGGGCTCCCAGCAGCATCCCTGTTCATCCACTGGTGTCTACTGCAGCCATCTCAGTGGGTTTAGTGTAAGGGAAACAATCCCCAAACCTATTTAGGTATGTGCTTGATGGTCCTGCTTTTATCACAAGAAGATCATTTTTCCAAATTAATTATAGCAAAGAAGATCCATACAGCCTGTTACTATAGCAATGGCTGCAGAGCAGCTCAGATTCCTCACAGGGCTAGTGCTAATCCTCCCATGGCAGGGGTTAGCTCCCAGGTTCTTCATTTGGGGGTCTCCTCTCCAAGCAGCCCATCATTCCTGAGCACAGCAGGGTGTAGGCAGTGAGTTTCCCACACTTCCTTTCTGCATTCCCTGCTGGGCTTGAAATAGTTCTTTGGCACAGGGGTCTGAGGCAAGAGGAACTTGCATCATCCTGCTCCAACCCACAAAGCAATCCTCAAACTTGCAATTAGTAGCTGCCTATGTTGGTTGGTTTGGTTTGGGTTTATTTTCTTTTTTTTGCCTTTTCTTCCTCTGCAGATGGGAACACTTGGCTTTTATTTAGACAGAAATCAAAGCAACACTTTACAGAGAAGGTGGGCAACTGCAAAGACTTGTGCTGAATGTCAGCTGGTAAGTGTGTGCTGCAGCTGTAAGGGGGGGGGGGGAAGGGGAGATAGGAAGAGGAACTAAGGGCAAAGTTTTCTCCTCACTTACGTAATTAGAACATATATACCCAAATGGTACATCTTTTCATGTGAACTACTCGCATTCTGGACCCCCTGTAATCCAGTGTTTTCATATTTTTGTCTATATTTTATTATTCTGTGTGTGAATACATGAATTTAATGCCATTACATCTTTAAAGAGGAAATAAACTCCTTGATCTCAGACAGCAGAAAATGTGCAAAGTGGGAAGCCAGTACTGCAGAGCCCTAGAACAGCTTGGCCACTGGACAGAATCTTTTTAAACCCATCAGTTTTTGGTACCTGATGCTCTGTGGACATGCATTTGTACAAATGCATAAGTCTTGGAAGAAGCCAGAATCTTCATTTTCACAGTCTTTACCACTTTTTCAGTCTAATCTTCTAAATCAAGTTTCAGAAAACAGTGGCAACAACTCCAAGTTCCACATGCCCCCCCCCCCAATCTTTAGCTCAAGAAGAGCTCCTGAATGCAATCTCTAACTAATAGTTTGAGCTCAGAACTATCTTTATTGGCCACCCTATATTTGCATGAGCAACACCTACTAGCACTTCCCTACTTTTGGTTTCAAGCACTTTCCACTTTTCTCCACAGCAGAGAATGTTCATATCCTTTCTCAGATCCTCCAAGCATGTTTGAATTGTCGTTCCTTCCTCTAGAGTTTTTAAGAGGAGAAGATACGTTATTCTGTCTGGCTATTGTCAGTCATTGATCAGCACTGATTTAGCAAGTATGAAGGAAACTTGGCCCAACTTAGTATTTCTGCAGGAGACAAAAGGTCACAAATTCAATTAAAATCCTCATTATTTACTACGATTAAGTGAATTTTTAACACCAAAGCTCATGTTGTTTAACATAACTAATCAAGCAAGTAATAGACTAACCCATCTATTAGCACTGCATTGCTTCTGGAGGCTTCTGCTGTTTTACATGTTTGTTAACTGTTTCTATAGCAGACTTTTAGCAATTTAAAGCCAAGCAGGGGAACTAAAGTCTAGCACCATCTGCAACACCTGTCATAGGCTAAAACAGTACAGGACGTGAACATCTAGCCCAAGCCAAGGCAATATTTTCCTTTTTCACAAACAACAAAACACAAATTAATGATGGTATGATAACAAAACAAAAGTAGTTTTGAAATTGTCAGTATGTTCTTCTAAGAGACAGAAAGAAGAACAAAATGTTGTGTACAGAGGAAGTAAAATGCAATCCCTACTGTTCTCTCCTATTTTGTGGCATGTGAATACCTTGGTCCATAGCCCCAAAATATGTTTAATTCCCTATGATTTCAAATAGACTTATAGTATTTATTGCGTAAAGGAAAGAAGATCCTTTTGGTTTTGACATTATGGATTAGTTAGATTAGGAAAGCTTAAATACCCTCAAGGTCCACAGAAACTGATTCCTGCAGAAACCAGGAACTGAAGGCAAACCCTGCCCTCGTCCTCACTCTGGCCTGAGGGACACAAGGGAGAGGAGTTGTCCCCAGGTGCTCCAAGCGCTGCTGTTCCGGGAAGCACAGCTGAGAGCAGAAGGAAGAGCTGGGGGCAGCTGCTCCTCCTGGCACAGCTCCAGACAGCCAGATTTGGGCAGGCTGAGCAAGCCCACCACAGCTGCCTGCCCCCTGGACAGGGGGAACTGGCAGCACTGCTGGCAGGAGGCACTGCTTGCTAAATAGTGTGACCAAGTATTGCTTTTAAGTGGTCTGGAAATACTAGTGCAGGCTTGGACAACAGACTGTGAGCTCTTCAGGGCAGGCACCATCTGTCTGTTCTCTACTTCGGGTGGAGGGGCCCTACTTTCTCACCGAGTTGTTAAAGCACTGCTGCCCTAAAGCAGGGTAAGTACACAAACTTACTTTCCGGACTAGAGAACTCCAGAATAAAATAGATGACTCAACTGCAGAATGACAGGCAGGCAAAGACTAGATACCAGCAGTGCTCTACACAGCACATTATGTTCCCCAAATACAGCAAGTGCAGCTCAGTGTGCTGCTCTCACACCCTGCCCACTGACAAGGATCCTTCAGGACTGCAGCACACTCTCAGGTTTAACATATATTTTTCTTTAATATATGGAAAGGGGGGGGGGGAAGCAGCAAACAAAATTACTAAGATCTCTTATCCCCAAGTATAAACAAGGCATTAAAAAACCCCATAAAATCTCAGACACAAAGTGTGACTTCTGTTCAGAAGATCTTGAAGCTGTTTGTTTCCCAAGCACTTTAGTTCATTTCATACAGCTGCACAAAGTTTTCAAACTCTACAAAAGGTGTTACAGTCTGTCGAGACAGTGCTGCAGAAAAAATTTCCTAAACCTAAAAGACACAAACCAGAATCACAGGGATGAGAAATCTGGTGGTCCTTGAATCAAAACCTGATGCTGCATGAGATAAGCACCTTCCCTTCCCCTTCTCACACCTATTGTTCTTTGGCTCAGAATTTCATTTGAGCTTATATAGTCTCTAGTTTGGCAAGTGATTTGATGGTAAAGCTTCTGCTGACACACAAAGGAAACTAACTGCATTCACAACATATACATCTTCCTGTATACAGCCAGATATGCAGCAAAATGCATTTTGCAGCAAAAATGCATTTATGCAGCAAAACCATGACCTCAGTCCTGCCTTAGACCTTGCCTACAATAAACAGTTGGACTATTTTGGAGATCAAGAAAGCTAGAAACAAATAATTCAAGTGGAAGAAAGCATTAAATTCCAATTACACCATTTTTTTTTTCAGAGTACATATTGGAGCTGGGTGTTTTTCCACGGATATGGCAATGAATAGTCCACATACTATAGGTGTGTCTTTCCCCTAATTAATCGTAATTCCAGGAACTGCCTACAAAATATGTTAACCCAAAGTACTGTTTGGTTCTCCAAATGGAGCCATAGCTGTGCTGTGCTGAAATTGGGAATCTTATGGAGTTCTAAGTACTCACACTGCTGAGGGATAAAGTAAGTAAGTGGCCAGTCTTTGCGAACGAAGATCTGGGAAAGGTGTTTTTACCTTTCAAGCCTGCGCAATGGA
>JAWWLV010000021.1:6764326-6786870 GCA_035041135.1 Platyrinchus mystaceus
AATCCTAAGGTTCATCTGCCGGGCCAAGCAGGCTTGGACAATGGCAGTGAGGTCCTCAGGACGTAGGTTTGTTTAGACTGACCTTCTCTTAGATGGATGGCCTTAGGGGCTGACGAGCTCCATCTGCCCAGGGGAGTGTCCCTGACGGGTTTGGGAATCGAACCCGGGCCACGGCGGTGAGAGCGCCGCATCCTAACCACTAGACCACCAGGGGTCCTGTTTTGAGATTAGTTTGATAACATAACCATGCTACCTGTGAAGTTTAGTGTCATACAAACAAGTAGAGTGAAAACATAATACCACAGAACAAGAGAACATGATCACTAGTTTAAAATCACTAAAGGAAACACTTCTTGCTGACACATGTCATAAGAAACAAAAGGAAGGCTCAAACACATGGCACTATACACCAAAGTCCCAAAACAAAGGTCCAAACATTTAAATGCGAGCACTGGAAAAGTGCCATTTGTCTGACTTAGTTCAGTCAATAAACATTATGATTTATTTATTTTTTTCGAAGACAAGACATGCACTACCTCATACCTGCATACACCTGCTACAGGGTCCTCTACACTGCACTGATCACCTTCATGTCCATGAAATACTCTACTTTGGAAGCTATGGAGATCAAACCAAATCCTCAGCAAAACGAAGTGAGGCAGAAACTACAACCATTTGTTGTGGAAGGTAAACCCATTTTGCTGCATAATAAAATAATGCCATTATGTTTATTATTCTGTTTTCTGGATTACCTACACAATAGCTTTGGCATACATGAAACAGGGGGAAAGATGTCAAAAGTCAAACAGAACTGTATCTGCTGGTCAGTCATAACAAGACAGGTAAAAATCCCAATCAGGTTAGTCACTAATTTCTTTTGCATGTAGCAGAATGTAGGTGGGAGAGCAGAAGAGAGACTATCTAGGACTATATAAAGCCAGACATCTTGCAGAAAGTAGATGCAACGGTTGAATTGGGATAGGGAGGGGGAACTCCCGGACCAGGGGCTTTTCAGCCCCCGACCCTGGAGGGGAACGGTGCTCCCGCCCTCCCCCCACCACGCGGTCTCATGGTCGCCGCAGAGACCGCACACAGAGACCAGCCGTGAGGAGGGGGCAAGAGAGAGCTTTGTTGTTGGGGTGGTTACATGTATAGGTTTCAGGAGCATCCAAAGAGTAGCCAATGACAAACTCAGGGGGTCAAACCCACCAACGACAGCAAAGGTTAACAAGGCCAGTGAGAGAACTTCAACTTATCTCTTAGAACATTCCTAAAGTTAGAGATAAGACTGAGGAGCCTGGGAAGAAGAAGGTACATTTGCAAAAAACAATTACAAAGCCATCTTGGAAACATGTTAACTTTAACATTAAAAACCTCTGTTTCCCATATACACTGCAAGCATATTACAACAAGCAGAGAGTATAAACTCTCCGTGCTCAGACGCTGTTTTGTTCTAGGCAGCATTACATTCAACAAGTCACATCATAAGAGAAAATGCAAGATTTATCCATGTTTTCTGTTGACATAGGTATGGTCAAGTTTATCACCCAGGGCACTCTATCAAGGAGCATCTTCTGGACTAAGATGCTATTTCCTCCTGACAAAAATTCAATAAATACAACAGAACTAACAGCTGCTCCCACACTTGGATGCTTCTACATCCAAAACCGGTAGCTGATATTGTTGACTAAGTGATTAATTTTGAATTATTCTCTCACATCTGTTACAGAGCATGGCAATGCTTATAGTTGTGTCTCGTGTTGGAAAGTTCTTGTTTTGCTTCTCATCTCCTGCTCTTTCTCCCTCATTTCTCCCAACAGCCACACTATAAGACTTCAAAGCAGGCTTGTACACTTCTAGAGAAAACTGAAAGAAAGGGGAAGTTTTCTGTTATGGAATCACCACAGGTCCTGAAAGAATAAAGCCCAGTGAGAGAATATCTGCAAAATTAAGTGCAGCTGCAATATAGTGACCAGGAAAAGGATTCAGGAGTTATTGCATAACAATCCCTAAAAATCCTCAGAATGATGAGCCACAGCAACAGTGAGGAAGTTATTAAAGCCTTTGCATTACAGTGACACTTGCAGCTGAAACAGCAAAAACTCTACTTTTTAAAAAAGCAAACAAAACCCCCCAACAACTAGACTTTGGCCTAAGTATTGCACCGTAGATAATTAAAAGGTCATAACATTTTCTCAGTTATCTATGAGATAAAAGCATGAGGCTCAAATTCACTATCAGGTTTGTGGCACCTTCCACTGGCCCCACAGCCCTCAGTGACAGTGGCAGTACTGAGCAGTGCCCCTGCCCTGGCTGCCTGCACAACCTTCTCCTGGGCAGGAAACCCCACAGGAAGGGTCACAGCCCTCCTGGCAGGGCTGGGAAATCACCTGAACCATTAAAGGGGTCACCAACCACATCAACTTCCACAGTGTAACTCCAAACCACCATTGCTGCACATGTGCATCAGCTGAAAACGAAGAGAGCAGCACCAAAGACATTTCTGAAGGGCCAGCTAAGGTTTCTTTTTGCTCAAGGAAGTACAGTCACTGTTGCTTAAAGTTTTCTCCACACCTCCTGGTTTTGGACAAAGCTCCACCTTGGGTGTTTCCCGACTCTGCAGTACCATCTAGTGACAGTGACACTGCAATGAAGGGGAGATGAGCTTCACTACAGTGTCACTTTTTGGGGGTACAACTAAGGGACCAATCTCGCAACTCCCACTTTAACCATTTCTTTCCTGGCTCATTGTGAGTCTCATAAAAGAACTGATATGATAGAAGATACAACCCAGAGAAATAAAAACCTCCATGAATCCAGACCCAAAGCACTTTCTGCCTGCCTGAAGAAAAGAGGATTTCAGTGAATCTTCAGGTGTGAAATACATCCTTTGTGAAACCAGCTTTGAAATAAAATGCAGCTATTAGTAAGGCACTTATGTTAATCTAGTTCCATTATCTATCAGGTAATTCTGTAGCAGTTTCTTAATTGTAAGATTAAAATACTGTTATTAAGTGGGAGGGAATCTAATAAACTGTGTCATTGATAATGGTAGCTGGTTCCCAGATCTTCTCTAAACCTGCCCTCAGAGGCATTCCTGGGAGATCCAGACAGGGAATAATTACTTCTAAGCAAATTCCATCATTCTCTTGTGTATTGAATATAAATTTCATATCAAAGTGTTAAAATAGTGACTATTACTGAAAGTTAAAGGCCTGTATTTGTTAAAAATACTTTAGATATTGTTCCTGCAGAGCAAAATAAATATTTCATCTGTAGGCAGCCTTATCTCAGCTTTACTGGGGAGATTGAGCAAGACAAAGATAATGAGTTTTTACAATGTCACAAAGGGTAAACAAAACCTAAAACTATAAAATAAAATCATAGGTAACAAAAGATTTTAGCACCATTTTACAAAGGAAAAAAATCGATGTCGATTTAATAAGTTCTTTGGGTTTTTTCCCCCAAAGTCATTATTCCTAACTCAGCTCACAAAACAAAAGCTCAAATTCTCAACCAGAACTTTCAATACCTATCCCTAATTACAATAGCAAAAACCCCAACGTAGATAAAAAGCACAAAAACCTTTGAACAGGTTTTGAATCTGCTATATTTGTTCAGGATACAAGCTGTGTATCTTAAAGACTTACTTTACACTATTTTTAAATTTGTTCAATAAATATTCAAATCACCTGGGCAGATAAAAGAAGTTTTTGAAATAAACTGTGATCACAGCCAATGCTGGACTTTCATCAGGACAAACAGGTAAAACCATTATCTGTGCCAGTATAAGGCCACAAGAAAAAACTCTCCATTTGCAACTCCTGACTGTGTGACTGTTTCGGGAGGTTCAGGGCAGCTGCTTTGTGTGACTGTTGAGCAGGTGACATCAGAACACTGTGCCACGGATAAGACTTGATGTCATCTATCTTGTTATGAGGCAATGACACATCAGTATTCTAGACTTTCATCTCCACACTGATTAAAAACACACCATTTTCTTTAAGAATAGGATATAAAACTTGTGTCAGAAATACCTAACAAAGGATTGGGCCTTGAATAGGAAGTTTCAGTAAACACATGTCCACAATTCAGATGTTAAATCATGTACAAAACTACAGTTCTGTCAAAAATGCTTGGCACCACTTAATTTGGTGGTCACTGCATTCAATAGAAGGTCTGTTGTTGTCTTCAACAGAAGAAAAGAAATGGACCAAAGTCAAATTAAAAGCTTTTGAAAACCCTCCAAGCACAGGCACTGTGGTTTGGCTGTTGATTGGGTTCCATGAATTTAAATATCAAAACCCCAAACAAACCTGCTCTGCAGCACCATCTAGTGATTCTATGTGGGTTTCACAATAAAACACTACTGCAAAATTAATTTATTACAATACACAATTTATGTGTATTAACACATTGCAGGCAGCTCCCACCAGTCACCTGAGGAGCATTTTAACAAAAAAGTTTAGCTTTATGTAAAAAAAACCAACTAATACCTCCAGACCACCATTAGAAAGAAATCTGGAGAAACAACTTACTTCATAATCCTTCTATGGCTTGTTAAGCCAAAAAATAGTGTTGGCAACATTAACTGGAAACAGAAATTCTGAAGTGAGGTAGTCAACGTGTGGATTGGCCAAAGCAAGAGGCAATTCTTTTGTTGCAATATTTAATTCAAATTTATGTCAAATATTTGAGAGCAGCCTTAATTGAAAAACTTGCAGGTTTCAGGTAGCTTGTTACTGTAATCAGCAGTTCCAGGAACACAGAAGAAGACATCATTCTCAAGACTTTTGCAACTTTCTCCTTCGAGGAGGACTCAAACCGGTGTTTTAATGTGGGTACTGGGTAAAGCCTTCTTCCCCAGTGAGGTTTTACTGTGTAACAGCACTTGTTGCTGCTGTATTGAAATCACACAGTCCTCCCTCAGGAGAGCCTTCTGCTGGTGTGATTCCACTCCTCCAGTGACAGGCTTCCCAGAACTAAAACTAAAGTGGCATTTTTGAATGAGTGCTGCTGTCGCAGCAGGAATACTTAGGAGGCACACAGTAGTTCCAGTCGCTCTCCTCCAGGAGAAGGCAGCAGTGCCTAATGCCTGACTAAATGAGACTTAAACTTTGAACCCACCTGTGTTGCACGTTGCCTTCTGAAGAACGATCATGAACCAGGGAGTTCTGACAGCATTGAATCACTCTTAGAAAGTTTTAATTCAGTATTTATTTGTTTAATTCACTACCTAAAGTATTTTATTTTCTTCCTCATTGTTTACCTGTTATATATTTTTAATTTAATAACTGTTTTCTTTCTGTTGGAATTTATAGACATTCTACTGATTTGGGATCTCAAACACAATCAAGAAATAATCTGGGTAAAAGCAAGCTGGTTTAAGTTGATCCAAGTTCAGTTATCTATATTTTCTACCACATCAAGAGATGTTTTCATCATGCTGCTTATTTTTTCTATGCAATTAAAAGAGATGAAAAACACAGGTGTCATGTTTTATAATTTGGGCACAGCACAAGAGATGTTTAGCAGAAGATTCCCCCACCATCTCTCTCATGGCTTTTTATGGTACCTTCAGAAAGTCCCACACTACAGCTCCTCCAGATTTAGTTATGGATTACCCACACAAGTGCAGCCTCTGCATCCTTGCCTGCCTTTGCCTGGACAGTGCTAATTGTTCTACTTTTATTCTTTAGGAATGTCTTAATATATCTTATAAACTCTGGAAAGAAAAAAACCTCCTGGAAGGCTTAAAACACTTTGCAGGGGGATTTAGACAAACTTAATCATAATTAAACCCTTAATATAAGGGCTAAAATTACTGGAGATGCTGACCACACACTAATGCAGCTATGAGCATCAAAACAAGTCTTACAGCCCTATTTGTCCCAATCTCAACTGCAAGGAATATCAGCATCTTTAGGGGTACAGGAAACTTGCAAAAATAACTGTAATTGTATGACAAAAAAATACCATTAGCAATGCTATAGCAAAAATGTGATGAACACTGAGACATAAGACTTCAGAATTTTCAGAAATTGGGACTGGTTTAGAATACAGGCTGCAAAAACTGATAAAAAAAAAAAAAGGATTTTCACTTATTCTTACGAATGATTTTTTATAATGCAAGAGTTTTGTCTTTGGACACAAAACAAACATACCTGTGTATATTTTTTTCTATCCCTAGTAGCATTTCTTTAGTGTTGGTTTTATTTTTCCCATAAAACATACACTCACTCTTCCCTTTCAGCTGTCATCCAATTTATTCATCAGAATAACAGATCTGCATTTCAACAGTCATTTGTAGACAAGTTTCAGCATCAAGTTAAAATAATATCTGAATAAAACCAAACTGCAGGACAACAACTTGGAGAGAATATAAAGGGACAAAAATCACTCTCAAGAGCAGAAAGAAAAAAAAAAAATCCCCCTTTCCTACTGGCTCAAAGCCAGATTTCCACTTCCTGCTGAAACTCTTCGGCAAACCAGGCTCCAGAAGATGAATATTTTCCAGGTCTGCTGGAAACAGAAAACTGTACTGATAGCAGTTGTTTTGTAAGTGGACATTTCATAGCTCAAACAGATTTTCCATCACTGAATCCTGCCCCACCTGCAAGGAGTCCAGATGTCAGTACTTGCCATGTGTGACAAATTGAGCTTTTCCCCCCTTGGCATTCCTGCAGCCCCAGCACTGCCTCCCACACCACATCTGGCTCCCTGTGCCATGTATATGGGCACAACCAGATGCCAACAGCCGGACCTGAGCCAACAAAAGGCACAGAGGAGCACAAATCCATCTACTCTCCACTGCTCATTCTCTCACCTCCACTGCCAGTCAAAAGGACTGTATCACTCCCAAGTTCAGCCATGGGCAGAGAGTGATTCAAAAGGGGCACATCACAGCTTATTTAAGCTATTTTTCTTCATCAGGCTTTCTAGAGTGACTGAATGGTGTATAGGATGCTTTAAACCTGGAGGGGACTGAAGGGGGTGAAAAGACTGGAGAGCCACAAAAGTTTGTTTCCTCCAGGGAAAATTTTGTTGAATAATGAATTTAACGGGGAGATGACACCACTCAACTGTTCATTTGAGGTCTGAACAACACCTATAATGAATAAAATATTAGCACTAGGAAGCACGTTTATACTCTCCTATAAGAGAGCTTATAAGCAAACCATAAACAAACTATGGCAACAAAAAGGCAGCGTACTTGTAAATATTCATGACATTTTCCATTCCACTTTATTTTCTTTCTGAGATTACTCAAGGCCTAACTCTCTTTTTGAAGACAGTTGCATTAAAATTAAAAGAAGTAAAGGTACAAAGGTCATTCTCACCACGCATAGTCCTTCTTAATTACGAATTTATGATGTGATGGTTCTTTTTATGAAAAAAGTAATGCCAGAATTAATTAGAAACCATACACTTTAATCCACTACAAAAAATTAATTCATTGTACAAGCTCCTTTGGGATTGCCACTATCTCTGGATATTTTTTTTTTTTTTAATGAGGCAGATATTTCCATATCATTGGAAATGATTACAGGAAATGCAGGCCACCATAATGAATCAGTTTATCAGGAAAGAAGCAGATAGTTTGTGGATCACTGTAGGTGCAAGCTTGGAGCATAACTCAGTACAAAGACCTGGTTACATTTCTACCTGCTTCAGAATTAATGCTCAAAACCTGCATAGGGCTGTGGCTGGCAACAATAACCCTGCACAGAACTACCAACTACAGCAGCTCTACCAACACCTTACATACTCCCTAGATGATATTATAACCTCAGTAATTTTAACAGATTTCCTTGAATGGCTATTTTATCTTGTATAATTTGCATACCTAGTATTTTCTCTCCATAGTTCTTTCCCATTGAACATTACCATTTCATTATATTAAGCACACTGATAATCTCATGCTACAAATGGCTCAATTTATCTTCTCTTGCCATCGGCTATTTGCAAGCAAGAATGCTTGTGATATTCAGTAAAGCCACTGCTGTACTTTAATATCATATTTAGGGTTTAATTTCAGACAGAGGAATATAAGAGTGCACTCCATCAGCCAACCACCTGGGAGGATGAGGGACATTTATGGAAAAGTACCATTCCACAGGCCTGAACCACTGTTGTTTTGAAAATTCTTCTATAAATTTTAGTTCACACAAGACATAAACAGGAATAACACTTGGCATATGGCTCCAAATTTCCAGCTTGTTTTTTGAACTGAAAATCATCTTTGAAACTAATATTACACAGCTTTCTCAGTCACAGAATGATTTGGGTTGAAAGGGACCCTAAAGATCATCCAGTTCCAACCCCTCTGCCATGGCAGGGACACCTTCCACTAGCCCAGGTTGCTCCAAGCCCCATCCAAACCAGCCTTGGACACTTCCAGGGATGGGGCAGCCACAGCTTCTCTGGGCAACCTGTGCCAGGGCCTCACCACCCTCACAGTAAAGAATTTCATCCTAATATCTAAACTAAACTTACTTCTCAAGCTTTGTAAAATCCCCTATCTGCATTGGGTTAAGGATGCTGATCCAAACTAAGGGGCCAGGCACCAGCCCAACCTGGCTGTGCTGTGAGCTCACACAAGCAGAGCTCCTCACAAGCCCAAACTCAGCACAGTCACACTGCTCATTCTATGAGCAGCTTCCCATGCTTGCTTGGGCTTGTTTTATGAGAATGACATGTCAGAATTTTAATGCCCTGTATATTCTGAGAGATAGCAAAGTGCACTGCTTTGACCTTTCTGGTGTTCTGCAGTTTGACTCACTGGCAAATCTTTTTTTATAGCCATAGCTGCAGTGCAAACAGTGCTGACACAGAAAACACCTCCAAAGGGAAGAGTTGATGAAAGGGCTTGATAGGAATTTCCTGGCAGTTACAAACTTCCTCTTGGATATTCAGCATGCAAAGAGGAAGAACAGCTACAAGCACAAAAAAACAAATAAACTGTGGATCAGTATCAAACAATTTTATCCACATTGATGTCACATACTGCAGGGCAGCTTCATTGATTACAGCAACAGCAGAGCCCACAGTTTCAAACAATTTTCAGAGGTTAGATGCTGCAGTTAAAAGCTATGTCATAATAACATGACAACCACCATTTCCCCAGTCATTTCCCATTCTTCAGACAGCCATTGCATGATTCTTTAGCTCAGGTGTAGGCACAAGAAAGATTTTTTTCACAGAGGGCTGTTTGGGGGTTTTTTGGGGGGTGGGGGTGATTCTTGGGTTTTGGTGGCCTTGTTTTATTTTTATTATTTTAATTTTGGCCTTGAAACCTATTTTTAAAAAGCACAAGTCACACAAAGTATTTTCATTAACAAAGCATTTTCTTTAAACATTTAATTTTTGCATGCCGAGCCTTTGAGACAAAGCAGATCCAATATTAGGTGGAAAGCATTCACTTGCCATGTGTTTATACACTCATGCAATGCTTTCCTTTTCAGGACAGTTGTATGCTCCAAGAAAACTGTTTAACAGGCAGCTCAGCTATTCTCTTCAGCAGTGACAATCCCCACAGCCATTAGAGGCAGGAAAACATCAGATTCTGAAATCCTATCAAAACAATGCAGCTTGGGAGAATTAAATTGCTTTGTGCATTTCAAGCCTGCAGTAACGAAAACAGAAGCATACCATGGCACATCAGGGACTGCTTTTTAGGTGTTAATACATTGTTTGATAATGTATGTAACTGAATTATTCCATTAAAAATACACAGAGATGAAAAGTTTTGAGAGTCATCAAAGTATTTCAAAACCATGTTTTCTTTTTTTTTTTTTTTAGAAAAACAAAACAAAAACCAAAAACTCAAAAAACCCAAAGGACTGATAAATCCAGGAGAATAATGCAAATTAAGTGACAATATATCATTAATAAGAACAAGATATTCTAATAAAAACGTGGTATGTTATGAAGACGCCCTTGAATCGAGGTTTTTGTTTGTTTAAAGTACCTTGCTCTTTTACAAGTGTTTGTCCCTTCATTACACTCTCTTGCCTGTACATAGGTGAGTGCTATTCCAGATCAGACAAGAGCAGCTCTCATTTCACTATTCCTAAATAAACTCCACTCCCAGAACAATTATGGGTCAGTATTCACTCCTTCCCACACACAACAACTAGGAAAGCCTTCACATGAGGAGATTTGTGGGTTCAAGCCTTTAATATTCCTCTTAAGCCACTAAACCCAGGTTTATTTAACTGCCTCAAGAGATTACTCAGCCCACAACACTGAAACCCCAAGAGTGTATGATCTTATGTTGTTATTTTATTAAAGACACTATTGTTCTTTTACGCTGGAAGAAAGGTGCAGTTCCAGAGTTTAAATGTGTACAAAATCTTAAATAGTGACGCTGAAATTTTCCTTTTTTTGTCAAGTTTGTGAATATGTCAAAGATCTCTGAAACTCCCAGTTATGTCTGGAGGCTTCACCACCCAACCCATTTTGTGGGAAGGAGTCAAACTGCTACATTTCCCTGCTGCAGTAACATGGTTCTAACACCATCCCAGGAGTTTCTCCATCCAAATCAGTGGAAGGATCTCATACTTCTATATACATATATTTCACCACCAGCTGGTGTCACCATGCACCTTAAATTTATGGTGGGTTATTTCATACTTATCTTGATATCCAACAAGACATAGGAGAAAAAAGTTTAATGTTTAGAAATAAACTCTGGCACTGCATTGTACATACAATCATCTGACTGGCCTTATCTTCATGTTTCTAAAGGCCTGCATTAAGAAAGTTCCTCAAAGAAATTAAGACTTTTTTGCTGCCTTTGTACATTGTTATTTTCATCCCCCTTTGTACATCATTTGTACCAATAGCAATCTCCACAAAAATGCATTTTTTCTTATATGAAGTAAAATTCACTTTGGGTATAGTTGTATCTATGGCTTATACTTGGATTCACACTTTTCTACTTCAGGACATGCTATGAGCACTGCAGATTACTAACTTTTTTTGCAAAAGAGGTAAATGAAACTGTTAAGAAGATACAGGGAGGGAGAAAATTTGGTTTGTTTTCTCAAACAAACTCAAGATGACTTTTGTCCTGGGATATTTAAAGAACTGGCTGATGAAATCCTTAGGGCTATCAGAAGTTTATTTTTGAGACAGGAGAGATGGCTACAGCACAAAAGAATAAATAATGGAAAATGTGACACAACCAATGGAAGAACTGGACAGTTACAGAGAAATAGCAGAACAAATAATCACTGGGTTTTACTGCATGGAAGGCAACAACAAGGGCCACAAACTGCAAGCAGAATTTTCAAAAAGACATATCAAAGTTAATCTAATCTCCTCCTGTAGGCAAGTAACACACTTTATAAAAATAAAATAGCAATAATATTTTATCTACATCTTGATCAGAAAGCACAAAGCTGTATTATGGCATCAGAGCAGCTTCTGAGAAACGCTGTGTGCAAACCTGTGTAGGCACTCAGCCCTGAGTGAAGGTATCTGCAATTTCCTGCCAGAGAGAAAGGCTGCCCTGAAGGGAGTCAGCAGCAAGGAGTCCCTTCAGTCAGTCTATCAGGTACCATAATAGCATGGGTGATGAACTAAGGATTTTGATTATGCAGTTTGCAAACTTCATCAAAGCTGGAAGGGTCAGAAAATACAGTGGGAACCTGGATAGAACTCACAGTAATCTTGAATTTGACATGTGTTCTGAAAAGAATTGATGACCAAAAGGCCCAAGACTTCATCAGAAACTATCTACTACTTCAATAAAACTGACTATTTAACATAAAGAAGTGAAGACTGAGGCAATAAAAATCTGACAGAGAACGCTGCCTGTGTGTCCACGTTGAATGTAGACAACAGCAAAATTCCTGAACTGTGGCAAAAATACAATAAGTAATGAACAATATGACGAGACAAGATAGAAGGTTAACAGGGAGTACAGGGAACACCCTGGCAGGAACAGCACACAGGGTGCTATTTGATCCTGCTTCAGAGAAAAGAGGGCAGATCAGAGGGGCCTCCTAAACATTCTTTTCCAGCCCTGGAACAGTTGGACCTCAAGTTTTGTTCCCTGCTGACCATCTAACATAATTTTTCATTCCATTACATCTTTTTCCGCCCCCTCCAGTAGCCTTATTTCATCTTCAATATAAGCTTTGCCACATTTGTGAATTAGCATCTTTTTCATATTAGCATATCATTTTCTAGATGATCACTGATACTTTTAAAGTTAATCTACTGCCTTCATTTGTCTCATTATAGGATCCTTAAGCATAACACCCTCTGTGCTTCCAGCCTCTTGAAATCTCAAGTGAAGCACAGCTACAAAGTCCAGCCTGCTGTGATCAGTCTCCCATAGGAATCACCCAATATTAAGTGTTTGGTAGCAGAAACCCCTTACATAATTTGAGTAAAAAAACCCTACTATTCACCAATAAAATTGGGTGAAGGCAAAAAGTACAACAGCAATAATCACAGGCACAAAGGTGCCTTTTACATCATCAGGAGATAGTTAGCATCAATTGTCACTTTATAATGAAGAAATAAAAAGCATCCTAAGAATTAGAAGGTAAATAAAATGAAAGATTTTGGTCTTGGATAACAAAATTCCCATCAGCTATGAGTGGACTTTTAACTGAATCTCACTATTCACTAATGCCTTGAGAACACTTACTAATTAATCTGTCACAAGGCAAAATTGGTGAAACAGTTCAGCAATTACCAAATACTTTTCATTGTTTTAAGAAAAGTTTTGGAAAGCAAGAGTTTCTAGACGGCCTCCAATAGAAAGCACTTCAAACTTTGCTTTCACCATGCTTGTTGCACAACAAAGTACCCTCAGCTTCATATAAATGCATAGCTGCTTCTTCGGGAAACCCGCTGTAGGTTTGTACCTCAGAACAGCTTCTTTGAAATTTGTGAGACTACTCATTAGTTTGTGAGCATATGGGCAAAGTTTGCAGGCAAGTGGACTGTTGTACTGCCACTTAAATGCACCAGACACAGCAAACTCTGATTTGGTAGTTATAAATAGAGAAATATATTAAAATAAAGTCATCTAGGCAATTCATTGGCTAATTCTTCAAGTTTACAAAGCAATTGCCACGCTAAAGGATTTAAATGCTTCAATTATCCCCACACTATTCTTGTGTATAGTTATTGGCAATGGTCTGTTTAGCCCACGATATACCTATAACGTTGAGACACAAAAAATACACCTACATGCTACCAAGACCAGGATTGCAGCGTAGGAGTTCTCAGGACGCAGCCCTGGCTCAGAGCAATGGACATGACAGCATTTCAGACAGCTACAGCACAATGACTTGACTGTTGACTCATGCACGTTTGTATCCAAAAGACTTACAATTCAGCTCACGTTGTTGGCTACACGAAAACATGCTCATGCATTAAGCAGCAAGTTCTCAAGGCTGAGGTTGGAGGGTCTGTGCAAATCTCTGTGACTTTACCAGCTACAAACCATACCATGCAAAAGGGAACTCCTTCAAATACATCAGTAAGTCAGCTGCATCTCTAAGCATAGAGTTGGCTGATTATTCAAAAAAAAAAAAATTCACATAAATTTAAGCAATTCAAAGTCACCCTTGGAAAGTCAATCAAAATATTTAAGACTCCTATTGTACCATTGCAACTAAGTTTAGGCAATATGAAGTCTGGATGACATGTCAGAGTATTCCCAGAAATAAAATTGTTTCTCTTACTATCTGACAAATATCAGAGCAACAGCCAGTTGAGCATCAGGCACTTAAACTGGAAATCAGCTGGCATCAGAAGACCATTTTCCTCTTAAAAGAGAAGCTAATCTATTACATCAGGCAGTGTGAAAATAATATTGCAAGAAAGGTTTATCAGTGAAAATTAGGTCATTTCCAATAACAAAAACTTTCCTTCTCTTACAGTGACACTTGACAGCCAATTGACAAGAAGCCTTTTTATCTAAGCAATCAACTGACAAGTATTTGACAAATGTTATTTGAATACTGTTGTAACTATATTTACAAAAGACAATTAGTTTATTTGAAAGGCAAATAGGACACATTTCAGGGAATTTTCCACAAAGTATTTGTTCCTAATTTGTTGTGAATGGCCAATAGACAGATGGTGGGCTTTTATGCATTTGAAATTAGAAGATCAGCTGCCAAGTCTTACTTCAAAATTCTAAGCAGTAAAACTACACAAGATTCAAAGCTGAAGCAGGACTGGCATATTTAGATGTCTATATTACAACCATAAAGACAGAAAAATATGAAGCTCTTAAAATTTGTGGAACTGGGTGTTAATTGTGAGTTGGGGGCCAATCTCTGTCCAACATAACAGCAAATACCACGTGGTAATTTCATTGGCTGATGAATGATCAATTCATGGAGTGTTTTTAGCAGCAATTAGAGGTATCCAAGCTGACATCATGCTGCTAATTAAACCTTTGCAAGCCTTCCACAGTTTAGTTAATTTTGTTAACTAGATTAGTTTAATTACACTACTTAATGTTGTAACAGGTTATACTACAAGTTAGAAGGTGCTTCAAAGGACTTTCTCATCCTCACACTTGCCAGACTACCAGCTACATTACAACCAGTAAAATCTCAAAAATGGAACCAACCTGCAGCCCCATAAAAGCCTGGCTCTTCAACCTTGGCAATTGTACTGTTGGAAGAAAGCCCCTCTATTTGCACATCCTCCCCCCCAGCCCTTTCCCCTCCCCAATTTTTTAACAAACAAATTTTTGAGAAGCCCAGAACCTTCAATTTCCACTAAATCCCAGTCCATCTAGAAGAGTCAGGATCTTATCCAGAATGTTTGGTGAAGTGAAATGGAGAGGTGAAAGCGGGGAGGAGGAAACACTGCTGAAAGCCACAGCTGCATTACTGAAACTCTAACAATGACAAATATGGAATTAGTGGCATTACCATTATTGACTGCTTAATGCTACCCTATAATCTGGTGAGATTGCCAAATACTGGCCAGATTCTCCAATACTTTGTGCTTAGTTAGTAAATTATTACCAATTCAAACGTTACTAATCTTAGTGACACACCACATCCAACTCTCCCAGGTTTAAACAGCTATGCCAAGACTGCAACAGGAGAATAAAGACCATGGCATGCATTTTAGCAATCCTTATTACTGCACCCACAGCTATCAACTGTTAAGATCAAATCAATTCACCACTTTTTTAGAAGTCGAGACTTATGAAGTATTGATCACTTCCACTGCCTACTGTACATTTAAATAATGTATCCTCTACCCAGGCCTCAGTAGAGGGCAGATCCTCTCAATACTCTATCATCTCTACAGCTATAGATTTTGCCATTATTGTATTTGCCTTGTGTTGCACTGGACTAAGATTGTATTTTTGATTTATAGCACCAGACAGGCAATTATTCTACTTCTTACTTCTTATAGTTGTTTAGGTGGGAGTAATAGATAGAAGAAGATACTTGACTATGTCACTAATACCTTCTATTGAGTCGTATATATTTTTCTTTAGAGAACAAAGATATTTGGCAATTTGTACAAGAAGGAAACAGTGCACACTGCAGAAAACAGCATCACCATAATCTGCTCAGGGTGATTAGTTATAGTGTCATACTACAGACCCACAGAAGTCTTGACTGAAATTCAGAAGTACTGACTTTCCCTAGGGCAACTGTCCTGCCTCTCAGAGTTTAAGGTAACTGTTAAGGTAAAATCTGACTAGTTACCCACACACACAAAGCCAGGCTGAAAGACATTCTGGCAAGTTTAAAATCAGGGCTTGTGTTTATATTTTGATACTGTCATGGTGTGACACGTTTTCCTGCTGCCCATCTCATGAACACTGACTTTGTTTCTACTTCAATATTAGCAGAATGAGAGCCCAAGCAGGTATGCCATTTAATTAGGAAAACACCAGAGGAATTGGCCCTGCAGTAATAGCAAGATCACACAAAATCACAAAAAAAGTTGCAGTCCTGCTCTGACTATGGCAAAGAAGTGCCAGGTGCTTGTAAATGAGGTAAGAATGAGGTTTTTCAGCTCATCATCTAATTATGGGCATTACCTTAAGGTGCTAGATAAAGCAAGACCCTTGTGTTTCCTCTTAATAAATTGCCTTTGTAGCTCCAAAGGACCACAGAGATCATAGACCAGAACTAACTACTGGATTTGTTGCAAGAAAGCCTAGTCAGGCTTTTTATCTGCAGAAAATAGCCACTTTGGCTATTTTATGAACATTTTCACTTCTCTCCAGCTTTCATCCTCTTAAACAGCTCCCACAAAGCATTGCACTGCAGACTGCAGGCATGCTACTCACAATACCTCTGCATCCTTCCCATTAGATAATCTTTCAGTTAACATGGCTATCAACTGCAATATTAGATCTCCTGTCAAATGAGGTACATGACTAGAAGCCCCCAAATCTAGTCCATAATGCATAGTCTGTGTTTCAGAACTATTTTCAAATGATACTTTAAAGAAAAATAAAATCACAGGAAAATTAAATGACTGGAGTATAAAAAGACAATGAAATGCCCAAAAAAGGGGCAACAGAGAGTTTAGTATTTGTATTGGAAGTCCGTTAGTTTTCTTGTCCCACGGATACATATTCTGACAATGACTGATGCAACTGAAAAATGTATTTGTCAAGCAAAAGATTAATACAGCTGAATAGGTGGTATATCATTGTAGGAGAAACAAACCAAATCCATGCTTAGAAATTTTTTTACAGGGCTCCAAAACCCTATACAAATAAAAATTTCCTTCACATATTTACAAGTGAATCCTGGTAGTCACACAGATTAAACTTCTGAAGGAGAAAAGTAACACCTGAACAAGCTCTTAAAAAATCCAACTCATAAACAACAACAAAATAATGACACACCGCAGAAGAAACCTTTTAAAAATATGTACATACATTTCCACATTATGTATAGCAAGTGCCCAATAAGCACACCAGGCTCTGCACGTGCAGAGCAACTCACACAAATCCATATGATGTGCTCACAGGTTCACATGTTCTCAACACATGGTTCATTTTCTAGGAATCACAAGTGCACATCTCAGAAGCCTGGGGCTTCACAACTGTGTACCTTTTGTTGTTAAGTTTTCCTTCAGTAGAAGTAATTCCTCTGGACACTTGATCAAATGAGAAAAGCACACTTGGGAAAAAGCCTCTACAGAGCTCTCGTGTTCACAGCAGAAAAGCTCTGTTAACTCCTGCTTCAGTCAGTAAAGAACAGAAATGCCACTATTCAAGGGAAAAAAGTTTCTATAGAGTTAAGAGCCAAACCAGGGAAAGCATTCCAGTCAACTCTGCAGTGAGGACACGCTTATTTATTTACCTATTCCATCAAAACCAAGTGCACTCTTTCCTGCCACGTGAAGCTGAGCGTTACTGCTTCAAAATAATCCCTCTAAGAGATTTTAGCAGACAAGTCACCAGTTTGCAGCCCCTTGAGGATAAACATTTTCCAGTGGTACAGCTGTTTTCCTGGGCACAGGAAGGAACATGCTTTACACCACTGAGCTGCTCTGGAAGAATTGATCGCTACAACCTTCATTTCTGCATAGTGAAGTGCATAGCCCTGAAGGAGCAGTATCTAGCAGAAATTTTGTTATTCATAAGGTATCTTTTAGAATTAGAATATAAAATATTTGTGGGGTTCTACCACAGCATCACAGAAATAGACCAAGTCTCCTCTTCCCTCACTCGTCTTTACCCAGGTCTCCCCTTTCCACCACCCCAGACCATCAGCACTCACTCAGTATCCTCAGAATGGCAAGAAAGAAAAAACACAGAACTAACCCCACACACACGTTCTGAGGTCTCCCTGCCAGTCTCTGGTGATTGGGGAATTGAATCCAGCTGCTCCACCAGACAGGAGGGAAAGTGTATCCCCATATTATATTGCAAGGAGAGAGGAAGAATCAGTTATCACCTTAAACTTGAGGCAAGAAGGCCAGAGATACCCATAATCCAAATGTATTCCCATACCTAAACTTACAGGTAGGGACAGGAATTCATTAGCACAGCCAGGAGCACTGTTATTCAGTTTACAGGAAAGGTGTCTCTGGCATTCAGAGGTGCAAATCCAAGCTAAGTATAGTCATAAGAGGCACTGCTGCTCACCTACACTAACCTAATCACATGCTAGCATTTACTGATTATCACCACCACCAAACTTCATTCACCGTAACCCGACATCATTGTTACTGTAACATTGGCAACGCTGACCAGTGCCACTGCACAGCCTTTGGTAGATAACACAGCCAGCTTCATCTCTCACAGCCCAGTTTTCTGTAGTTTTTGCTACTCCCCCTGCAGCCACACACCTGACTTGGCACTCAGATTTCAGCATCTCCATTGCCAGCCACACTGGGCTGTTACTAGTGGTGCCTAATTAATTCAATAAAAATAGGGGTAGATTCAGTTTTAAAGTTGCAAACAGGAGGTTGCACCCCTTACAGGCTACTGTATTTTTCCTCAGTACAAGTATGTCTGAGCTTTGAAGGCTCTTCCCCTTGACAGATGCTTCTCTCTCCGTAGTTCTTTCAGCAAATAGGGACACTGGTCACCTGTTTCTGCCGGCACTGCCGGTGCTGTTTTCCCGTGTCTCTGCTCATCTGGCGCCTCACCAGCACACAAGACATAAAAATATCTTCTGCCACAGAAATATTTCTGCCCATATGAAGTTCACCTTTCAGTTACTGACACTACAGTTTTTTAAAACAGAAATCATCGCTTACTTTCTGACATGGGTACACAGCACCACACCAACAGCAAGAGCTCTGTTCCTATGGTGGTTTGCACTATAGTTGGGGAGATTCAGCAAGTGTGTGCCATGAAGTGACACTAGAAGGGCCCCAGTGAATCCCCTGCCAGGAGCAGGCAATTCAACAGCCCCTTGCAGCTTCAGCTTCCCTTAAAGAAAGAGGAAGACCACCCTCCCTACCCCCCAAAGACATCAGTCTTAGAAGAACAGTGTTTTACTTCAGCAAGAAATCAAACAACAACTCTAGAATTACTTACAGCTTCTGAACACCTCCCAGCACAGCCTGCTCACGCAGAACAACCCCTTCCCTTTAAACTCTCCGGTCCCACAGGTGCTGCCCATCTCTGGGGATAGGGGAATTGGCTCCAGCTGCTTCCACACCCTGTGATGGGGATCACCTTCCCCCCACCCTGGGGGCACAGCAGGGTGTGGCAGCAATCCCCTACAACTCTATCAGAACTTTCAAAGGCCATGACCGGAGTGGAATTTCTCTGGATTTTGGGACCAGTTTAGCCTAGTTTCCTCCGAGATTTGTTTAGAGTGTTCAAGTTTCCACAATTTACTAGAGAAAAAGTGGGGTTTTTTGTTCTGGGAAATGGTTTTGGTTTTTTTGTTTTTTTCTAAAACTTTTTTGGGGAAAGCTTTTGACGGATTATCATAATTTTGTAAACTCTAAATAAATATTCACAATAATTTGATGTCTAAATTGATGTCAATGTTAGTTATTATTATATTAACATGGCCTTGATGTAATGTTGCTGAGATCTTTAAACATAAGAATAGAATTTTAATGTCAGATAGAATAAAGATCTAAAAATGTGTTCTGTATCAAATGGTAAATGCTACAGGAAAACTAGAATGGAGACCATAAAACTACACCTCATAAAACCAAACACACAATTCTTTTTGAACTACATGCCACAATCTCTAGTTTATCTGATATGGAATCCAGCTATCACAGAATTACTCACAGAGTAGCTCCTGCTCATCGTGGGTTTTTATGTTTGCATTTCTTTTCAAGAGTCACTCAGCTGTGCTCTCTGGATGTCAAAAAGAAAGTATTTTTTAGAAGAAAAACATTTGCCTCCTGCCCTATGATCTTGATTTTATTTATGATCTAAGAAATTCCCAACCAAACATTCATACATAAAAATTAAATAATACAAGAGTTTACAAGCCTCAGGAGTGCAAGCTTAAAATATCTAACTCTGATTTGAAGGATCAATTTTTCCCCTAGAATAGAAGGGATCTTTGTTACATTGAAAAAAATCTGCAAAATTGATTTTTTTTCCACTCCTAGCCATAATTTATCATCTTCAAAAACATGAAGCCACACAGTACAGCAAAGAAAAAGTCCTTTTTAAAAATAGTCATACATTTCAGAAAGGTATTTTAAAACATATCTTTTCCCTATTGTAGCCAAGCACAAGCTGGGAGGAGAACCATCCTACAAAATCAGTTGTAAAAGCAATTAAATTGTGATGTGTCTGTAGGGCTAAAATTGCCACACAAAGCCCTGGTGTGAGGCTCACACACACAGCAAAGTATCTTTCCTCCACAAGCTGGTTCACCCATGCAGCAGCTATTTTTAATTTGATTAGATAATCATCAGTATCTTAATGACCTCTCTGTTCTTAGTCCTGTATCACACACCTCTCATGGATTTCTAGCATTTTGCAGATTACAGTGATGAACGATGGCTAAAAAGCTACGAGTGCAGCAAAATGATGTAGAGTTCATAATTTCAGGTGGAGCTAAGAGGTTATGTAGAGCCATATTGCCCCAAATACCACTCCAACCAAATACCACGCCTCCAGATTCTGACCCTATAGACAAACTAATGACAGACGGGGGATGACAATACAAACCACAATAGGGAAAAGTAATTACACTCCCTTGGAGTATTTCCAGCATGTTTCCTCTTAGCTGTGACCCACAGAAACTGCACAAAAAACCAGCTGAGATATTGGGATATACAGCAAAACTCATACAGCTTTCAGGATAAATCACCCTTTTTCTCCCCTGCCCTTGCATTTTTGTATTACTCAGTATGATGCACTATTAGTTAGTACAATGGTAGCAGTTGCAGTATTTAATTTGAACAGAGTTATCTCTAATTCTGAATGGAAGTGAAATTTCCAATGCAATATATGTTTGCCCACTAGGAAAAGAAAAGCCTAAAAAAACCCTTGAGTTTTTCTGAATATTCTGCTAAGTAGAAATGCTTGCTCCTCAAAACATTCATGCATACCTCATATATATAAAATGAAGAAATGTAGAACTTTTTAAAGGTTATATATTTTGATACTCCCAACTTTGACAAAAATGCAATCAATACAGTTGATGCCTTAAGAATCACAGCAGCTAAAAGTACTTTTCTGTCATGATGTGTTGGTTTTGACACTAGGAAACCATAACTATAAAATTCGTATTTATGAGCAGCCGGAACGAACTGATTTAGAGTTTCCTTTTCTCCAAGACAACCTAATTTATATTTTAATTTGCAGGAGGTAATTGATTATCATGGAGTAAATGCATTGTACTGAAAACTCTATTAAATCACTGATCTAATGGGAACAGAATTATTTTTTTTCTCTTTTTGGATAAAGTGTAACCTTTGCAAGCATTTTAAAACTAATGTATTAGGCTCTAAATATTTTATGGTCTGTATTAAGCACTGTTTGGGGTTCACATCCCTTTAGACTCCAACCCAGTACATTATCCTATACAAAGCAATTTGCCCAGAGTAATGAGTTCTGTAGTACTTTCCTGAAGACCATTATCGAATTGCTGTTGCTGCAGGCAAGCATTTGATCTGATATAAAGTATAGTAGGGAAGAGGCTGGTCATCCTATTTGCACTGTAACTAGCAAAGACATGAATATTCTTTAACTAATGGTGCTGGTGGTACATAGCCCATAGAAACCAATCCAAATTTACAGACCAGAGTGGATAAACTCATCTTTTTTAAATACTCAATATCAATACGGCTATAAAGTGTAATCTAGTAGATAATTAGTCCAAAAAATCAAGGGAAATTGATGAAGTGTAAAGGAAATAGAAAAATCTATGCATTTCCAGCAACCAATACCTTCAAACCAAAGACCAGAACTAAATTAATAAAACCTGGGAAATTAATTCAACCAATATCAATGTTTTATCAACCTTATGTTTCTTTGTATCTGCAGCATTTGCTTATACAGGTCACATTTACTCAAGTAATTTTTATTTTATGAGGAATATATGTTTTTTTTCCTGGGAGTAACTGTCCAGCTTTTTTAGCTGCTTGGGTTTGGATGTATATAAAATTATAATTAGTTGGAAAAGTTCAGATTTTACAGAGCACTGAGAATTATCAACAATCCAGGAATATTCTTTTCCTAGCAGGTGGATTATCCTCTTTTGAAAGAATAGCTGCTCACAAAATAAGAGGGGGGGGGAGCAAAAACAAACAAAAAAATAACACACAAAACCCCCACAACCGATTATGGTGATTCTTTACCAACTTTTTCAATTTACATCTGTAGTATATTCTATACAAATACTTGTATAGCATATGAAAGCATATTCTATGTGCTCCTCTAGGTACACAATAAATTTAAACCATCTCTGAGTATGATATTACTGACACACACCTTGACCTCAATCTCTGACACCAAGTTGGGAGGGAGTGTCGATCACTGGAAGGCAGGAGGGCCTTGCAGAGGGGCCTGGATAGGCTGGAGAGCTGGGCTGATTCCAACGGGATGAAGTTCAACAAGGCCAAGTGCCGGGTCCTGCACTTTG
>JAWWLV010000021.1:6786970-6807864 GCA_035041135.1 Platyrinchus mystaceus
CTCTGCCAGGGGAGGTTTAGGTTGGATGTTAGGAAGAAATTCTTTACAGAGAGGGTAATCAGGCATTGGAATGGGCTACCCAGGGAGGTGGTGGATTCTCTGTCCCTGGAGGTATTTAAAGAAGAGACTGGATGTGGCACTTAGTGCCATGATCTAATAACTGTGGTGGTGGTGGATCAAGGGTTGGACTTGATGATCTCAGAGGTCCTTTCCAACCCACCTGATTCTATGATTCTCTGCTGGCCTTGCCAAATGGTTCATTGGCTGCTTCTGTGGCCAGGTTCTAATGGAAGGGGCAGGAACCTTTCATAGGAGGACAAGTGAAACTCTTGAGACAGTAATATAATGAAATCCAGTTCATATTAGTGGAGCTGATATTGTCATTTTGCAGCCCTAGTGTAGTGCCAGCTGTAGCATGAATTACATAGAGAAAAAACTTCATCTGGCATTTGTTCTGACCATGCAGCTTCATGGGCTTCTTTTTTTCTTTCATCCTGCCTGTGATGGGAAATGCCTTAAAGCACAGTCCTCAAAGCCTTACCCTGTGTCCTGCCGTGCCCTTTTTTTCCTATTCAGAAATATGGCAGTTCTGGGTTTCCCGACCAGCTGCAATCTATCATCCTGCTGGAAAAATATGACATTTTTGGAAGAAAGTGACTACAAGGCAAACAGTGCTGACAGCAAATTTCTGGGCATCTTTGAGGATCCATGCTCTTCTGGTTCTCACTTCCCCAAATCTGCTGAAAAACTTCACTTTATGTTACTTTCAGTTTCAAAAGCTGAACTCTCTCAAACCAGATGATAAATGTCCACTGCAAAATAAACATGCTACTCCTGTTCCTTTTTAACAGATGTCTGATGCCTAATTTCCTGTGCACCATCCTGATAATTTAACCCATCTAGTCCAAGCAGAGAATTATTTAGAACAGGAATCCTCTTTGGAAAAGAACTGATAGCTCTAGGCCTAATGCAATCTGTAAAGCAGAAATACCATGAAACACAATAAAGAAAGAGCAATACATAAATACACAATTTGGATTCTCACATCAAATATTTACATCTAAAATCCTAAATGTTGATAGCAAAATATTATTTCTTACTCTTTACAGTTTTTTTCAATTTATCCCCATCTTCTCAGGCTTAAAGCCTCATACACAACATTATGTGCTATCAGCCCACAGATCTGACCCAAAAGGCCTGTCCTTGGTTTTTACAAAACAAGGGCATCCAATAACCCAATGGGACTATTGCACACTGAGGGACTGTTTCAAAGAGACAGAAAAAGTAATGCTTTTTACACTGTATTGTCAATTAAACTAAAAATTTATGTAGGTTTACTATGGCTCCATTTATATATGACTATATATAATCTGCTCAAAAGAATTTACAGGTTTTATCTCTATAATGATCTATTGACTATGGAGTCATACATACTAAGTAGTTCCTATAATACTTTGGTAGAGATGTTTTGCTGTATGTGTCACAATGTAAGCTTCCCAAAAATGCAGTTTTAAAATGCGTCAGTACACACCACTATTACTTTTTATCTCTTCATATTCTGAGCATTCTGAGAGAAGAAGGAAGCTAATGAGCCTTTTCCTCTTCTAAAAAATACATTTCTTTGCATTCAGTTTCAATCCCCAAACTGTATTTTCTCCCTAATTTAGAACAAACAGCATCAAACTTTAAATGTAAACCACTGCTGAAAACAAACCTCTCCGCCTAGAGAGGTTGAATTTTTCCAGGTATCATATCTGGAGAAACATACACACTGTGCTTTCCTTTCCACCTGAGCAGAACAATAGAATCTTTTGAGGGTTTCTCACTGTACAAGATGTAAACCCGCTTTTGCAAAACATCAAAAGCAACCAGCTCTGTCACCCTAAGGATGCAGTGACTGAGAGAGACCTAAATTACAGTTTACCCTGAAACTGAGAACACAAACACTCCATAACACACTACAGGAGGAGCATCTTAGCTGACTGTAAATAAGTGCCATAAGCAATCTCACCATGGCAGGGGAGTTCTATGCAGACTGATTCAAACTTCTGCAGCTCATCAATGCCTTCACCCAGTGCTCTCTCAGGTACCTCTGCAGGTACATGTATATATGTACAGATATATAGAAACACAAAGCTATATTTTTATTTTTTAAAAAACCAGTTGTTATCTGTAATATCAGAGCTCTGCACTGTGACTCCAGTTTTCTGGATGTCAGCAGGGACTGATTCACTGTTTTGTAAACAAATTCACAAAGATTGCTGTAGCACCACAACCTGCAGCAGCATTGAAAGACCCGTTTTCAAGCACACCGACTGACTTCAGAAACAGAGTTGTTAATATACAGTTCAAACCAAGCTGTTCTAATAGATCTCCTCTGAAAGAGAAAGAACTGAACTGACTGAACCCAGAAGACTATGAAAATTGTGTCTGATTATTATTTTAAACACCCTATGATTATTTCCAGCCAACCTTATTTTAAGGCCCAACCCTGTTGAGTGTACCTGACAGTAGCAGTTAAATAGGAATAAAAGTGGGGCAGCATTCAGTTCACTCTGATAAATGCAGAACATTAGGGCTTTCTGGGGCCCAGAAGTCGTTAAGCCTGGAAATACATCACGCTTGCATGCACTGAAAAATCTAGTCTACAGAGAGTTTTGCTAAAATTCCAAAACAGATTCTTTCTGAGTTGAAAGCCATTTGTTCACTAAAATTAAAATAGAAGCACTGTAAATCTCAACGCCAATGCCAGATTTCTACTCTGCAGTTACCAGTATTTGTTCCATATTAACATCTGTATGGATGGTTGTGTTCCTAAATCCAACTAGATCCCAGACAGCACTTCATACATTGAAACAATAAGTGCATTATTGTTGCTGAATTTATGTGGTGTAATTATGTGCTATCCCATTCACAAATCTTGCTTTGCTGTCATGTAGTTCAGGCTTGTCCAAGTGTTTGAATGACAAGCACTACAAGAAAAAATGGCCAAGAAGTGCTAGTTCAAAACTACTACTTGCTATGACTAAAGACATATTTGCTACTCATTTATCTGTTTTGTGTACTCTGTTCTATCTTGGCTGGCTATTTACTTGCATGATTTCCCCCAGTGATGCAGTTATCAAGTGGACAGAAGTAATTAATACACTAAAAATATATGGCAATGAACCCTCACTGAAAGGCAAGAGGGAGAAATTAATGTGGATATTAAGTGTCTGAGTGTAGAAAAACAGGCAGATGCACTAATTTTTATACACATTTGTCATATATTGCTGCTGGTGGTATCAGTTGTGTGAATGTTCTTTGATGTAAGCCTGCCTCTAAAGACCATGCTGGGAATCTTATGCTGGTGGCTATATTATCTAAGTGTACTGTCAGAGTAACTCAGGAAGTAGCTCTTATTTTGGGAGAAAAAAAAAAAGAAAGAAAAAAAAAGGAAAGAAAGAAAAAAAAAGGAATAAATTTATGGTTTTGGTTCAGGAATTCTCCTCTGGAGGCATAACATAGTGCTTAAAATAATGAGAATCCCTGCTTGGAGGTATCTCTTAGTAAGAAAGAGCTATAGTCTGAAACTGCAGTGCTAGGAACACTACCCTAGAGAAAGTTATAATACAATGATGAAAGACAGAT
The DNA here is from genome assembly GCA_035041135.1 of Platyrinchus mystaceus. Classification (NCBI taxonomy): domain Eukaryota; kingdom Metazoa; phylum Chordata; class Aves; order Passeriformes; family Tyrannidae; genus Platyrinchus; species Platyrinchus mystaceus. Next base: position 6,790,601 of record JAWWLV010000021.1, read on the forward strand.
TCATTTCTGCAACATAAGAAACGTTCTACCATGGCTCTAAACCAATGCCATTATAAATCTAGGAACATTTGTACCCTAAAGACAGATGCTACCACAGCACCACAAACCAGCACAACTGTGGAAATCCAGGCATGACAGTAGAAATATAATATCCTGAAAAAGATTTCCTTCACTGAGAGCTAATAAAGATCTGTGCCATTTTACAATGATTACTACAACCCTCACCATCAGCCTTTTGAAGGTTGCTGTGTTCCAGGCTGTGCTGGTAAGTGAGGCATTTCAACAATTGCCACATCATCCTGCGTGAAGGGTGGGCTTTGGGATGGTTTAGTAAGATGTGTTATCCATTTCTTTGTGGCAGCTTTAGAAAACATTCATCCTGAACAACAGTGTGAAAGGTGACCTGCTACTAGTTGCATTTGAGACTCCTCTACTAGAAGAAGGCTCTCTAGGAGTGATGAATGCACAGGTCACAATGATTTACACCACAAGTCAGCCAAGGAAGCTGCCTTGATATCAGAACTAATGGCATCATTCCTTTTCTAAATTGAGATAGTATCTGCAGAAAGGTCTGACCATAAGCAAGAACTTCATCATTTTACCACATCACACCAATAAGTCTCCTTCCTTTATTGACCATCAATGGGTTCAAGGAATTGAAAAGATTATTGTGGGACAAAAGTTAGCATTTAAAAAAACCTCCAATTGAGTGATTCTATATTGATTAAAAAAGTACAGTAATCATGTAATAAGAATGAAATTGATAGCATCCTCATGTACCTTGATGGAGTGTCTGAAAGCTTGTCTGTCTATTGGTATCAGTTGGTTGAGAAAAAATTAATATTCTCTTTCCCAACCTTATCCTATCACATAAATTCTATTAATAAACTGGAATTATATATTAATTTTGTATTAACCCAATGATCATACATGACCAGAGGCACACAGACTTGTGAAATGTAGTTCTCTTGACGTGGGATGATTGCTTGGGGTGACTGTGTTACTGTGGATGACCATAATGAAAACATGCAAGAGGTTATTCTGGAAACAGACTGATTGCCCCAAGTCTAAGTAGATATCCACATCCTAACATGTCAAGAAACATAGTTACCATCTGATGAGGAAACACAATAATTGTCTTAATCTTACATGCAATACTGGATCATTCTGGCTCAGCTGTGTATTTGCAATTGTGCCTTCAAGGACAACAATTACATCCCCAGGTGCCTCCATCTTCATCAGTTTGTGTGCAGTTGTTTGAACTGCACCTACAGGATGGTACAAAAATTACTAAGTCTGTATAGACTGAAATGGGGAACTATATCACTAATCACTACCTTGATGCCTCATCCTCCAGCCCATTGTTAAATATCCATGGCTAATTTATGCAGCACAGACATAGTGCCAAGTCATCCATTGCCTGACACTGCCAAAACATTTCTCAGACACACAATTACCTTAAACTCATCTAGGCAAACCCACCCAGACCAGTTTGGAACTACACTTCAATTTTAACCCTAGTGCATATATGACCCCCATAACAAATATGTACAATTTATGTACTTTTTAGTTCATTCCAAGAACTTCAAAAGAAGAAGAATATGCATAGGATACCAAGAATTAGAGGCACTGTAATTAATGAGAAACTATCAAATAGATATGGTAATTACAATGCTCTCTGGGACAAGGTGTTTAATGGGACAATTCAAAGTACATCCAGGGTATTTAATCCCTTGGAACTCATTTTACATCTGCTTTATTACAAATGAAATGTGAAGACTTAAGCATTTGTCTTGCTTTCATTGTTCAGGAAATAGAGCTTATAATTATCTCCATAAAGCAGGAATGTATTTAAATACTTTGCATTGTATGTATAGCAACAGGGTACAGTTCACAATGCAAATCCTGCAGGAGTGTAAAATGCAGGCAGATCAAAAGGAAAATTGTGAAGTAATACAACAGAGATGCAGTGAAGTATTTTATATATAAAAATGTGTGCACTGAAAAATAAATATTGCTTTCCTGTCTAGGGGAAAAAAAAATACTAAAAAAAAATAAAAACTGATTCTTCAGTTTCAGGGAAACCAGCAGTCCTTGCCAGAAGAATAAATCAGACAGTAGGAGACAAAAGCTATTATAGTTTCGCTGTGTGAAAAAGTGACCTCATTGAAATTGGCTTTAGCATTGTGGATGAATGCCCGATGGCTCGAAACAGAGCTGGTTTAGTCAACCTTATCTTCTTCAAGGGGAGATGTTATGAAACACACTTGTTATAAGGTCAGCACTGCAAGGTCAACAGCACGTGTTGTCACGTCCCACGCACTGCATTTTTAAATGCAAACAAACTAAGAGGAATAAAGGTAATATGTCAGCTATTGAGCAGATAGGGACAGTTATATAAGAGAAGATGGAGGAAAAAAGCAAAGCAAAGGAAAGTGTTTGATTCGGCTAATAACTGAAATCAAGAGAGCACGGATTCATGCCCCAAATGTTTCACATAGTATTTTAGCTCCTGAAGCTGTGGTTTAGCCTGGTCTGCCTCTTACAGACAGCAGAAGTCATCACAGACGATTGTGTTCAGTAAAATCACCCACATGGCTTCAGCTCCTCTCCACTGTCACTTGGCACTGTAAATCAGGCTTGACCAAACTATCTAAAGACTAATGGACCAGCTGCCAAGATACACCTGTGTGCCTTCAGGTGCTAAAGTCAGCAGAAGAAATTCTCATTCTACTCCCTGGTAGCATCTGCATCCTTATGGAAAAGTGGTATGACAACCCTCCTAAACTAATGTCTTTCTTGCTTTTAGGACTCCTCCCTGTGCCTACTGAACCAGAGCCCAGTATATCATTTGGAGTATTACCAGTTGCCTTAAGAGAAAAGGTAAAGTGGAAGAATAATCATGAATAATATCCACTGGAAAAAGAAAAAAAAAAAGCCAACATATTGAAAAAATTAGGGGAGAGAAATTGAGCTACTTCAATCACATAATAGAAAGCTTAATGAAGACAACAAAACATGATATAACAGCAAAACATATATATTATTTGGAAGAAAACTCTTTTCTGTCTTTATTGACAAAAATCTGCACCAACTTTGGCATAATGGAATTCTCTTTGACAGCTACAATGTCCTCATGCTAAAACCTCCCACCATTTTGAGAAGCTTGCTGCATCTAACAAGATGTGTATCTTGAAAGTATTCATTAGAGCTTCTTCTGGCAATTTGTATTAAATGCCATAGGAAACACGGTTGGAACAGTAATTTCCTTTTTCAATTTTTCTTCCAGCTTGGGCAGATATTTGCAGAAGATTGCACAGAAGTGCCAGTTGAAGGTTCAGGGCCCAGGGCCTGGACAAGGAACACAATTTGAGAAGGACAGAGAGAACCATTTCCCAGTGCTGGTCTTTAGACACATACTGCATAAATAAGCAGTTCTTGTAAAAAAACCAGAATTTCATGCCTTAAACAACATGTATATGGACATGGCTTTTCCCAAGCTCTTGTTTCCTTTCCAGGTGCTCAGCAACACATGCTACCTTACATCCGATAAAAGAACGACTGCACAAGTGCAGTTAAAATGTGCATCTTCTTGTTCCACAACACCCAGTGCTGTACTATTTGTGCTATGAGCCTACTCAGATTCACACCATGTGGCAGAATCCCTTGGACAATATAGGATTCATCTGCACAGAGGAATAAGGGCCCCTTTTTTCAGAACCTTCAAAATCCTAAATCATTCTTTGTTGCAAATAATGTACAATGTTCTCAGACTTCCCAGGTATGAAGCTTGTGCGCTGAATTTGCTCAGAGCAAGTTACTCTCCCTTGTCTTTCTTGACAGTTTACAAGGAGAAAGGGGTGTTTGAAATTTCAGAACAGCATATGTGGAAACATAGCTGTAGAGCAGCGTTGAACATGCTTCAGCGAGTTTTCATGTGCCATGTTACCTACACGACTTTCCTGGGATTCTAAGCCAAGGCCACCCCAAGGACTTGTCACCGCCTGTTATGAAGGAAAAGACAAACTGAATCACAACAGAGGAGAACAGAAAATTTCTAAAAAGAAACCAATCTAGCAGGAGTTCAGTCAGCCATCCTCTTCTAAAAATTACCATTTTTGAATTCAGTATGGCCAAACATACACAGTAGCCTCAGGCTTGACAATCTGTCAGAAAACAATGCTAGTCCTTCCATGCCATTTTGCATTTGGATATAAAATAAATCATGAAATGGTTTTTCAGGCCTGAAAAAGCTATTTGTATTCCAAAGCTTCTAAAAGGATAGACAGAGTACATTAATGATAACATTTGTCTGGAAGAAAGCAACCAGATAGGTATCGGGCTTCAGGGAAGAACTGCATTCCAGAAACACTTAAGAGCATTGGAAACTCTCCTGCACTGAGCTCTTGGTATATAATCAAAAACCTGACTTCTCAGCTCTCATGGTACTTTCTTCAAAACTACCTAATCCTTACAGCATCACAGTGAAGTACTGTTATCTCCATGTCCCAATGAAATGGAGTTGCCTCATTCAGAGGTCTGACTCAATTATGAGAATGTAATCCCTGGCTCTCAGTGTCTCCTTCCCCCTGGCTGCTCTCCTGGTTGAGCCTGCCTGTTTAAGAAGCCTTAGGTCTTTGGAAAATGTTACTCAGTGATAACAAGATCAACTTACACTGAGACATAAGTAAGAGGAGAAAGAAATTTATTACACAGCAGAGTCACAAACAGTTCATTTTGTAACTAATCCTACCTCCTTTTTGATAGAGAATATGAAAGGTTCCTCAAAATAAAACATCCCAATGCCAAACCCTTGCTTTCTTGTTTGAAGGCTTTGTTTCCCTGGACTATTTCCAGCAGACTAAGCCAGCAGGCAGAATATCAGGAGTGCACAGGAACAAGAGTGAATGTAGGCTGGAGAGCAAACTGCAAAGTGAAATGTGGCTTCATATTAATATTGGGTCTGTTCCCTTGGGTTCTAAATGGTTCTTTTCTCAAGCACCACTGCCAATATGTGTACTGTTTACCACCACTCCCAGATTTGAAGCAAACAAATTCATGAATGCAAACATGGCAAGAGCAGAGCTGTGAAAATATTTTGCATTTATGATGGATGACCAAAAATATTTTGGAAATACTGCACCAATAGACCAGCACCAAAGAAAGCAGCTGCTCATAAGCAGAAGGCAGGAATGTCTGCACAAAATGTGAAAGGCAATGTTTGGATGTCAGTGTAATACTTTTTCCCAAATTGAAGTTCTGTAGATTTCTTTATAGACAAAACAGATATTCTTAACTTAAAGTGCTACGTACACAATATCTTTAAATGGACAACATAAGAAGCAAAAACATTCACTTACACCAAATATCCATTCTTTGTGTCCTTATCATTATCATGTCGCCTATAGGCACAAAGCAAAGCCTTCACTAAGTAACATTGTGTAGTACTACCTTTGGCAAGATCTACAAATGAACAGAAAATAACTTGCTGAAAATATCTTCAAAATTACTTTTCAGTCACTTTTACTGCAACTTATCCAAGTTCACCAAAAAAGATATTAACAAAATTTCCTATGTTGTCAATCATAAAGGATGGTTTCTTGCTTGCTAGTTTGTTTTGAATTAACAGACATTTTAAACAACAGATAAATACAATTAAATATTTGATAATTTATGAATTTTCTAAATGCCTCTTTCCAATCATATTTTTTACACTAACTTAAATTATTTCTTACTTCCTCAGTTAGTAAAATGTTAAATATTAAAAGGAAAATCAGAAGAGATTTGGACATGTTGTCTAAATTCTTCAGAGAGACTTCCCAGGACGTATCCATCCTCACAGACTTCATGTTCCTCACATCTAAAATTGCTTTTTGGGAAAAAATGGCTCACTGTCTTTGGGAGTTCTTTTTTGGGGTTGTATGGATAAAATTCAGTTCTATTCCAAACCAGTACTTACAGTTTTAGTAAATTTACAAACATTTCCGTGTATCATGGAGAATGCTGGGTAAGCTTCACTCTCACCATCCCTGTTGCTTTCAACTGGGTGCATCTTTGCCCATCCACCACTTGCTTCATTTCCCATGATTTGACATCTCTGATTTTTCAAAAGGGACCAGGTCAGACAGGCTTTTATTGATACTGAAATGCTTTTAGAGCCCTTGGGAAATGAAGAACTTATTCAACCAGAGCTCAACCTCTACAGAAGAACCTCAGAGCCTCAAAATCTCACTTTGAAAAAGGCTAAAACTAGGAAAAAACGAAAAAGTAACATCTGCATCCACCACATCAAGCATATCGTTTCTAATCATAGAAATGCAAGCCATAAAACACCCCATTAGAAATCAGAACAGCATCAGCACACCCTCCTGTCCAGCTGACACCATGCAAATACACAGGCAGTGCACACATCCCTGTCATTTGTATACAGTCTCTAGAGGCTCCAGGAGTCTGGATCTGCACATCAGAAGCAGATTTATTGGACTGTGACTATGTGCTCTGCACAGTAAGAACCAGTGAATCTTGTGTTGGATTGATTAAAATTGTAATTGTACAATCTCTGTGATCCAAAAGAACAAGGAGTCATTTTTCACACTGAAACACTTAGCAATTGGACAGACTCAAACTACCTGCCTCATGGCATTTGTAGCTGTTCTTTACATTGCCACATAAATCAAAGGCATGTATTTTGACTCTTCTACACATAATGCAGCCAAATAGGAAGTAATACAACAAAAAGAACATTGCTAGTTGAATTTAAAAAAGCTTTTCAGAAAGAAAAACAATAGTGGATATAAACCCCTTACATTTGTACAAAATTTTATATCGTCTGCATAATAGAAAATACAAATAATACACAATTAACAATTAAGTTGCTTAAACTGTACCAATATTCCATTTTTGCTACTACATATAAAAAGGAAGAGAGAAAGGGAAATGCAGACACTGAAATAGAATTATCAGGTTAATTTCAAAATTAGAAGGTGGAGAGGGGGGAGAAACCTGAATAACCCTCATTTATTTGTTTCTGTTTCTGTAAAAGCTGTTCATAATGCCAAGAACCAAAAACTGCTGCTCTCCATACCTAATAAGGTTTTTAGGCAACCGAAATCACAGAAGTTCTCAAAGACAGTTTAGAGTTTGGTTTGTCATCCGTTATGATTATGGAGAAACATAAACCAAGGAAACAAATAACCTGTGAAATACCAACACTTTTGTAGACCTTACCAGGAGTTCTACAGCTCATGGGCTAAGAATTGGGTGCCAGAGAAGAATTCTAAGGCAAAGCCTAGGACAGAACCAGTCACCAAGGAGGTGGTTATTGCCCAAGATCTTAAATCTGATTGTTCAGACTCATCGTGTTATGCAGTTAATGAGTTATCTTAGTATCAAATTACTGATTCTGTGCTCTAAAATACCCACCTGCTATTCAGAGACTGCACAGAGGAAAGATTAGGGACACACCAGTGACAGCCGGGGAACTCAGCTTAGCTGCCCTCCAGCACATCCCTCCTATTTGACACAGGTCACACTCAGACACCAAATGCCAGCTCTTAAAATGCTGGAGTCAACTTAAAGACAAACAAAAGTAAGGAGCTTAATATGAAAAGCATCTATTTACACTTTCCAAGTTCACATTCACCAACAATAATGGCAACTTCTGTTGCAGCCTCCAAGAGGTACATCTGCTGCTAAGTGACACCTACAGACTGAGCATTGCCATGTGCCCAGTTCATTCCCTGTGGAATTGCTTGCACTAGGCCTCACAGGCCTTGATTTTGAGTCATCCTCTACAAAGTCACCTGCACAGCTCCTCACAGCTCTTATCAGAAGTGACAAGAGCAGAAAAAAAATTATATCCTGCTTACCAAATTAATATATTTACAGGAGGTGATTCCAACAGCTTTATCCAATTTTTGACAGTACAAATATATTTTCCAATGAAAAACAAGTACTATATTTAATCACTTCCTCTTATTTCACATTCTTTGTTTAGATTCGGCCACAAAGGAATGGAAGCCAATCTTGTTTTTCACAGTGTGATAAATTAAAAGTGCTTTCACAGAGATCTGAACATTCAGAAGCACAAAACTCAAATGCAACAAAGCAGAATATTTTGGCTGCAATCTAAGATCACAAAATTTACCTTTTATCCACCCATAATAACTTCAAGGGCATGTGATCAGTGTAACCAGTTGAGGTAGCTGAGGCAGAGTCAGTCAGTACAGCCAGTGTGACAGAGAGAAACCCATGCACAGCCTCTGCCCCAGAGCCCAGTGTCATCTCCAAGGCTTCAGCTGTCAAGTTCAACATAGTTTAAACTCTATAGAAATGGTAAGGGAGGGGATCATCATGGCCCACAGAATCCTAGCATATTCCTTTTTCTTTGGAAGTCTGCAGAACCACTGCTTTTACTTAGAAAAGTTGTAGAATGATAAGTCAAACCTCAGAGCAAAATCAAGAATTCTAACTTGACCTTGACACCAAAAGATTCTGAAGTATTAAAAACCTGTGTTCAAAAGCCTCACCTACAAGGTTTACTATTTTTGTACCTTAACCCTAGTGGTTTGGAGATACAGTTCAATTTTTCATTTTGCCTGAGAGCCCTTCCATGTACTGGAAGAACAGAGCTACTTCATTGCTAAATCACTGAATCAATGCCAAGGTTGTGTGTTTATTTGATAATCGTTGATAGGCTGTAAAAAAAACATTCCTTGAGATAAATGGGTCAACATGACTGGGGTTCTGTACCTTTTGATCTCAGATAGATACTTCAGACGAAACAGAAACAAAGACATACTTATAAAAAATTTGTATTAGTGATCTTTTTTCTTCTTTTGAAGCCTCTTCCTGTTAAATTACTGAGTGTTAGGATTAGACTTGTCTTACCTGGGGTTTGAACAAAGTTAATTCCGGAATATTTTGGTCCAGCTCCTGGCATTTGCTGGTAAAAATCTTTGGCAAAGTGACCCAAGGTAGTCCTTGTTCCAGGAGTCCAGTCAGGAGGGCTGCATTGGGACCATCAAGGGCTGGCTGTCCTGGAGGTTACCAGAAGATAAGGACATGCTGTAATTATAAAATAAAGCAACTGGCTGTGAAAGACTATAACCAGTCAAAACAGGGTTTGTTTTCCTTATAAATATGTAGGAGCTGTTTCCTTTTACTGTTTCAGCTAATGGCTGTAGGAATTTTGCCAATTTGCTGTGTCAGGTATGTCAGTGCTCATTTGACTTTCCTAACTAGGCTTTTCCTAGTAACAATCACCAGAAATGTACTTAAAAAACCCCGATTAAACAAACGCTAGACCCTTTATCATCTGTTGCAATTACAAAAGTTTTCTGAGATCAGACTCTTATGACAAAATGTTTATTACTAAATCAACTGCTTTAAAGCTGAATGATGATTAGTTCAGCATACACAAATGAACCACTAGAAGCAGCTGTGATGAGTGTGTTCCAGCCTTCAGCTCTGACATTTACTGCTGTCCTTTCAGATGTCACTATAGTCAACTTCTAGCTAGACTTTCACCTCTGTTTTCTGAGAATGACTTGACAACAGAAAGGTCATTGCTGACTTTCTTTAACATCAATAAACCCAAAACCTAATTTAACAGCAGAGGAAAAAATATGCTAATAAGGAATGCCATCTCACAGTCCCCTCTCTGTGTAGCCCTGCAAGGCTGCAATAGGGATGAAGCCCCAGGGAACAGATGCCTTCATCCTTGCAGAACACTAGTTTTGTTAGGAAATCATCACCAGCGTCCCCTTCAGTGAAAAGCTTTCCCTGCAACACAGAGAGGAAAACTTTAATGGTTAGGAAAGTCAGTAATGTATGAGCATTGGGGAGTTCCAGGGGCTTTTCCCAGAATGACTCCCTGACAGTTATCTGCACAAGTCTACATCTCATTCTCTGGAACTAAACGTACAGATAAGAAATGTGACTGCAGCTGGATTTTCCATGTAAGACTTTTTCCATTATTATTATTATTATTATTATTATTATTATTTTGTTTTGGTTTTCTGCGTTTTTTTACCTCTCAAGAGAAAGGCAAGTGAGTCCTAAACTACTGTCAAGAATCTGTGAGAGAAAACAAACTGCAAAGCAATTTAGGATGAGTATCAATCATTTGGTTGAATGTCCATAGTCAATCTGTGCTCAATCTTCCCTAGTGTGCACTTGAATACTACAGGATAAGGAAGAGGGACAGCAATGCCTCTGTGGGAATGTGTTTGAGAAAGGGCAAAACTGCCCATCAGGGAGGGCAAAACTGGAGGGAAAGTTGAGAAGCAGCACAAAGAACCATGTGAGGAGCTGTGAGCACCAAGGTCAGAGGAAAAGGGATGGAGCAGGGATTCCCCTGCAGCCTGTGGGGAGACCACAGGGAGCAGATACCCCCACTGCAGCCCATGGATGGCCCCATGTCAGAGCAGGGGGATATTCCCTAAAGGAGAGGACTCACACTGAAGCAGGGAAAATGTGTGAGGAGAGGGGAGCAGCAGAGAGGAACTGCTACAGACTGACCACAGTGCACCATTCCCATCCCCTGCCCTGGCTGGGCCATGTTAGAGCATCACCCCAGGTACAACCCATCTCTTCAGCTGTCCTTTCTCATCTCCATTGCTTTCAGAGAAAGCAGCAGGTGATTCTCACAGTGAAAAACCTGCCTCTAAAGTCTAGATAACAGGTAATACAAATCACCAACTCCTGTAAAGCGAAATCTCCCTTTATAGGCAAATACAGCCAAGGAAATTATGATAAGTATCATCTTCTATCTAACTTAGATTTAATTCCTTTAAAAAGGCTGAATAACTTCGAAGGAGGATTACATCTCTAAAATGCACTTCTTTCAGGCTTTTCATCACTAAAAAAAATGATTGTTTTTTCATTATATAGGCATTCACATATACACATACTCCAGGCTACAATAAAATGAAACATAAATTACACTGTGAAGTTATACAGAATATGCAAAAGATACATCTTGTCTCTACTTGTTCATTACATTTTATCACCAAAATAAAAATATGGCAAAATTAGGATTTTTGCTATAGCCTTCAAGTTTTGACACAAGACATTAATCTTGCATTTTTCTAAATCCTCTCATTCACATGCTAGTTAAAGTACTGCCCTTGCTCAGTATGAGCCAAAATAGATCTGATCATGCTGAAATCTCAACCCCTTCAGATCACTGTATTTCAAGGAACTTTGTTGACAATTCTAGATCAGTGCTAGCAGCATTTCTTTGAAATCCATTTTTGCCACTTCCCACTCATGGCAAAAGAAACAGCTTTATTCTTTTGGACTAGATTCCAGTACATGACATTCTCCTTGGAATTACTGGGTGACACAAAGCAATGACTGCTCTATTGTTTTCACAATACTGTCTTATGTGTCAGAGGTGTCCATATTTCAAAAAATGCACCATGTAAATTATGAAATTATGTGCATTCTAAACTATTTTGGCATAGAGACATAAATTTAAATTCATTAAGCAGAAGGGTGGATTAATATACTACATTTCAGTATAAGCATTTGTTCAAGTAATTTTTAACACCGCTTAGAAATTCAACCTTCAGACAGGCATCTCAAAAAGCTTTGTCCAAAAACTAGACTCCTATGGAAAGGTAGTAGAGAAAGAGCACTGCTGGGAGGAGGGAAGGGAGACTGTGGGGTGTCTGAGGTGGTTCAGTGCTGGGCACTCAGCATCAATTCTGACACAGAGCCAGCGGCACCACCATGGTGGACAAAACATAATCAGGTTGGAGCCACCAATGCAAAACTATCATATATCCCACAGGCATAGCTCTAACTTTTGGAGTAATTACATCTTATCCACTGAAAATACCTACTAGTAGTTTAATCTGATATAATATGCCCCTCATTCCATCCCCATTAGTGTGTCATGTGGCCTTTCCTAACCAGCTGATGTTTTGCTCTGGCCAGAAGTAGCTTATTACTGTACAAAAGCAATTTTGTAGCTTAATTCATGTGTATATTCCTATCCTAAGACAATAAACTACAAGAGATGAGGAGAAAGGACAGTGGGATTATGAACTATTTCACAGATAATAAAACCGCATATGTAAAAAAGTATTTTTGATGTGCAAAACCAGGAAAGGGTTTATATACACAGAATATCATTATTTTTGCCTGTAAGTACTTGAATTTGACTGTTTCACCTCTAGATGTCAAGGACAATGGTTAATTTGTACAAAGTAGATAAATGAGGTGTAAACTAATCAGAAGAGGTTTGTTTATCTGTTCTTTGTTGATGTATTACACTACAATAATAAGACAGTAACTGTGAGTTCTATCTGATTGAGAATTACTTCCAACATTGTTTCTCATTTTTACATATCAGATCTGAAAGCACCTCCCAGTCTTTGAAGTTCAGCAAAATTCAAAACCAGTAATTAAGCCCAATCAACTGGTAGCAGGGGATTTTAACAAGAACAGTAACAACATTAAAATCCACCAAACCTGTAACACATTACTTCCCTCAAGTCACTTCTGTGCATGCCACCTCCTGTGTCCTCTGAATTTAATGGTCACAAGTACCAGGCTGCACTAAAATGATTAATTTTAATTAACCATTAATTAAATATTTGTTAGTAAGTTGTATTTACAATGTAAGAAAATAATTCTTTCAAAACACACTTAAGGTCATATTTTGATTTAAAAATCTGTATGGCTAAACATGCCCTCAACAATCCACTACAGCCAGCTTGCTTGCTGGGAGATGGGAGGACTGGAAAGGTTTGTAAAAGACAATTTTCTATCTTATGCTGAAAACCCAGAGGCTTCCCAACCAGCTGATGTGGTTCAGCAGAAAACATAAACTTATAGATCAAAGACAACTAAGAAAATTGAGTAGTTCACAATTTCAATTTACTTGTCTGAAGGCAAGGACCTCTCTTTCTCTCCCTTCTGACCAGCACTGCCATGGGAATGCTTTTTCTAGAACTCACAGCAGTAGATCAGCCATTGCCCTCCAAAGGCCAAGACTTCAGAGCTGGAGCAATGTAACAGAACACACGGTGCCTGCTTCTTTTCTTTTTTCCTAATTATAAAACCCTGCTATTTGATTTCTATTAAAGATGCTCATTAGAAGCTGCTTATTAAAAAAATAATTTACAGGATAGAGAAAGTTGATGAGGAGCTACTATTTCTGACAGCAGATTTATCAATAGAGAAAATGATAAAATGAATGAAGAAGGGGGAAGAAGTCCATTTAGAAAAGGCAATGAGACTAGATAAAAAAAATAAATTTAAGCTGTGATAAGTGGTAGGAATTTGATTTAAAGGAATTTATAAACCATACATATGGTTTTCCACAAATGCATAAATGCAAGTAGAGGTCTAATACAATCCCATTTACTGTCCTGCCATCTCAGTTTTAGAGATGTAAAACTCACTGACAGCCAAGTAAAAATAATGCATTACTTCAAGGGTCTTTAAAAGAAAAGAAACTGAATTATTGTTATGCAGTAAAATTTATATTGTCTGCGAGTGTGCTCTATCTCCTTTTTATAAAACACACATAAATTTTCAAATGGGCTTATTAGAGCCCTGCCTGCAACACTGGGAGCTGTTTGCAGAGTCAGTCACACAGGCAGCCATGGATTCACCTTGGGCTTTTAGAAAGGCACAGAAAGACACCAAAATGTCTCATTGTAGTAAGAAAGAATTTCACTCTCACAGGTCACAGTCTAATTTTGCAGACTGTTGCAAAATCAGAATATTTTAGATAACCTGTAAACATTTTGCTTTAGAATCCAATGTGGTAAATGTGTGGAATTTGAACACCATGACAAATCCCATATGAACCGAGTTTTTTCACATCTGGGAATAGGCAGGTGCAACCCTAAATTGAATAGAGATTAACTGCACTTACATATTGGGCTGAGCAAAGGGCATATGTGTATTTTGGAAAATCAGATTTCAAAAAGTAGACTGTTAACAGCTCATGTGCAAAAAAAGAGGAGCGCAGAGTTCAGCTACTGACAAAATTATCAGGGTTTAAAAATTCTTTTCAGGGGAACAACAGTTTATTTCTATAGGTTTAAGAAGAAGATACACAAGGCTGAACTTCTAAAAACGGGGAATATATTTCTTATTTTGCTGTGGCTTTAAATTTATTTATCTGCAGCACATCTTATTTTACCACACTGAAAAAATCCAACCCATAACACATGGAGAGCCTGCTCCTACTGTTTCAATTTCTTCCATTTTTTCTGAGGGAAGAGTGACAGGCCATGCTTACCCCACAGCAGTGATGGCTGGAATGGTTCCTGGGAATGCTGGTTCCAGTCAGTTTTAGCCTAAATGGCAAGTTCTTCAGAGTGCCTTAGTCATTCACAAGTAATCAAACTGTCAGATGGGGAGGGATTCTCTCCTGCAAGATGAGTTATATAATGAAAATTCTGACAGTCTTTTAATTATCAGTGGCACAAGCGGGTGCTACTATAATAAATCTCTCTTTCCTAAACACAGATGAATCAAAAACCTAATTAGTAGCTTCATCAAAGCTCTGTAGGATCAAAGCTGGTCAAAAAGATTATATAGGAAATGCTACTCCAACAGAGTTTTAAAATGAGGTCAGTCACTTGAGTATACTTAAACACCCACAGTGGGAACCAAATAAGAATGCAGTATAATATTGTGCTGACTTGCAAAGATACCATGTTACATTACATTATGGAACCATAAATGCACATTATATGTTAGGTGTTTTTCCATTTTCTTACTTTTTAAGGAAAACATGAAACACACTGAATTGACTAAATGAATACCATGGAACTCTGTAACAATTACAGTGACAATTCTACATTAAAATATATTTTCAATCTACACTTTAGAGTAAAATCAAGGAACTGGACAATGACCATTGGTAATCTGGGTATCTATTTCTATATCAAATAGCCAAGATACACTCTAAGATCACAAACCAAGGCAGTCAACTCAGAGAGCAATTACAAGCTCTAATAAGGATCAGCAAATTACTGGTTCAGAAAAAGCCCAAAGACAGAAATAGATCCAAGTAAAATATTCAAATGATTCTGATCATGTTCATTATAACATACCACAGCATGTTTGTTATTATGTTAGAAACATGAAAAAGACTTTCCTCTTAGAAATTAACCTTTGTATCTGCCCTTGAGAAAGGATGCTTTTCTAGCAGAAATGCAGTATTATCAGTGGAATTCTGTGATACACTATGAGGAGCTCTAAAGCTCTGACACTTATCCTATTAAATGGCCACATACATTCCCAGAGTTGAGTAAACCAGTCTAAAATACTGCCAAAAATATTATTTCATATTCATTTAAAAGACTGTTCTTCACTTCAAATGACTGAAAACAATTACAAGCTATCTTCCAGTCTTTCATCAATAGCATGAAGATAAAACAAATGCCTACTCCTTGCACACACAAACCAGAAGAAATTACTCTTCTGAAAGAAAAATTAGCAGAGTTACAAACCCCATATGGGTAGAGAAATAAAATATTACAACAGGGTTCCTGTGACATGAGGACAAAACATTAATGAGATTTCAGAATTGTGAATGACTTTATGTTGGCAATGGGAGCCGAGTGCCAGCCTGGTCCTTCATGACTTCCCAAGCCACAAAGCACTGGATAATCACTGCAAAAAGGAAACCTTCAGTACTGCCTAAGTAGCTCTAGGGCAGTAGGTGGGAAATGCACTTAGAAAACAATGCTGATCTGATACAGAACCACAAAAAAGCCTTTTGCTTTGAATATAAAATACAGTAGACTAAGAACTGAAACATTTTGAAGGTCGTATTAAACCATAAATGACAAAATCAGTACGTACTGGGATTTACAGAAGAAATTGCTGAGGATTAAGTTCCAACAGATTGCTTTTGAAAGTATTTGTGTATCATTTTATAATTACAGCTTTCAAAATGAGGTAAATTATCACAGAATTGTTTGGGCTGGAAGGGATCTTAAAAATCGTCTCGGTCCCCCCCCCTCCAAGGCAGGGACACCTTCCACTAGACCAAGTTGCTCAGAGTCCCATCCAACATAGCCTTGAAGATATCCTAACTGCAAAGAAAGAAGAGGTAAAATTTATCTCAGCTGAAGTCCTGACTGAGTCATAGTGTTGGATGGCACTTCATTCCTTAGTGTCTGCACAAGCTATCCCATAATACAAGCACAAAAAAGCCTGGGAAGAGCAACAGGAACACATTGTTTGGATCCAGTTCAGTGAAATGTCTCCATTTCTTTTTCTGGTGATTCATTCTTTCTTCTGTAAGGGCTGCTGTACTTCCAAACTTTCTTACTTGAATTACATTTCTGTGTGCAGATACTGTAAAAACTTACTTTTCCCTTTTAGAGTAAGATACTGAATTCTCATTCATCACAGAAAAAGAAAGCAATAGGAAAAGTGAAACCTGGACACCTACGGATTTTCATCAAGTGAATTTTTTTTTGAGGCTGAAAAGGTACAGTGACATCTGAAATCAGAATATCTGTCATGTTCTCCAATGAAACTTGATAAGAAGAATGATGAAGAGGTGTATGGAATACTTTCAGTTCAGCATTTACTGCAATGTTTGCATGAAAGCAGAATATCCCCAGACATGAGTTCAGTTTTGTGAAATGAAACACAGAACAAGACATTTCAGGTCCACATTATATACAACATCTGGGCATTGGTCAAGCAAAACAAACTCACCTTCAGTAAGAGTTTCCTTTGCTCTCTTCTCCCCAAGGTGTGTTTCATGGGAGTAGCACCTGAGAATCACACAAGTAATTAGGGTCCTAAAGGATGCTGTAGCACCTGCCACTGAGAACATTTAGAACATTTGTTATCTTGTAAAATAAATGGATCCTTCCATTTTGTCTTGAATGATATGTAGAGGAGACAAGATACTATAATGATAAATGAAAATTTGATAAAAACAGTTTAATATCACCAGAGTAATTAAGGTCAATGCTCATAGCATCAAAAGCCAGCCTCAGAAGAGAACAGCAATGTTCCAAGCAAATACAGCCTACTAGTAGTTTTTATTCTTTTCCAGATCAGAAACCTTTTTCTGATGCTCTGTGGTAAACATTTCACTTAAACTTTAGAATACATTTCCAGGCCCAAAACCAGTTGTCCATACATTTGTCCACAGCTTTTAGATTTATGTTGTACAAATAATTAAATGGCATTAAAAAAAAAAAGAAAAGAAAAGAAAAGAAAAGAAAAGAAAAGAAAAGAAAAGAAAAGAAAAGAAAAGAAAAGAAAAG
>JAWWLV010000021.1:6807964-6835155 GCA_035041135.1 Platyrinchus mystaceus
AAAGAAAAGAAAAGAAAAGAAAAGAAAAGAAAAGAAAAGAAAAGAAAAGAAAAGAAAAGAAAAGAAAAGAAAAAAGGTTTTGTATTACACAAACATTTCCTGTGTGGTTCCATCCCTGCCAAAGATTGAGGGTAAGGTATGCAAGCTGACCCCAAGAACTCCTTCAATGTCTTCAGAGAGCTTTAAGCAGTAACAATGGTGAAGCATGATTAAACCACCATTATTAATGATTGAATGGGATTTTCTCTGGGTGATCTGTTTTGCTGTACATATGGTCATCACTTAAGCCTAAAATACAGATATGATGAAAATTGCCATCATCTGGGCTTGCATGGCTTTCTGTGATTCTAGAGTTGATGTCCTGGAATACACAGAATAAACAGCTGAGATGAAAAGAAGTTGAATTGACATATTGAGTCCATTTTACTTCCTGCTTTTCCTTTTGCCGGACTCAAATTATTTTCAAAACATCAAACACTGTAAGTAAATAGGATGAGAGAAGCTGCGAAAGGTGATATCAGAGAATGAGAGCACAGGTAGAAAAAAAGAATCTCAAGGAGAAAATAAGAGATGAAATTCAGAAAAATAAAATTAAACTGTTGTTCCAAAGCAAAACATGAGGTGTCCTGGGGCTGACAGCCTATTTAACTGGTTGTGGTGAAGTCACACCCTGAACTCATGTTTTCTGAGTTCCTGCAGAATCCAAACCTACAGTGAGACACAGCTTTTGTGGTTATGCATGAACACCAGCTGAAGCTTATCTCCACGGACGGGAAATTCAACTTATCTTTTACCAGCGTGCATTTCCTGAAGTCAATGCAGGAATTACCTGCTGCTAATCATACTTGTAAGCTGCCAGGCTTGGCCAAATTCACATCAATCATCTGCTGTCTTGCAGTTGCTGCCATATCAAGTAAATACCTTCTAGAACCCCGTGGTGCTACTGGGACATAACTGTGCTGCTTAATATTTTTGGTACTTTCTCATTTTGTCGAACAGCTGAAACTGGTCTGCCAGCAGAGTTATCCATGGAGGAAAAAAAGCAGTGACACAGATAGAGTTGTTTAATAGTGTCAAGGCAAAAATATTTCTAGGTGTACTGTAAAAATTACAAAGACTACACTTCCACATAACTCTTGAACTGCACAGTTTATTTTTTTAAACAATTTAGCATATATATGCACACTGTGAACAAAGATGCAGCCACTGGATCCATGTAAATGTTTCTAAAACTTACTGAAATGTACACATTGACATTTTCAGTGGGGTGCTGATAATTCAAAATCTGCCCGTGGTATTCCAAACACTTCCAGGTTTCCTGGAACTCTTTATTAACCATCTCCTTAGCAGTACAGAAATGCTGAAGAATCAATTTGGGGTACATCACTCTGTGTGTGGAACTGAAACTGGACCACGGCAGAATTCCACAGGCAATAGTCATAATCAGTCAGAGAAAGCCATTTTTAGACCATTATGAGAGAAATCACCCCTACGTGATTCAGAGAGGGGAATAAACCCTAAATACCACAACAGTTGTTGAGATACTGATAAGCCATCTCGTCCAAAAAACCAGATTTCAGATACATCAGATTTTTATTATTTTGCTTCAGCTTTTCATCTGTTTAAGGTTAGTCAACTTGTATTTCAGACCTAAATGCTGCATGGGAGGTCCTGAGATTTGTTGTTTTTTTCTGAAGTAGCCTCTCTGCTCTTCCATTGGCTGCACATGGTTCGTGTCAGCTGCCAGAGTGTTCGCACAGTGCAAGCTCTGCAGTAAATTGTTTACTTACTGAAAAGTATAACATTTTCATGTTTGTGGAATTTGTTGCACAGAAACCAAGCTGTGTCTGGGACAAGCTCCAGCTGAATAGCCAAGTAATTTGACCAGGCATTTTAAAAGACAATGGTAAACACCTCTTTAAAATCATCAGTACAACTGAAACTACATGTACAGAGAGATAGCTCTAAGTTAAGGGGAAAGATACCCCCAAACCTAAGCCAGTGCTCTTTCCATACACATGAAGAGAGTGAATCAAAGCTGGATTTGGGTTACTATGTGAAAATGGAACAGAAGTGCAGCGACCTGCTCATCCCATGCCATTGCTCTCCCTGCTTGGTTCCTGAGCCAGTTAAAAGGCTGCTGGCCTCTGGCATTCCAGCACTGATGACCAGACCTTATGAAATATGACTTTTGTTCCTGTGAAAAAGGTAACTACCAGCATGAATGGACATGCCCTCATCAATCTTTTAACACTACATTTTCCTCATTAGGGCTCCAAGGCTCTAAGCTCAGACTTTCCTCACACCTCATCAAAGAGGTTTTAGAAATTATTTTTGTGAAGATGAGAATTAAATTTTTCTTGCTGGGAAGTTCTTGGCACAGGGAACTGTGCCTTTAATGAGGTAAGAGGGCCCCTGAAGTCAAGTCATAAAGGTTGGTGCAAGAAAAATTGATGTTCTGGACTCCAGCTAAGACATTCCTTTTTTTGTCTGGGAACTCACAAAATATTAACGTATTCTAATAACCTACTTTTAAAAGAACATGGTAATGATGAGCAATATAACCACCAAGACTTCCAAGTTTAGGGAAAGTCACTGTCAGAGGATTTCAGGTTTGCCCTAAGTGTAAATTGTGATTCCTGTCCCCACAAAACTCCTATGTCTCAGCAATGGTGAAGATTTTAAAAGAAAAATCTGCAGAAAATTGTGTTTCAGACACATGTGCTGTTGTGTATCCTTGCAAAAAGGAAAGAGAAAAAGGAGATATTATTCTTTTTGTGCCTAAATCTTTAAAGAATATTGTTAACTGTATAAAATACTAAAAATAAACACTTGGATCATCTAACCTAAGCGTACGTAAGAGATTAAATAATGTTTCATTACATGTAAAGATTCCTATGGGAAGGCCAGAGCACTGAATATCTGCATGTTGTTGGCCATGGAATTTTAAGCAGCACTTTTCATAAGAGAGTCAGACTTAGAAAGTAGAGAATTTTAGAGGATGTGAAAGGTTAGTGCATGTCTGAAGAAAAGCCATTAATAGCATAAAATATTTGTCGCAATATCCTGATAAATGAGCTTTCATGCATCCTACTCAGGATTCACTGCGTTTCAATATGCCTTTTTTTAATTACCAGATGTAAATGAATTGACCTTGAGCATTACTTGAATGCTGGCTCATGATTCTCTGCACGAAGACTCTGTTCATTCAACAATGTCATTGCACTAAATTTACAGTCATTTTGCCTCTAATGCACAAGTCAGCAGAGGAAGTTAAAGCCCTTTCACACAACACTGTTCCTGAGCTGAGGGTACCTTTTACCTCCTAACTGCAGTCTGTGGATGACTATTCTAGAACTACATGGCCATCAGACACACAAATGAAAATGAATTTTGTAGAGAAAAGAAAGAGGAAAATTTACAAAGAACCTTCAAAAATTTCACTTTGCTGAGGGACACCTTCCTCTTTTGCCACAGTAAATTTGTAATTAGGTAGAATTTATCTTGCTGCATGTTCTGTAACTGACACAGCCCAGAGACAGAAACTGGTTGATGCCCTTAATGGAGAATTCAATTCTTAATCAGCTTGAAAAAGCAAATTCTGTCTCCACTGTCTTTTTTATATTTCCACTTAAGATATATTCCAGTCATTGCATTACTGATGACTGGATTTACAATTATGTGCAATGGTTTCCTTCAGTTCAGGTTAATTCCATCAAGTTCACTGTGCCTGATACATTAATTTCTGCAGATGCAGACAGGGTTCTTCTTCATAGCACCCACACAATGCTTCAGGGACAGAAAGACCATCACCTTCTTAAAAAATTACCTCCACCAAGTCAGAATTTGCCTGTCTTGACCAAAGGGCCATCTCTGGTGGCCTTTGTGGCTCAGCATATTCTGTTTCCACAAACAACTTTTCACTGTAGAAGAAATAAAAATTCTCCAACACAGAGAGAAGAAAGATAAAACTGCAAGAAAGAGAAAACTGCAAACTTTTAGAAAAAAAAAATCAAACCAGAAAGTCTAGAAGTATAAATGTTTACAGAGAAATGTGTATAATACCAAATTAAAATGAACAGAAAAATAATAAGATCATTCCAGACGTATCACTTTTCATTCAATAACTGGCCTATTGCGAGTGCTCTTGAAATACCCTCTTCTAATTTGCTGGTGGTATGAATTTGGGTTTGGAACAAGGCCATACATCTTTTTGTTATGAAGCAATTTTCGGATCCTCTGCATTTAATACAGCTTTAATCCTGACAGTTTATGCCTGACCTTGGTTATCATTTGATATTTATACAGTACTAACTGGAATCTTCCGCATGAAGCTGCCACAACAATCACACCTAACATCACTTAATTCTGCAACAGGATTCTTGCTTATTGCCTGCATTTACCTAGAAATTTTAAAATTGCTGGAAAAAGAGAGAGATAGGGAAACACAAAGGAGAATTATCCAGGAAGTAAATGAGAAAAGGGACCTGTCAGCTGTAATTCCTGTATAAATGAAATACAAACCTGTCTTGGTAATTCACACACCTCCCACCCCCGACCCCCCCTTTTTTTTTTTTTAGAAAACTTCAGGCTTATGTTTACATTTCTCATAACAAATGTAATTTCTTATTTAAGTCTCCTTCTCTTCTAATGAATGAAGAGGCAGAAAACTAACCTTAACTACTGTCTTACAGATAAGATTTTTTTGTTTAGAGCTTCAGCTGGAAGCTTCTCATTTTTCAGCAAAGTGTTATGACACATACAACATTTGAGCACCACTATTATCTCTCAAGGTTCAACACTTTTTATTCTAGAGATCATTATTTAGTCTGTCATAGTTCCCAATCATCACTTAGTAACTTCAAAATCTTGTGCAAAGACCTACTCCCAGTAGATTTCATGCACTTATTCATAACTACACCGGATTCACCAAGACTGCAACACAGTCCCTGATGTGTATTGTTACCAACCAAGAGCTCCTTTGACCTTTCTTCCCTGACTCTCCTCAAACACATGTCAAATATTTACCTGTATTGATACTTGTCAAATATTTAGTTCTGTAGTCTGTGTATTCCCTTTCTGGATGCCTCTGCTCTTTATCCCCACAGCTGATGACAGAAAGTGGATGACTAAGCCAATCTATGATGCTGTGATTCTATACCATGAATGCACACTTTGTTATACTCTGTTATGACTGTCCAGCTAACTTAACACTAGAGATCTAGTTAATAACATTGTTCCATTCCTATTTACAGAAATATAGCTTCTCATGGACATCTGTAACTTCAGAGTGAGAAGAGCCACACTGAGCCTTTCATCACAGTTGTGCCTTCTCATGGCGTCTTTATTACCTAATTTAAAAAAAACCTATAATTTTTTTATATTCTCCAAACTGTGTAGCATTTAAACCCATGAACTTTTACTCCCTTGCATGAAAGCAGTCCTTGCTGACGGGGCACAGAAACTTTGTGACAGGGATAATCCCTCCTGTGATTTGCTCTCAGCTGCTAAAGCCACAGTTGCTGGGTGAGCAGTCACAGACTGCCACTCAGCACAGGAGCATGATTCAAATAGAAACCGTCCTAAGCACATTAGCATTGATAATTTTCTATTTAGTTGTTATATTTTCCAGCTCAATGAGCAGAGACAACATGCCTTCTGCTTAGAGACTCACCTTAGCACAGAAGGTGGATATCTCTGTACCTGTAAATTGAATTACCTTTCTTCCTGTTTCTTGATTACCAAAATGAATGTGGTTTCTTTTGAGCTTCCATGTTGGCTGAGTTGCCCAGTCAGACCTCCCCAAAACATCAGAGCACCATTTGGGAGCCTCCTTTACTTGAAGTAAAAAACTGGAGTAGCAGCATGGTCTGGAGGATTAGGCAAGAAGGTGGGTAATACAGCAAGGTGTTCTGAACACACCACCTGCCTTTGCAAGCATCTCTTTCAAAAAAGAGCAGTGTGGGAAGGTCCAAGTGCTCTGAGAGGCTTTGGATGAACTGGCAGAATACCAGTGTAGGTGCATATTAATGCTGCCCTATTCATTAAACACACCAAAAGCCAAATTTTCTAGCAACTTTCTCTTACACTGTTATATTCAGAATTTTTAAACAACTATGGCCAAGCTTTAAACTGTAACACTTTTCCAAACAGTTTCAAAACTTCCAGGCAAGTGAAAACTATGCTACATCACAATGCATGTAATTGAAATACCTATTGCAGTTTGATTCGTTTCTTTCGCTCTTTTGGCAGGTGACAGAGCAGTGCTTGAATATATGGACCTCTCCTGACACAAGTTTGTCATTCTGTTTTTCATGCTTCTTGTGTTGGGTGAAGCCCTAAAACATTTCCTTGTTGTTTTTGGGAGGTTTTTTCCCCTCCTCTCCTGCTAGTTTTCCTCTTATTCAAAAAGTGCTTTCATTCCCATAGGTATTTTTTATTTACAAATTTGCTGTGTCACATCTGGTTGCATCAGCTAAAAATGTTCATTTCTGTGTTTTTCCTACTCATGATTTTGCAACATTCTTATTCAGCCTCAGTGAACATTGTCTGTGGCAGGTATGATTGCATTTCAAAGCTATGTATGATCAAAATGGAATTATTATAATTATTAGCTCAGTTTTATAGTGCCTAGTCAATATTTCTCTTACAGTTTTGGATGCACGGAACATGTCACCATGTTCAGATTCTGGGATAAAAATTCTGCTGTCACCAGGGCTTGTCTTATTTATATCAATCTAATAGCTATTTAAAATTACTGATGTCAGCTGTCCAATTCAGAAACAGCCTAATAGTCTCTCTATTCAACTACAAATTTTGTTGCAGTGTTTGTGGAACACTCCAGCTTAACAAATACCTACTGCAGTCCACTACTAAAGCTCAGATGCCAAAAATGTAGAACGATACCGTACTACATCATCTGCAAAGGTGAATCAAAGAAAACTCTCTTATACTTTTATAGAAAGGAATTTACATCATCTTAGTAGACCAAAAATAAACACCCTGCACAGTATGACAAGGAATGGAATCCTGGATGCAACAGCCACCAAATTACTAAAATCCATCACAGATATAGTAACTGAAGTAATGAATATGAAATTCAATGGTAACTAAATTCCATAGTGGCTTAACAGAAATATTGGAACTTCATGTAATCACCTAAGGTGCTTATCTTTGTACTTTTTGTGCCTTCCTCTGTGCTGACTTGTACAAGCCCATTAAAGTGAACAGAGCTATTCATGACAGTCAGTGCCAAACCTGCACCACCAACACTGACCCCAAGTGGGTTCATTCTTTACAAAAAAATTGTGGAATTCTGCTGAATGAAAGTGCAATCACATATTCATTTATAAAGTATATAGATACCAAGAGCTATTAATCTTGAAGCAAATATAAAAAGCTCTATCTATGTATGAAATACCAAAGCACAGTTATATTTGGCATTCACATTTTCTTGTTTTGTGCTGTAGTTATACAATAAAAAACTTGACCTGTTCAGTTAGCTATGATTCCAAGTGAAATACCATCTGTATTTCATGATCAGTCAGTAAATAAATTCTGGCAGTGCAGTAAAAAGACTCATAAACTGTGTGATTTATTTGATAATGGAATAATGTTCTTTGCAAACCCAGACTTTAAATTTGGTCTACCTGCACAGAATTTTTACCAGCATATACGGACAAGATGGATCATATTTCAAACATATTCTGAAGGAAACCTGGGGTGGGACACTTAAGAAGAAACTGAAATTAGAAGCTCACATTTTAAAGAAGAAGAGCAAAAGGTTGATTCCACCATAGCAAAATTCATCAAACCTTTTCTTAATCTGTTAGCTGCATTTTAGCAGACTCCCAGAAGGGCTCTCTGCATTTGACACCTTACTCTCGATCCATATTAAAATTCCCAAACCAAGCAAACTCTGTAAAAACCCTGCCACAGAGCCTGGGAACAACTGTGCTAATATTACTCTATTTCCAGTAGCAAGTGACTACCCTAATCATGACACCAAGTTTCTAAGTATGTGTCCTGTGAGTCCAAATGAAGAAAGAGTCAAACTAAACTAAGTATTCATGCAGTTATTAAAAAAACCCCACCACATGGGCCACCTTCTTAACTCACATCCTGCAGGCTTTTCAGTGCTCTAGCACCTGGAAATTCCTGCCAGGTTTGTAGTTCTCTGGGGTACAGCTTTGCACTCTCTGTGACCACAAAGCTAAACCATGCAGGTCACATTTCACTGTCATATGTTGAAACTATTTCAACTGCTCATTAATGTTAGACTTAGCTCAAACTTCTGAATGCTACCAACTTTTATGAAATTCTTTATAATATCTGATTCACCCAGAAAAAGATGCACTTACTGTTCTGTGCCTTTGTTGAGGTAGAAGGACACTTCCAGTCTCACTTTTGCCATTATGCAAGACCTTTTCCACCTTTATCCCTTCTCCTTTCTCCTATTTAGAGCTCAGTAGGGCAGGTGGCAGCAACCCTGGACAGATTTGACTTCTATCCCGTGTCTATATTCCTGTATCCCACCCTCCAGCCAGACACAGCCACCTCAGGGGGATTAAGTTAAACCCCCACCACAGTCAAGTGCTGCTGACAAAACCTGTGGATCTTGCTCACAGTCCAAAGTATGTTTTCACAGAAAAAACACCTCACACAGATCCCTGAACTGCCATTAACACAATCTATTTCACTTCATTTATCTTCACCTTTAATACAGAGCAAGTTCCTGTCAGTCAACTTAAAAACAGCAAAGTCTAATAGCACTTTACCACCAAGGCTTTTATTTCTAAAATATGTTATGTAGATAAGGAATACTTGAAAGCTTAATGGCTTCTTACTAGATCAATGATACCACATAAAGGTGTTTGCCTTTTTAAGGGGAAAAACAAAGGTTTTCAGGCTCCGGTCTGATTTCCTTTGAACAATTTTCCAAAAATTAAAAAAAAAAAAAAAAGTTAGAAATACTTTATTTAGTTTTAACAAGGTCAACAGACCAGTGAAAAAATTAAAATGAAAAGAAACATGAAATGAAAAGCAGGTACCAAAGTGGGGGAGGAAGCAAACTGAAAAGCAACGTACACTTGAGAATCATAAGATCTATTTGAAAACCTCACTATAATCAAACACTTTCCCCAAAATCACCCCTCTTTTCAAGTTCCACCTTTCCTTCCCCTCAATGGAGCCTGAATTCAGCCTGTCCAGGGCTCTTTGACTAAGCCCAGACTTTATTTATATTGGCCATTCCAACACACCCTGCAGTCACCACCAATACCAGCACCTGCAGTTACTGCCAGGGGTCGGCTGAGTCTGACTCTTGGGTTTCCAGTGTTGCCACCATTTCAGCACACGAAGGATTAACAATATGACACTTAAACAAGTGACAAATTCTTAAACAAGAGGGTCAGATGATCTCAGAAGGGCCTCAGTATCAAAACAGAAGTGTATTCTTATGCAGATTTTTATGATAGCTGTCTTTATTTCTTAAGGGGATTGTCCCTGCTTGACTGAGATGACACTTTGAGGTACTCAGCAAACAGTGAATGTGACCAATTCTTGTACTGATGGGTCACCCCTGTCAGACTGTGTTGATAAACAGAAAAGTCTGTCAGCAGAGAGCAGAGATTTCTTTCAAATTAAGCACACCCCAGAGAATACTTTTTGTCTGAAAGATACTGATGTGTAAGATATGTTCTTCATTTACAATTCTGAACAGTTTACTGGGAATTGGAGGAGAAAAAAAAATTAGGAGCACTTCATTTTATGTGTTAATACAATCTGGTACATATCTCAGAATTATAGCCAAGTATCCTATCAATGAAAAACATGAATGTTTCCTTCAGCTGTAGTCATTATTCTAATTCTTTGGTTAAGCTCAAGAAAATGTTTCTCATAAGGATTTGTTGCATTTTCAGAAGTAGTTTGTACCTTACAACAATGGGCAGAAGACAACATTCAAATTCTCCATAGTGGCAGGTAAATTCTTTTTTTAAAGGACTGAATATACTACTTAGTGAAACTTCCATAAACATCTGGACAATTTTTCCAAAAATATTAGAATGCACAGAACAAAAATTCTTTAAAATCTAACATATAAAACATCATGGAATTTTACAAGTCTAAATTCAGAATTAGCACCGAACCCCACTTTTAGTGGTTTACACCTGCACATTTTAGTTCAGCAATGGAGGGAAGATGTAAGAAAATACTATAAACGAAGATCCATTGAAAGAGGTATGATTCTATTGAAGTTCGATGGGTTGGCTTTGTTTCTTTATTCAAAAAACAAAACACTATCTTCTTGTGGGAATTTTCCCCCCCTGTTTAGACTTGGGAATGCTAGCACTTTTTTCAGTTATTGGATGAAAAACTTATTAGGAATAGGTTTCCTAAAGGAAGTTATTCCAGTTCATTAATGGTCAGAAAATCACACAGAGATGAGATTGGGCCCTAGAATGGCAAACATGTCTTTGAGCCATTACCAGTACTTTGTTTATATGAATAAAGATCACTGCATTGTAACACCTCACAGTAACACATCCCTGCAGGAGTATCAACAGGCTTTAGCAGCACACTTTTACTTCTTTTGTGTTTGCAAACCAGGAAGAGAAACCAATGAAGATACTTTTCCCTCTGAGCCTGTATGCCAGACTGCCAATTCAAAACTTGGATTATAAAATCATCTCTTAGGTCCAGTTGGAAAACACTGTATTAGCCACTCTGGGCTTTTAAAAAGACACCATCAGACAGGCAGCCAGGGCAGTATTTGGCCTTTGGGTTTATTTCACACACTTTCGGGTGCCTTATCAGGAGATCACAGATTTGTGACTCCATAGATTACATCAAGTTACTCTTTCCAACTATCAGGACTTCCTGTGGAAAGAGCAATAATAAGGTACAATAATCAAAACCACAGACAATTTGGCAAAGTGTTTCAAGAAAAATACGTCCTTGTGGAAAACATTCCTCCTTCAGATGCCATTAGGGTAACTATGCAATTCATAAGGCACAAGTTGAACAACTGGCAAGTGTTCTGTATTACTGCTGGTTTATCACCTGCTGAAATTGTTTTAGTAACAGTCTCTATAAATTTATTATAGAAGTTATCCAGCAATGTTTTAATTTTCACTAGACATGTTAGCTCTAAAACCATGAGCCTATCAGACTTTTTGTTCAGAAAGCCTGCACACAAACAAGATTACAAATATCAGAATAATTGAATTTGCTCAGGTTAGTGTAATAATAAAGTTTTCTGCTTTATGTAAATTCCTATAAAAATCAGAAAGACCAAGTAATCACTGATGATATTGCCAAATGCTGGCAGAGAAGCAGTGTCATATTAATAAAACATTTCTGAGTTGCTTCATCCTGCAAAGAACTTAAGTGGAGTGTGGAAGAAATATATATCAGCATTCACCAAACTGGAATACCTAATCCCATTTAAAAAAAAAAAATCACACTGTTAATTCACTTTTCCATCTAAATAAGCTGAAAAGCTAAATATAAGCAAGAGTCACTGTACACAAAAAAATGCATTTTAAGCCACCAATTCATATCAATCAGTTTCAGCCAAGGATAAGGGGTTTTGAGATTCTATATGATTTTTCTCAGAGGAGACCTGCTAATTCAGTGACAATTGTTCTCAGGATTATCTCCGATTATTATGGATCCAACAAGAAGCTCATGGACCAGAACTCAAAGAAATTAATTAACCCGAGTGAAAAAGCAGCTACAGAATGATATTCTGGCAAAGTAACCTCCCAGAAAATGACTTTATAAAGTGTTAATGGGGTGTGCCCACTGTGGCAATACAGTATGAACTTATCCTAGAGGAATATGAAATGCAACATCTTTCCATAACAGGACAGAGACAGTCTTTTTTCTGTTTTGTTTTGGTTTGGTTTTTTTTTAGCTACAATGAAATTGCATCCAGTGGTGAGACACCAGTCATCAGATTGTTATGTGGTAATATTGGCGGCAGCCATTGTTGCAAGAAGTCTTTAAATACAACGAAGTAATAATATAAAGGGGGAGGAAGAAGAGTTGCAGAGCAGCTTTGTGTGTGTACTTGTTATTCTTGCCACTTGCTGTGAATATCACTGGGAAAGGTCACTTGGATTTAGCAGTTCACAGCATCATGAACTGCTGGCTCAGATAAAGGCATTAGACTGTGGAAGATGATAATATGTTCTTCCTTCTCTAAGATATTAATCTAAGCTGCACCTCTTGATCTCTACACAAGAAGTTTAATTTGCCCAGCAAAGATTGCACTGAACACCATCAAAATATTTTCTTTTAATAATGGTGCAATACAACAAAATGCCTTTTAATGACCCATTTAAATCCTACTGTTTACAGCAGATTAGTACAGCCGTGCAGCGTACCAGGTCTAAAGATACTCACTACCCCATAATAAGTGGATGCTACCAAAAAAATCACCTCCACACAACTATGTCTGACACTTCAAGCTTTCCAGGATTACCAGCTGTACAATGGCAGCAATATTCAGAGCAGTAGCTGTGGAGAAACTGCATAAATAAAACACAGCCTGAATTATATTTACTTGAGATTTGTCTTTTTACACTGCACAAATTTGAGCAATGGATTATTAAAAATAAAAATACTTAGAGTTTACCCAGAGTAAAAAGTCAAATTTGACAACTGCATCCCTACTCCTACCAATATTTAAGTATTCACAGACATCTGGGAAATCTTTTTGAAATATTATTTCTCACTGCATTTTGAGGGCTTATGTGGACATCCCAGCCAAACTTCTACCATCTATCACCTTAAAAAAATAAAAGAATTTGACTACACTATTAAAAATTTAGGACCATATTTCTAGAAGTACTACAGTGCCTTAAAATTTGATTTGGAGGACAGAGGGGGGGGACCACCCCAAAAGGCAGCTGACAGGCCAATTAAAAAAACCTTTGGAGGTGATAAGGATACAAATTAGAGAATTAAACTTCATCAGATCTGCCCATAGGTCTGATCTTTATATCACTGCCTTCCATCTTTCCCCACTGGGTGGCCAAAAATACCAAGTTTCTGCCTGCTGGGCAGGAAGTGCTCTGGTCAGAGATCAAACCATTTGTATGCTCGTAGCTCATTTTGAAGCAAACTGGAAACCACTTCAGAATGGGGAAGGCAAAGAGTATCATTCTGTACCTGCTGGGTTCTAACAATGCCCTCTGATTTGAACCATTACCTGAATTTCATGCAGCTGTGAACAGCAAAAATAGCTTTCAGGAATGCTGCTGTAAATCCTTGACTTGCAGAACACTGTGTGATTTCATAGAACTGATGAGACTTAAGGTAAAGACTTATTGAATCACCCACAACATTTAATAAAAGTTGTCAAGAGGTATATTTTCAGATCCGAATTTGACATTTACCATATGTTCACACGTGGCTTTCTTCACTGTATGAACAGTATAAAAACTTCCCATAAAGCTCCACTAATTAAATTAAAATAGAAAATTACAAACAGGATGAAGAGCTGACAGTTTTTATAAGCTCAAACTGGGTTAAGTATTCATCTTAAATCCTAATAGCACCATCTGATGGAGGATCATCACAACACCACAGAAGAGATTCAAAGTATGATAGAAATTAATTTGAAGATGTTTTAATACATTTCCTTAATTTGTGTAGTAAACTGTAAGCAGAAGTATATGGAGTACTGATGATCTGCTAAATAAACCTAATGCAGATTTTGACATTTTAAGTCGATAAAAGTTTTGGTTTTATAGGAAACAAATCCAGTCTGAGATTGGACCAAATGGAAGAAAATCAAACACTTCTTTATGTAAGTCTGGATAATAAATTTATAACAAAACTGGTATCCAAGTCAAGTCTTTACTGCTCTTAGGCACACAGGTTCTCAATATGGGATAAAGTGAAGATTAAATGTTTGTGCTCCTTTAAGGATACAAAGTAGAGCAATTTATTAATACATGGGTCACTGAATATCACAATGGGGTAAAAGAAGAACACAAGCATCACAAGGGCAACTCTGGAGGAGAAACCTGATGATCAGAGAGCAGTATGCAAAATACAGCAAATATCTAATCAGAGGGATGGTACACCACAACTAAATCATAGAAGTAGTTACACATTTAAACTAGTTTGGGTTATAGTTCCAAATTGAGAGAATTCACTATGCTTTGCTGTATCAGATGGCCCTTAAACTCCAAGGCTCCTCATACAAACTCATACAGGAAAAATAAATTCCCAAAGAACAGGCCTTCCCCTTTGGCAGCCCCAAGTGAGTGCTGTTTAGATTTTTTTCCTCAATTGCCAGATTAATTACTTAATCCTTAAATAGCTCCATGGATATGGAGAAACTGGCCCAGCACCTCAGTCTTTCTACTTCCTGCCATGTCTGGGCAGCCTCCATCAGCAGAAGCCATTGCTTCTAGCAGATACACATTCCAGATATGACCCCTTTTCATTTTAACTCCATTTTTCCCCCTCTCATTCTTTAAAAGGTCAAGAATCTAAAAGGTAAAGGTGAATAGTCTAAAAAGTTACTCTAACTCTGAAGTTGTATAACTTCAATGCACTGTTCCCCTTTACAAGCAAGCCCAAGGGTAAAACTGCTAGTCCAAACCATCTGCTCTGCTGTCGACAGTGAAAAGCAATGAGCTGATGCAGGACCTCATTAACATACATATTGTTAATCATCAGAGCAATATTAAATATCAACAAAAGGGGAGAAACTAGAAAACATGGTGAGAGCTGCCTTAGACAGACTAGGCAGTGGAAAATGTAGAAGAATCCCAAAGAAAGTAAGTTTATGAACTGGTCCTACAAAGTCAGAAGAGTCCACATGTATCACCACACAAGACTTCTAATACTGTTTTGCAGAAATGGGTTTGATTTTGGCTGCCCTTGTTATAAGACTAATATGAACTTGCAAGGATTTTGATCTGTTGACCTCCTCTAGTTCCTGACATATACTCTGAAGATAAGAAACCTACATCATCCAAGGATATCCTGTTTATTTTTATTCATCTGCTTAAAAAAAAAAAAACAAACCAAAAAACAACAAAAAAACAACAAAACAAACACAATAAGTGTCCACAGAGACTGTGGGACAGCTCACACAACTGGAGCACTGTGGGATGGATATAGACTATTTAGGAAAGATAGGCCAGGAAGGCAAGGAGAGGAATTGTCCCATATATGAGAGAGCAGATGGAGTGGAGCTCTGCCTGTCCAAGTAGAAATTCATTTTTTTCAGCTAAATCTGATTTATTTTTAGAAATGTTTTTCAAAACCATTCAATTTTTAATACACCAGAAACTGCCTAAGGTATGTTTACAGAAAAAAATTACCAGCAGTTTTTTGCTAGAATTTTTTCTCTGAGTCGCCTGATAGACAATAAATAAAACAAGCAATGTTCTTCACAGGAAAGTTGCACCATTTTGAAAGCAAAAACACAAAATATTAAGAAACAAGATAACTGATTACACACTGTTGGCTTCAGAGTATTTTATACTGTGGAAATAAACAACAGACATGAGAGTGAGTTCTGAAGCAAAAGACAAAAATAGAGAAAAATAATGGAGAGAAAGAGAAGGCAAAACAGGACACAGAAAGATTGTAGGGAAGCCATTCTAGTTATGCCTCTTTTGAGAAGTAGAATCCTGCAGTAGAATATAAAATCAGCCAATATCAATAGACCTGCTCATCACAGAAGACCGTAGAGCCCAAGGGTTTGGAACTAAGCACACCTGCCATTCAGTCAGCTCCTGTACATGCTCTTACACAACCTTGGTGAAATAAATGCTCACTACTTTGCATTCACAGGACAAAGGAAACTTGGACTTATTTTTGCAATAAAAATTTAAAAGGCTTGTTACAGCTTTTTTTTACTACCTTTTGTATGCATTCGTGTTTATGCTTCATTACTTTAATTTTTGGGTTTTTACTACCACTATTGCCCTAAAGTTAAGGTGGTAAACTACAAGCTTTTAAAGCAAGCAGGTGTTTCTTCTTGTGGAAAAAGACTGCAGCTCTGCTTTATGCCAGGAATAAATTTTACATTTAAAAGCTTTCAGAAAAAAATTCTCTTTTTTTTGAAGCTGGTATAAAATATATGAATTATTTAATATCTGCAATTTACTCAGGAGAACTGAAATCCTTCCCAGACTGGCTATTAGCATGGTCACTAATGCATCAATAAGAGCATGAACAGGTCAAAATCACCTTTGTCATGAGTCTATTAACTTTACTGAAGTTCTGTAAAAAAGAGTATTACTTATCCAAACAGTGCCAAGAACTTAACATTCCCAGGGTTTTTTCAATCTTTATGCAGAATACAATGTTTTTAAATACATGAAAACATTCTTTCCACCAATAACAACTTTGTTTTCTTCATAACTACAAAATTTAAACCACGATATCTACATACTCTGATGCCAAACATTTTCAATGCACAGTAAAACTCCAGGAACTACTTTTCTTCAACCCGACGAAGACCAAAAATTGTCTGACCAAAGTAAACAACAAAAAACCCCAAACAAATAAACAAACAAAATAAGAAAACTATATTGTTCTGTAAGTTATAAAACTAATTTCACCTTTCAGCAGTGGGAGGAAAATAAAATTTCCTCAATTTCTCTTTTCAATCCTTACCTTCCTGAACAACTTCTTCCAGACATGGGGAGGAAATGGAGGGAGAAAGAACAGGGAAGAAAAAATTAATTCTTTTAGAATGACCCATTAAAGGGGAGAATTTTTCTTTATGCAGAAGTCAAATTGGATAAATGAGATCCATAACTAATTTCTCTCATTGCATTTGCTGTTATTTTTTATCTAACTATGCCTTTTTTACCCCTGTACGATCTGATCACTAACAGCACACCTACATGTGTTTCTTCTCAGTGTAAACACTTGACACCTGTGGGTGATGCACCTCCAAGGGTTCTGTGTATCCAAGGAAACCTGTGGCCATAGGTGAGGGGCATCCAGAAGTTTACAAAGGCCCATAGAATACAAGTGTGTTGTTAAGGACTGTCAAGCAGACCTAGGAAATGATTGGTATGGAGGGCAGGTAACTCAGCAAAAGCAGTACCACCATGAATCAAGTTTCTCATTTCATATTGACCCTAAAATAACTTCTAGGCTACTGAACTCCACGTCAAGCAAGTGTCAGGAAAGGAAAGGATTTCAGGTGTCTGGGGCCTTCAATTTTGATCTAGGATATCACTGAAGTGGAAAAAGAACATCAGAATGTATGAGGAGCAGAGTGTGCAAGAGACAGGAGAACGAACAATAGTGTGAGGGATATTTTAAGATTCCTTAAAGCAATGTATTGTGCAGACAAATTTTAATACAAATAAGTTTTAGACATTGTAGATACATTTATCATTCCAGTATTGAAAAAAAAAATCAGTGATTTTTTCTATCCTCATTACTATGAGGATATTCACATCTTGGTTTCTTCACAAATGTGTAAACAATAACATTATTTCCAGCTCTTGACAACTGTGTTTCTGAGGTGCAGGGTGAGACAAACACAGAATATCAGCTACCCCTCCATACAGCCCTGTTGTCAATCATCAGAAAAGCTGGAGAAATAGAATCTTCAAAATTAATTTCTTCAGCACAATGAAATACTCCAAATAATAAAAATTTAAAATCAGTATCACTTTAGCCAGCACCACTAGCAGTAATCTCTCATTTTGCTGTCAATACATAGAAACCCTTTCAGAAGTAGAGAGTTGCAGGACTAGTAAAGGCACAGCTGACTGTAACCAACATTATCTGCTTCAGTCAACAGTTCTGTAACTCGGGGCATAAAGACTGCCTTGTCTAGTTTTCAAAGAAAACACTTTATTTCCCTCCCCATTATATCATTCAACTGACTTCAAGTCCACAATTTTTCTTTCATACAGCCCAGAATGAGTTTACCAAAGATTTACAATAGTGATAAAGAATCATTTCCCTCAGAACAGAAAGCTGAAGGAATCCAAATGATACATAGAAGTGAACATCCATCAACCAGTCTTCTCACTCCATAAAGCAACGTGGATATCCACCCAAGCACAGAGAACTGTCACAATAGGTTCTGACCTTAACCTTTTGGGACACTAAGCACATATCCTTCAGGGCTCATTTCTAAGATGATTTGAATTTGAAAAAAAACACATTTTTCCCTATAAACCACTATCAAATAAGTAAATAATACAAAGATATTCATTCTTGGTTTTTTTCTTTCAAAGATTTTCTGTTTGCTAAGGTCAGGAGAACACAGTGTAATACAATTTGAATTTATGGTTAAAAAGTAATTATCACTAATCAACTGCCCCTTATGACAGAGTAATCAGTTTTGTCCATTTTCTCTGAATTGTACATGTTGCATATATTCTCATTTTTAATGTGGGACTAAGATATATGACTGTGAAATGAATATGTTTGTATTTAGATAATATATCCACACAATGCCCACTTTATGCAAAAAAAAAAAAAATCAAAAAATAATGTGGACATGCAGGATTTTATCATTAAAGACTGAAGTCATTTGGAAAAGTAGCTCATATCCTTTCAAAATTACCTAAACAATTTTTACATTTCAATTTGTTTTGTCCAATAAAAATGTCTGGGTATTGAGTTCAATGTTTCCAAACAAAATATCCCGATTCAAACCCAGTATTTTACATTGTCAAATGTTTCCATAAAGATCAGTTTATTTTCATAAATTTCTTCTCTTTGGGCCCCTTCCCCCCAAACCATAAGCCTTATGTTACTTATTTAATGCAAAGTGGTTGACCTTTTATATACATTTCTCTGCACTGCCAGGACCTGTGAGATAACTCATCCTTTGGTAGTTACAAGCCCATATTCAAACAGACCGAGTACATGGAAATTCCGTTGTCTTAAGATACCAAGGTCTTTAATTTAGTGCATTCCATAGTGCAGTGGCAAATAGTGAAAACAGTATCCTAAAACAAGAATATTTTCAATTTCTTCAATTAATTTTTTAGAGCAGATCCATTTTCAATTTGCAACTTTGGGGAAGATGAGGAAGCCTTGGAAACGTATAATAGTCTCACAGAAAAGCAATTACTATTTATTCTTAAAACCCTTCTGCATCTTGACAAATATTATGAAACAAATCTTCATCTTTTTAGAATTCCTCAAAATTTCACCTGCATTTATTAAGAGATCCTATCTTGAAACAAGATCTTGATTTTGAGTCAAATAATTGTAAAAAACATTGAAGGCAAGACTATGTAAATAGTACCCTATCACTGTCAGACAGAGCAGTGTGCTGAAATTTTCTCTCATCTGTCATTCTTAGATGTAAATCCAGATGGGAGTATTTCAAAAGCAAAGACAACAAGTAGGAAAATGAGATAGGAAGCAAGGAACTGCTCATAATTTGAACATTACTATTCATGCCTTCAGCAGTTCACAAGATAAGAATGAAATGTGGATAGCTGAGTGACATAGTTCTATTTTACTTGAAAAAATATCACTGAATCTCCGTGATTGATTCACATGTCAGACTGCACAAACAGAAAGATGAGATTTTAAGGGGAGGAGCACAATATTCTTTACAAGCTTATACATCAACATTTTTTATTTCACATGAAAGATCCTTTTTATAACTTTGACTAATTAGTACTGACAGCAGAGATGAACAAGGAGATTAAAGTCACCCTTTGGCGCTACTTTTACACCATGACAAGGTCAGAAATCACATAGATTTAGGTGATACATATAAAACAGGCTCCAATCTCATTCACACAATTTAACTCAACAAGTTGTTCCAATTTCCAATACACAACAGCATTTCATTTGTTACAATCTCTGCATAGCATCAAGAAAATAAAAAACGCTGATTATAAATTCAATCTGTTATGTCATTTAGTCAAAGACTACATGAAATGCAGAGGAACACTGTTAACCTACTACAAGAGTCAGAAATCTTTCAGTTGGACTATATAAACACCGAGGCTTCCATTAAATCTGCAAAAATGGAAAACAACTTTTCATTTGTGGTCACTTCAACCTCAGCTGCTGTACTAAAGCTGAAAATGTCTCAGCCCTTGGTGACTGAATTCCCATTCTTCAAATGAGCTTTATAATGTTTCAGCTGGCTTTTACTGAAGCAAAGTTTCAGTTAAAATTTCAGGATTTTTCTCCTTGAGATGGGTAAAGAAGTTACTTAGTCCCTTCTGTATAAGGTAATAGAGTTGAATTTGCTAGGATTCCATTAGTCCATCATTGCTGGGAGACTATGATGCTGCATATCAAAGTGGAATTTACTTTAAATTACCACCTGCACCAGATGAATTACCACTCACATCAAGTGCCAGGAGTCACAGTAAAAAGGATTAGTATTGTGGTTACTGAAAATAAAAAGTAATATCATAACAAACAAAAGTGGAGCCTTATTCTATGAATATTTTTAGTATGATAGACACTGATGGCAGTAGGTGTGTGAAGTGCCTATACTGCCAGCAATTATCACTAATTACTAAAACTCTAATTTAGAATTTTTTAAGCAAGGAATACAAATAAAAAGATAATTAATCAGTGTTAATCAGCAGCACCCATAGCTGAGCTGCTGTCTTTTACAGGGGAAATAACCTTACTCAAGAATTTGGAACAACCACACACTGAGAGACACTGTTTTACTGGGGATATTTTCCTTCTTTCTTGAATGTTCTTCCTTTCCAATGGACAGGAAGCAGGAGAAATATGTGCTCCCAAAGTTGCTCCTTGTAGTCACAGACAAAAGTCAAGACTTACCCATTCTCAGCTCTTTAGATTTTGTAACAGATTGCATATTAGAAATATAATAACTTCTAATATGAAAAACTATGACAACTGTAATTGGTAAAGAGTTTCCTCCCGGAAACAACAGATGCAATCAAATGAGTTCTGACAGTTACCTTTACTATTCGTAACACATTCTTTAGTGGGGTATCTTTCTGTAATAGTTAATTTGAAACAGGAAGAGTTTTGATCTGAAGGGAATATTGCTCTGCTATTATGACACCCAGGTGTCGTGTTGGCAGCAGGGGACACAGAGAAGTAGCTGAAGAGACTTCCAGAAATAGCCTCATGACATGGCTTTTGGACTTCAAATAAGTTGCCAATTACATAAGTTATTTTTGTAGTTACAGCAAGACACAGAACAACAGAGCAGAACAGCAAATGGCTAATGGTGTTCATTACTGGATTGTTGTACAGTCTTTTGGCCTGAAAAGTTACCTGATGCCCAGAGCCATGCTGTGTAATTTCCCTGGGGACAGAGGAGGATTTGTCAATGAGTCTGACATTTCTTTTCTCCAGTTTTACTCATTCCAGAAAAAAAAAGATTAAGAGATATCCCATTTCCCTGAGGAAAAAGTAGCAAAATCTATTTCCCTTGCTGGCATTTTTCAAATCTGCTTGTCTTCTGTCTCACAAGTGGAATTACCAGTTGAAGTTTTTAAAAGCTAGTTATTAATCTTTTATGATGGCCAAAGTGAAGCATAAAAATAGCTAACAATAATAAAGAATGGGATTCTGTCACAAAGGAAAAAATTGATAATTACATTTCTATCAAACTTATTAATTTGATCAAAATAATTATTTTGAAGATATGAAATATATCACTTAGGATATAGGCTAAGTGCCACCTTTCCCAACATGATATTTTTAACCCCCACCCCAGATCTTCCCATTCTTTAGGACTCAATATCTTCCTTTCCTGTTCCTATCTGGAAGCCAGCAAATTTTTCTTCCAGCTTTCTAAGTCTGAAATATTTATATTCGGCCTTTCTTCAGGCACACTTTTATTGGTCACTATAATTCTATTTCTCTTTTTGGATGACCACACACCTCATCTGCTTTGCTGACAGCTGCCTTTTTCCCTGCTCTCCCTGGCTTCCAGCTCATCATCTGCCTTGGACCTGTGTTACCACAATAAGCAAATGCTCCAAACCTTGCACTTGCAGTCTGTTCTCTGGGAAATTTCTCCCTCCTCCTGCCTTTCTGCTCAATCTTTACTTTCAGTTTGGTGATTCTTCATGTTTCTCTTACTACAACAAAAATGGACACATCATTTTATTAACTTAAGCTCAGTATGTGAACATGAGGAAATAGATAAAGCTGAGAACAGCAATTCACAGCTCAGAATATCAACTCACAATTCAGAGTCCCAAAATCTCCTGGCTCAGAAGAAGGAATAATTAAAGACTAAATGCTCCCCAGCATGATTTTAATATCCCATCACATAGAAACACAAATAAAAAGTTAATGTTCAGCACTGAGATTTCTATCTGACCAGATAACTATCAGAAGACTGCAGCAGAAGAACCTCAGCATCAGTGATACCTGAGGATTATTTGAGCACATCTTCTGATCTGAAAAACATTCAACCACACTGAACTGATTGTCAGAAAACAGTAAGAATAATACCTTTTCTGTTTTTCTAGCTTGCTTTGATGACCTATTGATTTACTCAACTGGCTTCCTGAAACCATCTGGGGCACATAGATATGACATCAAACTATCTCATGGACACAGGATTAAAGCTGAAAGTTTCAAATTGACCTTTCATTCCATAAGATCTGAAAAGAATGTGCACATTTCCTCTGACAAAGCTATCGGTGCAGCCCAGCAAAGAGGGGTTGCAATGATGAATCTCAACAGGACTTGAGAGCCCTTTATGTGATTTTATCTGTGACTGACTGTGTCAGAGAGTTGGTGATAAAGGCAGAATCCGTGTGTGATCGTGAACCACTGCTCATGTCACACCACATTCCTTCTACTGTGATTAACTGTAACTTACATTAACAAAGCAAAGGAAAACAGTCAAACAAACAAAAGAACACAGAAAATATCACACATACGGTTATTGCCAGGGGTTGGCTGAGTCAGACTCTTGGGTTTCCAATGCCACCATTTCAACACCTGAAGGATTAACAATATGACACTTCTTAAATAAGTGTTCTGTACTGTCTGAGAAGTTGAATGAAAATAAGCTCCTACAATATTCACATAGACAAATACATGTTTGGTGTTTCAGGGGGTTTTTTTTATGATGAAATTGATTTTTAAGACATGCATTCTTGGTATAAGGTCATATATAAAAGAAGAAAACACAACTGTATTTCCCCTGCCCTTGACTTTAAGTACTAATATGTCTTTAGACTTTCCTAATAATAGAAAAACTTTCTGCTGGTGAACTAAGCTGACTCTGTAATTGCTTTGTACTGTCACAGTGAGGTCAGGATTTCAGGAACCTCTCACTGAGAAAAGCTCTTTGCATATCTGTAAGACAAATTCTACTTCTAAGGCTGAAGAATATCATGTCCCATCACTTCCTTTGGCGTAGGACGAGTACAAAAATCAATGTGTTCAAAAAAGTGACGAAGTTTAGCTGTTTATGAAAGGTAGCAGAGAGTACCTGAGCATTCAGTAAATTAAATGCTGTGACACAACCACTACAATATTTATTTTGTAATGCAAAAGACTAATGTATCTTTAAGCAAAAACCCAAAAAGCTGTGTGCTGTAGTTAAGAGAATGGTGCTCAGATGAATATGGTAAAACCAAAATGTTACTCCTGATTGAAATTGTTTATAATTTGCCTTTAAACTGCAGTCAGTTATCTAAAAGAACATAACTCACATTTCCAGAGGTGTTAAAAGATTACTGTGTAGCTTCTGACTGGTCATTGTGGATTTTTCATAAGTACAGAATAACAAGCTGTATCACGTACTGGTTTTGCAAAGGTCAGACTGACAAGGTCAGCTCCAGTATGAAATCCAACAGTGACAAGGTGAAGCCACTCTTCAGGAAATCAGCTAAAAAAATCCATACAGTAACTGAAATCAATTCCATCAGAGATGCAGCAGTGGGTTAGACAATAATGGAGTGACAGTCTGGAAAGGCTTAGGCGATGTCCACTCATTAAATCTGGACAGAGGCAAAATCCACACGGTGTCCAAGTCCACTGAGCAGAGGCAGACCTGATGTGGACAAATGGGGGCCATTTTCTGTTTTCCTCTAACTGGGTGGATGCAAAGCACATGCTGCTGGTGGCAGCAGACAGAACACTTCAGTTAATATAGTTAATTTTAAGCTATGCATCTTGTATTTCAAGGAGTGAACCACACCTTGAGGCAAAATCCCATAAAAGGAGGCAATGATATTTCCTTCCCTTCTAGGTCAGTTTAAATAGCTGTTAAGCCTGTGGGTTTTAAAGCTGTGACTCAGCCTGTGAACTTCAAACCTTGTGAAATGCTCCTGCCACTGAGAAACCTCTTGTTTACCAGAAGCAGTCACTCACAGTTTGAGAACCTCAAACTGTGGGGTGAGTTTCAGCCTCCAGCATTTTTTAGCCACTGAGTTTTTTTGATCAGAAGTGTATTATAATAGAGAAACTTGAAGTAATTCTTAAACCAAAAATCCAAACCCCTACTATCAGCTGGGATTTCTCTAGATGTGATGTAAAGTCTGATCCCTGGTTTAGACTACTAACAATTTGAGTTCTTCCATTCTGGTTCTGCAAAGAATATCCATGACACCTCTCATCTTTCTACCATGGAATCACTAAAAGAACAACTGATCTGCATCTGTTTAACACAAGGAAAATCATAAATAATTCCAGTACTAGGACAGGTTATTTGATCACTACTTCCCTTCAATGTATATTTGTCTACATAAACCATCAATATCCTTCCTTCTAATTTCACTGTGCTACAATATGTCCTTCCATTCTTATAGGATGAATTATTGCTTTATAATCTTTTAAATCATGGAGCTCCATAGTAAGGACCTTATAGCAACATTATTACAAACAGGTCAAGCAGTAATTGCTTCCCTGGGATTAATTTAATATAAATTGAGTCATTTTTATTCAAAAAGTGTAATCACAGGGAAAAGTCAATATTTTCTCTTCTCCCTTATCATTATCACTTTTCCTCAGAGCTTATGAATCTTAATGTCATATTAGTAGATTCAGAAGTTGGTGCTCAAAAACATGAATAAAAAGAACTATGCTGGGAAAAAAAATAACTAGAAACACACGACTATTTGGGAACATTCTTGCATTTGCAGACATGTGGAGAATTGGCAGGAGATAAAAAGGCCTCTTTTAAAGTTACTAGATTGAGTCTTAAAAAATGCTTCAGAAGCACCACAGCTTTAATCCTGAAGGATGTTACTGTAATCTCTAAATCATCAAAATAGAGGATATAAGGTTCTGAAAAAGCTTTGTGGAAAGGGAGCTTGAAACTTTGTCCTTCCTGCCCAGTCTCGTATGATCAGCACAAAGATCCAGTGTCCTGCAGTTGGACATTGGTCCCTCACAGAGGCACAGGAATTATGGTTTTAATTAAACGGTTTTTCCAAACACCTCCAATTTGACCAACATGCCTTCTCCCAAACGGTAAATACCAGATACATCTTCACATCCATTAAGTTTTGAGATGACTGGGGTAGTGCACATTGAATTACTGAATCCAAATTATGTTGCTATCACCCAGCAACATATCTGCTCCACGATCACAAACATGTCATTTAGCACATACAGCTTGTTCACAGTAAATATTTAGCAGTGAGCTGCATTCTACCTCCAAGAGAATGTACCCAGCCCCTGCCTACCACTGCATTTCAAAAGCCTGAATCACAGACACAGTGCTTGATCCTGCAGTTTTATTCCAGGAAAAAAATACCCCTGAAATCAATGGAGCTTTGCCAGATTAAAAAAAACCAAATAAATACATCTGGCAGAATCTGGGAATGCAACACGTACTATCAACTGCAAACACTGCTAAGAGAAATATCTATTATTTCTTTTCCTACAATAGGTGTGAGGTTCAGAATGATAGAATACTCCTTCTCTTTCCAAGAGATTATGGGAAGCACACACAGCTTGCCTTTTCCACATAACTATTGCTGCATGGCACACCTTTCAATCATTCAATGGAAAAAGATAAGTTGTCAGATTTTTACTATTTACATACAAATAGGTATTTTATGTCCAGATAGTGAAGAAAAGTACAAGAAATCACCTCTGAAATGCCTATGATCAAGCTCCATTTCAGAATCCAACAATCTGGTTCAGATTTTCTTTTTACTCTTACCTGTTCAATCAAGAGTCTTTCTTCCACGCTTCAACACTTTTCAGCTGCTCAGACAGACTTATTTAAGTTTAAAATGTACACAACAACACAGCTTTGCTAAAACAGTCTGGGTCTTGATCAAAGAACAAGTCTTAAGATGCATTATTACTTAGTAACATGTAGAGTTTCAAGAGTGCCATTTCAAAACTAATTCTGCTTTTCTGAAAATAAATGCTTGTGATCATGTACAGAAAACAACAGCACATTATTACACCCGATGTTGGTTATGCTGCTCCAGAACAAGGAAGTAACAGTAAATACATGCTTTGCTTCTCCAAGATTCAGTGTCAAAATATAAAACCAGCATGGGACAAAAAGGAGATCCAAGAATACAGCCAGTCTGACTGACAGCTCTGAATGTCAAAGATGAGCAGAATCACTTCAAATAGACCTTAGTCCACACTGTAATTCTCATATATTGATGCAAAAAGGAAAAAACCCCAATAATTCAGTAATTCATTCCACCTGCTGTATTTCCTAAATTCACAAAAAGCAAGAACCACAATTGCAAAAAATACCTTCAGTCTCTGTTGTACAACTGACATATTAAAACAGATCCAAAGATGTGGGTCTATATAGTGATAAAGCTTGATAGACCACCTTATGGGTGGTCACTACTTTGGATTTCTCAGCTGGTTTTTATTCACATCTGACCTGTGCTGGAAGGTTGTATTTTATTTAAAGGTGAGTTTCCAGTGAGGTACTGTGATCACATAATACAGAAATCAATTCTTCCACCCTTAGCTGTTATGAATTGACATGGCTTCACTGAAGCAA
The DNA here is from genome assembly GCA_035041135.1 of Platyrinchus mystaceus. NCBI lineage: Eukaryota > Metazoa > Chordata > Aves > Passeriformes > Tyrannidae > Platyrinchus > Platyrinchus mystaceus. Next base: position 6,834,885 of record JAWWLV010000021.1, read on the forward strand.
ATCAACATGAGCACACAGAAAGAGGACGATCTTTTTAAAAATACGTGATTCTGCTTTTGTTGCTCAAGCTAAAGGTCCTGTCGGGGAGAAGGAACAGATCTACACCTTAAGCAGAGAAGCTGAGACAAAGGGAAGCAGATGCCATATAAAGGCAGTGGTGTCCCTCTATTCCAAAACTTTTAAACAGGGGGCCTGTTCACTGTCCCTCAGACACTGTCGGGGGCTGGACTATAGTTTGGAAAAAAATGAACGAATTCCTATGCAAACTGCA
>JAWWLV010000021.1:6835502-6862448 GCA_035041135.1 Platyrinchus mystaceus
GTCTCAGTTTAAATGAGACACAAGTGTGTTGCTGAGGATGAGTTATGAGGCAAGACCCAAACTCCTCCTTTAAGCAATTGTAATTCTGGAATTAAGAGGCTCCAATTGAGAAAAAATGTGGAAAAAGGAAAACAAATAAGAGCCCTTTATTAAAGGATATATGCGGGTTGACAGAACAATGAAAGAACACATATAAAACAACCAAACAATAATCCTATACCCAAAAAACAATCCCCCTCAAAACACAAAATGACCAAACAAACAACAAAAGGTAAACCACTCAGTTTGTGCTTCTTTGGTGCAATCCCAACCAGAGTCAGCAGGGTGCGCCAGTGGATCACTGGAGATGCACAGCTTGTAATGCCCTGTGCAGCCAGCAGGGGGCATCGTTGGATCACTGGAGATGCAGAGCCTGCAATGTCCTGTGCCAGCCAGCAGGGGGCGCTGTTGGATCACTGGAGATGCCCACATGCGGTGGGGAGGGGGGTGAGGTCTCCCCAGGTGTGCTGGAGAAGCTGGAACTTCCCCCCCTTCAGTCCTCTGGTTGAGATGTGCAGAGCAGACTCCCCTCTCCTCTGATGTGCACACGAACTGCTGCCAAGGAGGAGAAGAAACGGGAATGGAGGAGGGAGGGAGGGAAAAAAAAAAAAAACAACTCTCCCGAAAACAGTTTCTCTCCCAAAGAAGAAAAGAAAGCTGCTGCTGCTCCTGCCTAGGCTCCGTCACCCCTGGCCGCACTCCCCCATCCCTTTGGCCGCTGCCCAAAACTCCTCCCCCCATGTCCCAGGAGATGAGAGGAAAAAAAAAGTAAAAAAGGAACTTCTTAACCCCCCCACTCCCAGCTTCGGCAACAGCCAAAGTCTTGAGGACCATTTAACTCGGGATGCGGTCTTGCCAGCTAGCCCATTGTGTTACCTAATTGCCCAAGCCAAAACCAACATCCCTTTCACACAATGGGCAGGGGGAAGGGAAAAATTCCTACTTAGTTTTAACCTAACTTAAACCATGACACCCCCCAAACCCCCGGCAGGGGGGGCCCGGGGGGTTCTGTAAATACCTGCGAGCCGCATTGACGACCCTGGCGGGCTGTGTCTGGCCCGCGGGCTGTAGTTTGAGGGCCCCTGCTCTATTCACAGCCAGTACAGAGCCCTCACTGCCTGCCTGTTCACACAGTACATATACACTTTGTCTCTTAATTTGTAAGGGAATATTCTTTGCCTCTAAGATCCAAATTGCTTTCTGATAGTTCAGCTCATCTCTTAAGTATTATGTCCCTTTTCCCAGAATCACTGCACTGGCACATTTGGTACAGACTAGCTCTGAAGACATGACTGGATGTGAAGGTACCATTTGTATCCTAGTGTCCCAGAACTAGGAATGCAATCCCATCTGGAGACTGCCATGCAGTGAGCTGGACAGCTGGGCTTGGTTCTGCTACACAGAACTATGTGAGCTTTCTGTTCAACTGTGTGTGAGCTGGATAAATTCTATAACATGGCTTAGAAAGTGTCAGGATGAGTGGTACAGTTCTATTTAGCATGGCATAGTGAGTATTAAACTAATTGCATAGGTTTCAGATTTTCTCTGCTTTACTGCATTCTCTTAAAAAAGGATTCTCTCACCCAGTCATGTCACCTGGCTTAAGGTCCCACCCAATCTCCTTCACACTGCTCAATTTAAATGTTTTTAATCTGCCTATTTTAAGTATGGCATGACTCAGACTAAGTATAATTTACACATTTTTGTTCCAAATCTATTTATGTTTAGATGCTAAATAAAATATTTTTAGCCTAGAAAATTAACCATTAGACCTTGAGGATGGACCTGGTTGTTCCCCTACTCAGCCACTGTCACCAACGCTCCTCTGCTTGGGCACAGCAACAGTAAGAGACAGAAGGAATGGTAAGAGGCCATGGTAAGTAAGAGATACCAGTGACATAAACAAACCCAAAAAAGTCAGATCTCAAAGACTTGATTGTTATGAATATATATTAAAAGATACAGCAGTGCTATTAATTATTTGGACAACAGAAAAACCACTTGAAATTCATCTTCTAAACTGCATAGCAGTTTAACAAAGAGATATTTGGAACTCATCGGAATATTTTGCATTTTTGCTTTAAGAATGTTTTTCACATATAAAGTTTGCAATAAGAAAGACACTAATAAGCCCTTTTTTGCCTAATCATTCAGAACAGGAGACATTTGCAGCAGAACATAGCGTCTTCTGTGGTTACGGACATCCATTTTAATGGATTTTTTTTCCCTGATTTTTTTTAATGCATATATTGTCACAAAACATACTTGCTTTTATTAAATCTGTTATATGCAAAATCCTCTGGGAGAAAACTGGTAAGAAACAAAGTTTCAAAGCTTTTCAAGATAATCCTTATGAAAGCACCTATTAGGCATGTTTCCTTATATATATATATATATTTACACACATACACACATATATACACACAGAGAGCCACACAGAAGTTTGTACCACAAAATTCTATTACTTCAATTCTTATTGCACTAGAAATTTTACTTGCACAAATATACTGGTAGGACCCCAGCATATGTGAAGCAACACAACACAATCATTAACTTCCTTGACTACTCTTAATTACAAAGAAATAAAAGGTTTGAAATACAGATTATGTGGGATTTGACCTATTTCTAGAAGAATATATTTCCCAAAGAGTTGCCTCTACCCCATGAAGTCCTCAAAATCCACAGATAGAAACAAATTCTAATAGCATAGTAACAGTCTTGCTTTCAGAAATAGAGCAGAGAACTGTAAAATGCAGACTTGTAACCAGAAATTACTGCAAATGCCACAGTAACATCATCTCAGACACACGGAATGCATGAAACATTGAGAAGATCCATAAAAAAGACAAGAGCTACTAAAGAGAAGAAAAGTAAAGGAGCTACTTTTCCAGAGCAAGAAAATAGTGGAGAAACTTTTTCAGAATTTGAAAGTCATGGCACCATTTGATGCAGCTCCCTTGCCCAGCTTCCTCAGGACCATGTTGGATTTAAAACTGAGTTGTATTTGCCCCTGAGCCAGACCAGATCTCTGCACAGACTGAAGCATCAATGACAGAACTGTCTGGCAGCCACTACCATTTGCTCAGTTCAAACATAATTTGTAGCACAACTTCAGACAAACTTCTCAATGGCAACTGACTTAAAGAAAGAACGTAAAGTGTTCTGGCCAGAGGCATAAAAGCCTTTTGCTTATCATATGGAACTTCCAGACTCTCACACAGAAATATGTTTCCTATGTCTCTCTTAGTTGACCACATAACTTGATCACTAAAGCACTGCCAAAAATGCAATCACTTGAAGTCCGCTATTTTAAAATATCTTTCACCTTTTGTGTTAATAACTACATATTAAAGATTTTTCCAATGTCTAAAAATTTGCTTTTTATATCACACTCTTTTATAGCAATTTAATATTTTTACCACATCATACAGTATCACTAAAACTTAGACATGACAACGCAGTCATGTCACACACAAGTAAGCAGCAGCACATGAAGTAGTTTGTACATGTGCCTGAGCTTGGGGTTTTAGTATTTTCTCAATCTGCAGTTATTATTGCTTTAAGTCCAACAGTAAATGGAAGGAATCAGACAGACAAGTATTCACCAAGTGAAGATCATGATTTGACATTTCTCTAAGTACTTCACTGAGTTTGCAGCCTTTAGAGACTTTGTTACAGCATATGAAGCTATATATGTATTGAGTGAGGATGTTGAAACTCCAACTGCAGTTTATTTCAATCGATATTTCCTTTTTGAAGCTGGGGATTCTCATGTAGTGCTCATCTGACAGCCTTTGATGTGAACAGCATTAATAAATGTTGACATTTGGGTTGATTACTCTCCCTCTACAAGCACGAACTAGTCAGGCACTGACTAATCCCTTCTATTCCTTCTATTTGTGCTGCTGCTGTTTCTGTCCCACTTGCTCAGTTTTATCTGTAACTTTCAGGGTTCCAAAAATACAGGATTAGAAACCCTGACACTTACAAGATGTGTGATGTTATTTAGCACCAGCAAAATCTGTGAAAACAGTAACCAGAACTACCAGCAGTGGCATGTGTGTCTTTCTGATGTCTGTACAATAATTCCTACCGTAGCACCATCCCACCTTGGTTTCAGTGTAGATAAAACACACACTTTTGGGTTATTTCTTACTCAAGATGCCTTTTTTATTATTTATTTAAATTATTAAAAATATCAAATACTCTCCATCTCAAAACATTTGTAATTCATTTTATATTATAATTACAACACCCTATTAATAACCTAGAAATGTGTGAATAATTTACTCAGGAAAAAAACCACAAAGGATACATAAAAGCCAGAAAGGTCTTGGGAATCCTCCTTTCAGAATAAGAACTCAGCAAAAATCCTCTCCATGAAAAGCCGTTAGCTAACTGTACACTAATCTTCCTCCTGTTGAGTTGAACGTCAGTAATTCATTTAGAATCCTAACTCAAATTCATAGTGTGTTGCTGTTCCAAAAATGGAATCTGGCAGCTCATGGAGATTTTTTTATCTGAGGCTATAAAATAATAATTAATTATGAGGAAATAATCTCCATTCAGCACTGAGGACAACCACGAGAGTAATCACAATACAAAACGGAATGAGATAGCAGATAAAGTTCTGAAATGCAAACTAATTCATTTACAGGGCTTAAATACCCTTCTTTTAAGATACATTATTGATTGCTGCACTGGAAAAAGTTAATTATAACGTTTAATACAAATGTAAACAGGAAAAAAAACACATGTATTAAAACAGCAGTAATTGCTCATCTTTTCTCCATTAATATCAGCAACTCTTAAATTTCATCCATTCCTCAGCAGCACAGCTACCTGCAAGATCATCCTTGAGTAAGTTTATATAAATAACTCTTAGATCATTTCATCAGAAATGTTATTTCAGTTATACACACAACAGCATTTTGGACAATGACATTAAAATGGTCAGCACTTTTCTTATGAAAAAAATAATCTGATATTCATATTAACATATATAAATTAATCCCCTGCAAAGATTCTCCCTGAAAAGTCTGTTTGATTTTATATGAAAAAGTAAAAATTAAAATCACAACAGTTATGGGTTTTGGGGTTTTTTAAGATAGCGAAATAATCTTTAACTTGCCACTTCAATCTTTTCCTATTTTTGTTAGTTTTTAAACACAGTAATACTGGCTGTTCTGAACTCTAATTTACACACCCAAACTGAAGCAGAGATCTTAGTAAAAGCTTCCCTTAAGCAGTTTTTATGCCATTTGAGAAGAAATTAAACAATCTTTGCAGAAACTCCATAATTATTCATATAAGATGCAAAAATACATCATCTCAGCTGAGTAGTAGCCTTATGAATTAAAATATCAAAGGATCACTCCTGTTATCTTGATCTAGATTTGAAATAAAAATAATTAAATATATGCCATAGTGAATTTGTAAGATTTATCGAATTACATAATAAATTTTTGAATACATCTCCCAAAGTAAATCTTTATTAATCTCTATGTTAGTGTGTTACAACACAGAAAGAATTTAATTGTTGCCAGGAAATCCATCATTTTACCATAATGCTTTATCAGATGTTTGTTCAATAAATATCTGCTTTTTTACTGAAAGAACCAAAACACCATTTTCCTGAAAGTTGGAGGTGAAATCAGAGATGGTGCATTTCCCCAGAAATTCCAAGTTACTCTTAGGTCAGCACTTCTCCCAAAAGGATTTTCAACATTTTCTTAGAGCTACAAGCCTGCTATTTATTCACATTGTTTTCTTCCCCCTTTCTTTTCTGCTTCTGTTTTATCATTACAGGAAAATTTTTCAATAATAATAATAATAATCACTTTACCTGGAGATTTCTATCTGTACAATGTCACAAATGCACCAAAATCATTCTAGAAAGTAACTAATATTCCAATGCAATGATACTTTTTTTATTTAAAAAACAAAACAAAACCAAACAAACAAAAACCCACCAAAAAAACAAAACATGAAAAAACCTCGACAGAAACACAAACTAATGCCAAAGCATAGAATACACTGCAATGAGTAATTATGAAACCACAGGGGAAAATATTCATGTTTTAGATTATAAGCAAACACTGTAACATAGAAATTATGAGGAAATGATACTGATAGTACCAAGTAACACCCACAGCCAGTGCTTGTCACATTGACACCTGTTAAAGAAAACCTATATGGAATTTTCTAGGCATTCCAGGTACTGCAGCATATGCAAAATCCTAAACCATGCATTTAGGTGGAAAAGAGAAACCAATTGGAGTCATCCCTTTCCCTGACCTGACTGACCAAAGCTAAATAGCACATAAAGAGACTGTCAATTAGGCAACAATTTTTTCTTGTTTTTTCCCAGAACTTGGGAAAAGAAAATTTGTACAGCAGAGAGTCAGAGAGAGCTGCTGGTCAGTCTGGCTGACACCAAAGAACATCCACAGTTGTGTTTACAGTTATTCTGCCACTTCCTACCAGTTGATGACCCCCTGACCTTCCTTCATCCCTTCTGCTCCGTATCATCTGTCTTACCCCTCTTGCCATTCTCCAGCAATTCAGGGTTCAAAAGCCTCCAGTCTGAGCCAGAAATGATATCTTTGTGTTTAAGTGTCCTTCATAGAGCCGTAACACCCCACTGCAGTTAGTTCTGTAACTTAGTTAAGTTCTGTGTGAAGAAATGCTTCTTTTATTTTCTTTGAACACACTCCTGGTAATTTCATTTTGATGCCACCACTTGTCATATTATAAAAGACAGGGAACAATCATTCCCTTTCCACCTTCCCTATATTACTCATGATATCATTGACCTTTTCATATCCCTCTCTGACATTACTTTTCCAAAATTAACAGTCCTAACCCATTTAACCATTTTTCACACAGAAGACATTCTATTCCCTTGCACACTCTTGTTGCTTTACTCATATATTGCTAATGCATTAAATATTCTTCAAATGAGGACAAGGAGAGCATATGGAATTAAAAAAGAAAGCTCAACATGAACTTGTAGCATAACAACATTTTCTGTTTAGTTGTATACTCCTTTCCTAATAGTTCCTAATGTTGTGTTTGGTTTCAGGCCACTATTTAGCACTGTCCAGAAATATTAAAAAACCCAACTTGTGTTATTCGCTCCAATACCTTTTTTCAAAATGGTAATAGCTCATTTAAAGCTTGTAATTGAGTTTGTAAAATAAGACTGATGTTTTGCCATAAATTATTTCACATTCTTCAACTCTGAATTTCTTCTATGTCAATGACAGTTGCTCAGACAATTCCTCTCTATCACCTTCTCCAGCAAGATATTTGTGACTCTGATATTGTTAGATGTAAACACCTACCTGGAAACCTCTACTATCTTGAAAAAATACTGTAGCAATTCATAAAAACCGTGTTATGGTACAGCTTTTTAATCATTATAAGATATTTAATGCCAGAAACAATTGCCAGTTACAGTCAGTTTATTGGAATAGAGGAAACACATCACCTTTCTCAGTTAGATACTGAGTTGCAAATTGGGGTTGTCATCTGTCTGGAGGTAATCAAGGCAGTCCTGTTTTGACAATCCTGACTCTGAACAGAATAAACAAATTAAATTCTATCAACAAATGTCCAACAATCTGAATGAGGAGAGTGGGAAAACGGACAAATATCTTGCTTCTCGTATGTTTTGTTGCTTCTCTTGATAATCAAGTAACAGGAGAATGAGAGGAGGAGAGGAGCTCTTCCAAGAGAAGTTTCCATACCACCACTGAGACCCTCAATGGGAGCCATTGACAGAGGGCCTGAGTGACACTGATATCTGAAAAATGCTGTGATTCATGTTTTTCTCTGCTCAGTAAAGACTGTTTCTATTGCCATACAAAGAACACCGGAGAATCTTCTACTGCAAGTAAATGTCAAAAATGTCACTACACTGCATAAAGCCATGATTTATTATGATTATTGCACAGATGTCACAGAGATGAGTTCTGCTTTACTTTTCTGCTTATCTTTACTGAGAACTACAGGGTATGAGATTTGGTAGAAACGGACCTGAGAGAAATGCATGCAAGTGTCAGAAACATGGAATCCCCCTTGCACCATGGTGTCATGAAGAAGGCTGCAGATGCATATTCTCTGCCTGTTCCCAAAATCCCACTGGAAGTTTAAGTGACCTTATTGCTTTACACAAAAAATCAATATATACAAGCTTGATAGCATTTTCCATGATAATTTAATTCTAATTGAAATTCAGAGCAAATTTTTCTAGTTGTTTAAGAATGATGTAGAGCCCAACCTCTTTCATTTTTCCAAGAAAATTTAAACAACTGCAGCTGGGACTCTGAGTTATCTCAGGCCCTGAAAAGTGACCTGTGGAGATTCTGTCCATTAGAATCAAATAGCATCAGCAAAGAGCACTGAGAACAATATACTTTCCAAATATTCAATGAATAATGTACATCCCATTGCTTCTGTGGCAGATGTATTTCCAATTAAAGTATGCAAAGCTATAAAAACTTGCTTAATAACAAAATCCAGTTCCCACTGGATTAGTCCTGTGCCTACAAATATGAAAATAACAAGCAAGAGCTCACGAAGTTATACCACTATTAACCAGGTTTAATGAAATCATGGAGGTGACCATTTGTTTTAATAGGTTTATACATATATCCCCATTGCAATATAATGTAATTACACTATTTTTCCTTATCTGTTACTCCCTTGGAGTCCCTCCTTTGTAGTCATTTCTCTTGAAAAAGAATAAAAAAGGATGAAAACATCTACCTCTTATATTTTGAATCACATGATTTTTTTGGGGGGTTGAGTTTTTTTTGTGATTTACATTAAATACATTAAAATTACAGCATGATTTTACCTGCGTTCTTTCTTTCTGGTTTTTGGATGAAAGAGTCTCTGTCTTGAAAACATCTGTAGTTAAATTATAGCTTCTGAGACATAACAACCCCATCTGAACTCACAAGAGAAACTAACCCACAGGATGGCCCGAGATGATACACCTCAAAACTATCACAGGATGACAACCATTAGTTGGCATCGAAGTCCCTACAGAGCTGTAGTCAACGTAATCAGGTACAAGTAGCTTGTATTGTTGCCTTGTCAATACCAATTCAGACCACCCACTGGTTCTGACTTATTTCTTATTATTGATTCTGCATCTTTCCTGCCCCTATCATACAGCTAAATTCCTTCCAAAATGACAAAGCCTTGAGGACTTATAGACATTTCTCAAACTGTAACAAATTGCTATTCTTGTTAGAGTTCTAGCTGCAATCCCTATTGGAAAAATGTTATGAGAGAAATACCATCAAAGTGATCCCTGGCTGCTGATGCAGAAATGAAGACAAATCATTTTTAGTTAAAATCAGAAAGGGTAGAAATAGTTGCAGAGTGAGAGAATTTACTAAGTTACAGTCATTTATCAGAAACAAAGAAAGAAAGAATATTAATTAAAAACCCAAAAGAGTGTTTAAAAGTTTTGAAGGTCTCTAAGTCATTAGTTTATTAGTGCAGTTAAGAATCCCTATTTATTCATTAGAAATATAAATCTGGGATCATCTTGGAAGAAGTATTCTTCTTTTTTCTTCAGAAATCAGGTCACACATAATCAAAAGATAAACTTTATGAACTGAAATAATTTAGCAACTCAAGTGTGCTCTTCCCTCTTTTTTAAAATATCCGACCAGTATGTTCAATGTAATGAGAAGCATCAAGGGACTTCCATATGTTAGAAAGATACACAATGAGGACACAGCCATAGAGTCAACATTTAGATGCTCTAACAAAAGACAACAGAAAGAGAGAGGATTGCTTTCACTTTGTCAATTTTTTTAATAAGTTCTTATTGAAAAAAAATATTTTTTTTCACTCTTAAAAATAATATAAAAATCATGCTGGTTTTAAAAACAGGGGCTGCTGTTTGCTAAAACCAATAGATCATTAAAATGTGACAAGCTTGAAAATCTGCTCTGACATGTACATGGCTTGGCATCTTCAAATTTTTGGCATATGATGGATAATTAGTATAAGTAACAAAGAGAGGTTTGGGGGTTTCCCCACTTTGTGCAAGATACCACAAAATCTGTTAAGTGAGACTCAGGAGAGTCAACTCAGAGTCACTGGCTCCCCTCAGAGCTTCTGGTGATGAAATCCAAACAGAAGAAAAACACAGAAGTTGCCAGAGGCATTCACTAAGATTACAGCAATATTTCAATCTGAGTGTAGAACAGGCATATGAATCAAAAGTTTGCCAAAAAAACGGGTGGCAGAGATCAGATAATGAAGCAGGACAGGTTTTGGCCCATCAGGAACAGAAACATAGCTTGTCACATGCCTCGCTGGAACCAGAGCACAGGGAAAGCACACACTCTCTCTGTAGATGAAGGACTCCTCATCCTAGAAGGAACATCTTCCAGTGTGAAAGGACTAGTGACAGAATTAAGGAATCAACCAATCTATCTTAACCCCTTTAAAATGAAAATGGAAGGCATAATCTTGCATTACAGATCAGACCAGAAAAAGAGCAGCAGCGTTTTTAATAAGGGATGTGACAGTCAAAGCTGCAAGTCAGGAAGATGCCATTAACAGCAGGTTTTATAAGGAGCTGACAACAGAAAAAAGGACGGGAAACAAATTGGTCTGAGAGGAAATTACTGTTGTTGAGCGTAGAAACAATGAGATTATATGTGAGACTTTGGAAAGCTTGAGCATTACATGTAGAGTTTAAAACAGAAGACTGAACTGAGATGCTGGAAGGGTGGTTAGAACTACCTCAAAGCTCTTGCAGAGGAGAATGGAGTGAGAAAAGCCTGCAAGAGGAAAAGTCCAAGTAAAAAATAATGAACAGATTGGTAAACCTTGGACAAATTTTACTATACAGATCACGTCCATCACACACAGACACCCCTCATCTCTCCCTCCCCTTTTTCCTAGTACTTCCTCTACTACAGATTTCAAAATTTAAAACCTTCCTTCAGATGCCGTTGTAGACTGAACAACGCATCACTCATCTGTGGTTTTATCCTTTCAGTTAACAGCTCTTTAAAAGAGTTACCATACAACTATTTCTTAGGCTGATCTGTCACTAAGAAATTAAAAAGCATTTATATGCAGTAGCAGAAGCTATCAAAGGCTGAAGAAATTTTGACTTAGTAAAATTACACAGGTGCCATAGAAACATCAGAATAGAATAACTATATAGCAATAATCAAAGAATGCCCTCCTATGCTGAATAGGAGTTCATCTAGTTAAGCTGGGCAATATAGTTTCTTTCCTCATCACAATTTTAAAATTAGAGATGACTGTACTGCAGTAATTTGTTCTGATCCTTACAGACATTGTAACTACTGTAATACAGATAGTGATATAGTTAGCTGAAAAGAATTATTAAAACTTAAGTTATTAATATATAAAAGAGTTAAACAACACAAGATAAATGTTAGTTGCTAGTGTTCATATGATGAATTCTTGTGCTGGTTATTATGCCAATGGGACCAAATAAGGCTACTCTGCACATGTAATGATAGGAAATTAAAAGCTTGGTTAAAATAAATCACATTTTTAACATAGCAGTTCCTTCAGCTGAGGCTCTAGTTGATACATTAGATAGCCCTGTACACCTTCACCCTGACATAGTCTTATTTGGAACACTTTGTAACATTCCCATTTTGTCCATGAAAAGACATTTTAATTGAAAAATCATTTGCCCATAAAATTATCATCATCAATTTACATTCTACAAAGGGACTGCATGATGACCATAAAACAATTTGCAAGTGGATTCATTTTAGCCACTAAATCACTTTACATTATTCTGTGAACAGAATGATTAAAGCAGGTTAGAGTTTTGCTGGCAAAATAATTATGTTGTTATGCACTTCAGCCACACAGATACTTGTAATAGCTAGTCCATTTATCTTGGTGACAGAACATCTATACTAAATGGGTAGAATACATTTTATTTACTTGATGTAATTCATTTAATTCACAAAATACTTTTAAACTTAGTTTTTGTCATCAGGATAGCTTTTTCTATTTATTTATTCAGCTTTTCTTTTATTGTATTTAGCTGATCAGAATTTGTAAGTGAGTTTCAAGGAAAAGTAAGAATAAATTTTCTAGTGGAAATAGTTCAGCTCTACAGCACTTATGTTCAGATTAGGAAAAATCTACATAAAACCCTGCTGTAATCTCCCCTATTACTTCAGCAACACTAAGAGCTCATTCCCACTCTCACATTCTGGACTGTGACCAGTATCCAGCTCTTGGTATTTGATCATTGATAAGTGCAGGGTTGCTTGACAACATACAAACATAGATAACAGCTACAATAATCAATAAATGGCACTGGTAATTTTACATCTCTGTAATAAGGATCTCTGACTGTTGGATTCAGTTGAACCTACCACAAGTAAATTATTTATGTTGTCTGCATTAGATAATACATTCAAATATGTAAACCTGGACATTTAAATCTGAGTTCCTCAGTTAGTGAGGATTCCAAGTCCATTTGTAGGGATCCTATTGGTGTAAAAATAACAGGAGCAAGAAACACTCTGAAGCCTGACACCACCCCAGAGAACCATCCCTTCCATATTCTGTAGTTTCAAGGTAAGAATAGTTAAATGCCTGGTTCAGATTTGTAAACATGCTGAGAATGTCAAACTTTTAAAGAAATAGCCAGAAAAAAACCCTTATTTACTGGAAAGCAAATTAATTCTAAGATTCACAATGCTATTTGAAGTTTCCAGCTCAAAAAGAACACAACTAAGTAGGCACACACACCTAAGTAGGAAGCACACCCCTGCATTTTTATATTTCAAAGTCCAAAATCAGCATGGACATATCACTGAAAAAATATAAATACTTAAAAGGAAGTGAAAAGAACATTCAAGTCTCACACAACTTCCCTTCTACCATGATTAGCTATAACTTAGATTTAACAAAGAAAAACAAACAAAACCTCCAAAAAAAGCATGGAAAAATTTCTACACATACACCCTTTCACAACCCTCTCACACTTCAAGAGACATCCTGACTTGAGGAAAAAAGAAAAAAAAGTATTTTCACTTCCCCACAGGTTTGTTACACCAGACCCATCACTTCCTCACAAGCACCTGTCACATTTTTTCAATTTACCTGGGGCTCTTTAAAGTTTTTGTTATTTGGGGGGGGTTTTTTTGAAGGAGTAATACATTTAGATGAAGAGCAATGCACCAATAGCTTGGTGGGCATAACAGCCTATTTTTATTTGCTGTTCAATTCATTTTTTTTAATCTGAAGAAACTGGGCTTGTAGCAATACCATTCCCATTAAAAGAACTCACAAACTGGTTTCATTCCACAACTGCACAGACTTTATAAACTGACAGGAGCATTACAACTCTCCAAACACACTCCATTCTCATTAGATAGCTAATCTAAAACCAATCAACCAAAACACAGAGAACAACTGCACAGAATACAAATCTTTTACTTGCAAAATGGAACTCAAATTAAAGTAAATCACAGTTAAATCTCAGATCTAAGTGACCACTTTTCAAAAATAATTTACTGCAAAAAGGAGTAGCTGGAAAAATCAGGTATTTTCCTTAGTAGTATCAGCAATCATTTACCCATGTAACCCATTATTATACTTAACTTCAACAACAACATTATGTAGGCAATAATCTATAGGCTGTTAACACATATTTAACAATAGTGGAATAAACAGACATTGTTAACAATAAATGTCAATATTGAATAATTAAAATTATTTCTACTTAGGTGGATATTGTCTGAAGTCAAATTTTACATTTCTCTAATTCCTAGTATATTACATATCTACTAAAAAGTGGTTTCTTTTAAGCACTCCAAGCTATTTAAAACACAGCACTGACTGTGATGAGGGACATTTATGTATCTGAGCAGATTACTGTGGGTTTTAGGATGTTTTTTTCAAGCCACAGGACATGGAAGCTCCAAATCCATTAACCAGCTGCAGAAGGGGTAACAAAAGGAATTATTTTGTCACAAGAAATTCTAGTGTTTGGAAAAAGAAACAAAATATGCAGTTGTTTACCACATTCTGGATAGTCAATCCTGAAGACTAAGTCCTTTTTAAATATTCTGTTTCCTCAGACTTGTATGTTCACAGCTGGCTCGTCAGGGCAAGACTACGTAAAGCTTGTATAGAGAGCTTGAGATTTTGGGTTTATTGGAAGGGGGAGGTAAATAAAAAATATAAATAACTAAACCTGAAACTTTGAAAACTTAAAGGAAGAATACTTCAACTCTTCCTTTATTTCAAGAGTGTAACCTGAAGTACTCTCTTACTGCATTTGACCTACTGTAGGAACTTCCGTGGCTGATTCATTTCAAAACTTGGTTTCTCTGTGTATTTAGTGAGGGCCATAAATGATGTCTGTCTTCACTCCTAAATCAGTTTGAAATCCACAAGTGAATGGTCAAACAGGATTTATAAATAATAGCAAGCCATAAATACTAAAATTTTTGTCATGATCATTGTTTTCATAGAAACCTACAATTATATGGTAGGTATATATCAAGGTAGTCCGTGGAAACAATTAGTAGGTTTATGTTTGTCTTGTAAATGAACAGCTCATCATATATTCCTTTGCATACATCTTACTGGCCCTCTTAAACTGTACTGTGGCTGCAACAAGCTCTTCTAAATATTTATGATTATGAAATCTTAATTGCCTCTTAGTAAATGTTAGAAACATTGCAAAGAAAGACAAAGCTGACAAGCAGCATTTTTCAATTAATTATTTCTCCCCATCTCTTCTGTTATGTTTCAACAATTCTACTCAGTAGACCCTCTAATGCCTTTCTAGTATGCTCTTAAAATAATATCATTACCAATTCCTTTATAAAAGCTTTAGGTTAATATATGGATATTCAGCTGATGGAAACTATCTGATCTCTCATGAAAACAAAATAAGCAAGATCAATTCATATCACTGAACAAAAATATAACCTACATCGTTTCAAAACAGTCTCCAGTTCTCAGTATTCTGCAATCCAAGTGTCGTCTAATAAAATACAGTGGTGGAATGTATGCTTCTCTATATGATTTCAAAGATCAAGGAGGCCAGGATCAAGGAAGCCAATAATAATATCTAGGTACATATTATTAATCATTGGTACAGTTTTTGCTATGGAAGAAATGTGTTTATGTAAATAATGAAGGAAGGGGGATAACAAACCATACCCTTGAACACTAAGGAAAGAATATAAAGCACAGCAGGGGATATTTCTTTCTTGTAGGTGTTCAAAAACTCTGCTAAATCATATCATTCCCAAAAGTGATTTGGAGCTTAATCATTTATTTAATTATGAATAAAACAAACGGTGTTAGAGTGATGAAAAGCACAAATACACTTGGAGGCCCTAATATGTAAATACAGTTGCATACTGTAATAAAACCTGCACAGATCTCTGCAGCCAATGGTTCAGAGCACTCAGATGCACTTTTGGAAAAGCATAAACGATGCAAAAACCTGTAACTGCAATGTCAGTCATGGTGTCCATAAAGAATACCAAGTACAAAATCATATATTGATTCATTGACATGGGGCTTTGGCAAAATAAAAGCCGACAAAGCCAAGAGCAGAAGCACAGTGTGCTCTGCTGGGGAGACTCCTCACCTGAACAAGAGGGGGAAAAAAACACGGCTCTCATAACCAAAAATCAAGCCCATTCAATCAATCATTTGTTCCAAAAATCCCATTTTTCACAACACACATAAAAATATTGGGAGACAGAAGACCATCCTGGAGATAGTGCTTCAGTGACTTCTAACAATTCCAACTTGATTAATGGCTCAATAGCCATTACTTATATAATTCACCATAAGCGATCTTAAAACACTTGTTCATGCAAACTGCCATTGTTGAAAATGACCAATTGAACCATTTGTCAAAGAGAACTAAAAGGGCTCCTGAGCACAAGTGTTCTTAATCTTTTGGGGGTTTTTTTAAGATGAGGATTCAGCTACAAAATGTGTCTCTGTAATTTAAAATGGAACAAGAACTGCAGCATAAGTCAATAGCTCTCCTCAATTACTGGATGTGATCAATTCAACCTGAGGAAGCTGTAGCTTTCTCTGCCAGAAAGATAAATAAGATATCTCATTCTAAACTGAGGCACAAAGGAAAAACCCACCCCTATATTGTGTGAGTTCTCTCACAGCAACAGTCAATAATCCAGAGTGTAAACTTTAAATTCAACTGAACAAAAAAAAAGCATGCAACTATCAGAAGCTTCTTTCGAGACTGAATGGTATTTATATTTGGATGTTAAATGAAACACTGGAAGGAAAAAAATTAAATAAAATAATAAGGAAAATTACAGAAGTATCAACCACTCACCACAGCCAATAATCAACAATAGCTTTTGTAAATAAATGAATTCACAAGTCACATGTCTTATAAATTGCTTCTGTATTCTGTGACAAATCAATAAGACAATTCTTTTACAGAGAGGAAAGCTCTTATTTGCACATAAATATTCCTTTATATTTAATCCAGCTGATAGAGTTACATTGCTTAATTAACCAACATAACACTGAAGCAACCTCACAGCAATGAAGTAAAGAAGTTAAATAACAGCCCTCATGGACATAATGTATTGCTGTGTACCAATGTTCACTGCTGATGTGAGGCAAACAATTTAATGTGCACTGTTAAAAGACCCAAAATGCACTGATAATAAAAACTGAGTACAGACCCAGAGTGGAAACTAATCCATTTGTGAAAACTAATATGGTCAAGGCAGAACACATCTTGTACTGATCTGAAATACTGCAGAAGACAGCAAGTCCACCAAGGTAAAAACAGGCAAAATAATTGTCTTATTGTGTGTTAGTTGACCCCCTAAAATGCAAAACCCACCTCTCCTCATGACAGGCTGACAATGCTTAAAATCTTCAACAATATGAAAAAATCGTATGAACTTTTCACTCTGATGTTGAATGACCAACTAATGGACTGACACTCAAAGTGTGTTAGTTTGGCAGATTTGTCTCCCTGGGGAAATATGTTCTACTCCAGCACTTCCATTTTCTAAAATCTTCCAAATAATTTTTTTTTTTTTAAGTCTGTAATGGCCTTGTGGAAATTATGACCTCAGTTGTCCTTAGTTAAATCAATAAGCCAGCATCTTTCATAAACCATCTTAGTTTGTGTGGCTGTATGTGATCAGGAACCCAATGACTCCAAATTATCAGTACTGGTATGATTTGGAACTGATGACCATTAAACCAGAGTGGTCTAATCTTCTTGTTTAATTCAAATGGATATAATTTCTAATGTCTCTTGAAAAAGATTCTGATTTAGTCCCAGGTTTGTGGCACAACAAGAGCTCACTGATCTGGATTTTTTTCACATTAGAAATTAACTGTCCTGAGTCTGTTCTTCTAATGCATATATGATTTTCATGTAGAGGTTCCTGTCATGCATTGTTTCAAATCACTTCTGCTGTGCATTATACATAGTTCAGTAGCAAATGCAGGGAAAATTGTGTTGGCAGATCAAGGAGAAAATTCTAAGGCAGGTGCTCTCATCCATTTTAGAAGTCCAGCCTGCTTCTAACAAATCTAAATTGCAAGTGACATCACTGGGAGGGGAAAAACCAGCCCCATCGTACCTTTCTGCTTCCAACAGTTAGTTTAGTTCATGTAAAAGAGGGGATTCTACTGCTCTTTTAAACTACCTCACTTTCCCTTTTAACATGCTTTAAAATCCACAGATAAAAATTATGTACTATACATATTCTATTACTGTGTTTGAGTGTCTGATTTACATCTGCAATGACCACAGCTCCATGTGCACTTTGGCCAGTTGCATGTGTTCTTTCAGTTTGCGCACAGAAGAATCCAACTTGTTTGCACAATTATACTCTTTATTTGCTTGAAGTTTCCAAACTCTGTTTCCAGATTGTTTCCATTCATTCAAAATATGCTTTTCATGAGAGGGACCCAACAACTCAACTGAAAGTCAGATAAGTACAGAGCCAAAAATCAGGGCCATGTTCACAGGGGAAATATTATCAGATGAAGACTTTTTCTCTAAACTAGAACTAAACATTATTTCTCTGAATTAAATGGTAAATTTAAAGACGATAGGAGGGAAAGATAATACTGTTTTTCCATTAAAAGCCATTCCAAGTAAGATAACTATCAGCTAAATTAGATAGCAGCTAAATTAGATAGCCCAGCAAGATACAGCTCTAAGCAGTTATAAAGCATTTATCAGAATTGTACTTAAGCCTAAGGCCAACTTGACTATAGACAGTAGATCCTATACAGTGGATATGTTTTCTTGCCATTAAACATTCAGAAAAACACTTTATCTACAGGTTTGTATGGAAGCACAGCACAATCAGACAGCAAAATAACCCACAGTCACTCATGTAGCAGGTGGAAAAAAGAGGAAACTTTTTCACAACAAAATATCCCATCTACAAACAATGATTGCATCTGTTCTCCTGCATGTAAACCTTATTTAAGGTACTCCTCTGTAAAACATTACTGGAAAATCCACCCCATCAATTCACAGTCATCATATAAATAACATAAACAGCAAAGCACATATTAACATGCAGTAATGATTGGATCCAAATGGCATTTCATTTTTCTCCTGATCTCTTTTAAAGAACAACTATCTTCCACGTTTTTCCTCTTTTCTCTCGCAGAGGACCTTTATACCATCCTCTGCTATGACTCCTCAGACACAGCAGCAGAATAATTTCAAGCCTTGGATCAATGTGGCATTCCTGGAACAGTGGTAAGCTCTCTAAAAATCTCCTTCAAATATATTATTGAATCTCTTAATATCAGATTATTTTAGGCCATTAAGGTCTAGAAGTACCTATAATTGCTTAGTTAGTCCAATATATTCATTTTCTAGAATGAGTAGTGTAGAGGAGGGAGAAGATGACTTTGTGTTGCACAGATAAACAAGATTGTTGTTTTCAACTTGAATGGATTCCATAGAAGTCTTATGTTTCCAAGACTACTGATGGAGTAAGTGTGTCATCACTCCTGTTTGCTGGTAAAATTAAGGAAAAGCTACCACAATTACGCAGCTGAATTCAAAGCACTGCCAGTGTGATTCCCTAAAGCTGCTTTTTGAAGTAGGAAATAAATGATTTTTTCTCTTTTGTTTGCTATGCCAAGAACAGATAATGCAGCACATTCAGTTAACATTTGTCCCTGAAGCACATTATTCCTCCAGGAGTATTATGTGGGAGTAGCACAGACATAATGTTTCAAATTAATCAGGAATAGGATTAATCATGCAAGAAATAGAAGTTAAAATGTAATATTTAAAAATAAAGTTATAGCAGTAGAAATGTATAATTAAAATATTCTTCCTAGATACCATTCCTGCTGCCTTGTTAAGTTTGATTTTATCAGTTACCTTCCTCTATTTTTTTTAATTTTTCAGCTTTATTGCCTTACAGTACAAACCTACCACTTATTGAAGCCTAGTTAGAAATGCCTGAGCCTTTTTCTCTATTCCCTCATTTTTTAGCAAAATGTAACAGCTTCAGAAAGATTCTGATCTGCCTGGTAGATCTCAGGGGACAGTGAGTGTGGAGGGACAGGGAGCAGCACCGAGAGGGGAAGGGAAGCACTGAGCAGCTGGATAAAGGGAGTGTTGTTCCTGGTGAGAACCAATCACAAAAATTAAAACAGAATTTTAGAGCACACTGAAAATAATGCCTTCTAAGTGCCAGCAATAAGCACAAGAAATGTGAACACAATTCATAACACAAAAGGGTAGCAAGGGAAGGGCGAGTGGGAAGGTTCACCAAGAGTTCTGTTATCTGAATGTGGAAGAATATTCACATTGCAGAATTCACATGTCAATCACTCAGTCAGCATTGCTATAATTAGAAATACAGACTAGCATGTTTATTCCTTCCTCCTCCTCACATGCGTATCTTCATTTCTTCAAACACCTTTAATTTACTAACGCCAGGTTTCTCAGTGAATTCTTCCAGGACCTCACTAATTCCTTCAGCTGCAATTTCCGCTCAGTATAACACAGTAACAAGAACATGACATTATTTGAAGGAAAGATGTATAATGAACTACTGGCAGAAGAACAGCAAATGAAACATTCATTTCATGTGCATATTATGAATGTTGTTGTATGTATTTGCCACAATGAGTACAAACAGTAACACTTTACCAATGCTTTATTTGTGCATGATCGTGCTGAAGCACTATGCAACTGCTTCCCTGGAATCACATTTTCTCTCTCCACCCATTTTGTTCTTCATAACTTGCTGTCTTGCTATTTTATCCACCCAACATCTTATACCTCCTAATGTTTACACCAAATACTAATGAAGGACCTTTATCTTTTTGGTCTGATAAGGGATTTCTTTTTCCCACAATGATGATGATACTAAATATGCCAGATGAATGTTATTGTTGCTTTCCTACCAAGACACCAAATGAAATCTCTTAGGAGATAAAGTGCTAAGTGTTTTATCTAGTCCATGGTTTTAATCAGACAGTATAGTCCTACTTTAAAATGTATAATACAAATCTATACAGATCTCAGGATTTTAAAATACTAAAACTGTTGCTCAGTTAAAGTGCTGTCACACTAAAAAAGGAAGACTTGCAGCTAGTATGAGTAAGGCATTGACAAGTTTCACATGAACAGGCAGGGGATTAATCTGTAGAGGTGGGAAAATATTTAAGAGCTCAGAGGTTTACAGCTAGCAGCTTATTTAGAAGTTCAGTCAAGCACAAGTTTTATACAAATGGGAAGTGCTCCAAACTTTGTCCTTCTCTTCTTGGAGCACCTTCAAATATAACAGAAATGAAGAAGAAGCTTCACACTCCCAGGAGTGCATCCAGCAGGTTGCACCAGATTATTCCCCTACACCTTGAGTAGTGGGTCTGTTTTGGGGTTCCCTGTTGACAAGCTGGGGTCAGTGTAACAGTGGGCCACCAACACGTGTGTCCTGGAACAGCTGAGGCACATGGAGAGGCCGGAGGAGCCGGGTTTGCACCAGCCGAGAAAGTGAAGGCTCAGAGCGTTTAATTGCAGTTTCAATTACCTGAGGGGTCGGGTCATTGGAAGTGGAGAAGTCACAAGAGGTCTCAGAAGGGATGGAACAAGAGGCAACAGTAACAATCTTCAAACATTGCTTTGCTGGTCTTTTCTGTGATGAGAAACACCTGCCAGAGGTATCCCGCCTAGAGCATAGTTTTGAAAAAATAAGCACAATTTGCCCCTTCAAGGTAAAGGTGATGCTTTAAGAATCAGTGAGAAAGGAACTGGTTTTCAACAGAAACTTGTATATAATCAAATAATAAAGTCATTTTAAAATATAAATATTTGTAAATATGAAATAGTAATATTTATCTCTAATAAATTCTTCTAAATAAAAATACATCTCTTGGGGGTGCATGCTCAAATTTTTTGCTGATGAAGGGCATGTTCAGAAAGCTTGGAGACCACTACACTGGGGAATCGTACAACCAATGGAATTCACTCAATCTGAGTGCACCTTAGGGCAAGTTCATCACTCATGCAAAGGAAAGAATTCAATTTCACAGAATACTCAGCACTGCAACACTGAACTGGAAGTATATTAAAATTCAAGACAGAAACTAGAAACTCTAAATAAAGCTTGACTTACGTGAAGGCGTCCAAAAGATTTTTGTGGATTTAGTAAATTATTCTTCATGCATATTGCAGAATTTAGGACTCAAAAATCCCACTACTGAAAATCTGGACAGCTTAGTTATTCAGCTAAATCCTCACACCAGCAGGTGGTAAAGGAATCCAAAGCACACTTCATTTTCAAGGAGGCACAGCTTAATGTCAAGATATTTTAAGCAGGGGCTAACTGTGCCCTTTTGTATAAACATTCCAATTAGTTAAGCCTGTTAAATGGGAGGCACAGCACATTGCTCCAGAAAGTTTTAAGGCACTATTTAATGTCAGACTTGCAAACATTTAGCAAGATAAACTCCAAAAGCAAATTCAGCTGAAGCTGTAAAAGAGGGGCTGGAAGAGACAGGAAAATCCCGGGAGTTACTCTGCTGTATTATTTCAACTGAAATAGCCAGGTAATTTTAGCCTGGACTAGCCAGGAAGTAATTTCACCACAGATCTACTTGCTGGAGTCAAACTACAGTTTACAGTAGGTCACATTAGAGTTATAACCCTCACCTTCCATTAAAAAGAGAACAAAGTCTTTTTTTTTTTTTCTAATACAGAGAAATAGCTACAGATATAAACCTTTATAGATAAGGAAAGAAGACAGATATGATTCTTTAAAACATTTTTTCATGTTCAATGGGTATTTTGAGGACTAAGAATTATTTTAAAAACTTAAACACTTTACCTTCTCTTTGAAATTTTCATTCTGATCAATAAAAAGGTTTCAATTGTGTTAAATTAATATAATTACAATTAATATCGGTTTTTAGTTTGATTTCTTTTCTCCCAAATAGCAGAAAGACTATGAGGAGCAGAGGAGTTTAAAAAAAGGGTGATTTGAAGCTCTTTTCATTGCCCATTTTCACCTCTGATCCTTTTTTTTTCTTTTAAAAAGCAATTTTTCCTAAAAAAAAAAAAAAAAAAAAAACCAAAAAAAAAACCCAAAAAAACCCACAAAAAACCCCCCACAAAAACAAACCAACAAACCCAAAAAACGACTTCTAACCTCAATTACTACACTTGTTAGGAAATACAGTTATTTTACAATGTCCCTGCAGCATGTTTTATACTAGACAGAATAAAACAGTGGTAAGCTCTAACAAGACTTTAAGCGAATTCTTGTTGCAGAATGTTCTTGCATTCCAGACTGAACAGCACCTCATTATACACATTTGTCAAAAAGTTCTCAACAACTTGTTAGGATGCTTTAAAAATGTCAAATGAACACCATTGGGTCCTCCATGTAAAAATTGTATTGAATATCACCTTGTTTTGCATAATTGCCTCTTATATTCCACTGTCTTTAGATTTTATTTCACACCCCCCTTCTCTATTTCCAGCTCCAGGGATCTGGTAGGAGTCCCACATGCAACAACCCAGAATCACTATTTAGCATAAACAGTCAAATCTCAATAGCAATTAGAAAGTATCCATAATTGTACCAGCTCTTCAATACTGGGCTGTTTAAGCATTCAGAGATTGCCACAGTGAGAAAGTTTATTGGGAAGGTTTTCAGGGGCACCTGCTGATATTTTGTACTCTAAGAGCTGTGGTGAGTCTGTGACTTCTGCCTTTCTAAACATTTATCTACCCTGTACAGGAGTCAATCTCATCATCCTCCCAAATAAAAATATACATCTCTCTTCAGACTATGATCCCCTCTTACTTTCATGAATTATAAAGTAGAGAACTGATTTAAGGTCTCCGAATATCAATCCCTTTGGCATCTCTACACACAGAGATTCCTTAGTTATAAACATGGGTCCCTTAATAATTCAAGAAACTCCTTAGCTGAGCCTTTGATCGCTTGGTATTTCAGGAAAATTAAATTATATTTATCCTAGATTTTTTTTTTGCTTATTTCTGATGGTTCTAAGGCCAACTTCACAAAATCTTAATGTACATTAACCCATTGCAAATAGAAGGGATGCCTTCTTGACTAAAAACGATTCTTGAATAAATTTGATGAAATAGCGCACAAGTATTAGAAACATGCTGAAGAAAATCTCTGTGTTGCCAGAACTTGTATTTACACATATTTCTTTGCAATATTTTCCTTAATCTTGTTCAAAACACCTGAAAACCCTTAACTTTTCCCAGCAAAACAGGACTGACAATAATTGAGTAACTTCTATTAGCTGGAAATAAGCAGGATCTATTTTTAAAACGTTTTCAGAATAAGAAAAGTGATCTGAATTTTGTAAACAGCTGCAATCAGCAAAGACTTCTGTACCATTTGGTCACTTCAGTGTGTTTTTACTTGCATGTAGATACATAAAAATAAGCAAGCAATGAAGATACTGGAGATAAATTCTCCTGAGTCCAGCTGAATCAAAACAATAAGCAGGCTGCATGTGAAAATTAGCTATAAACTTTTCAAATAATAGAAATAAGGACATGGAACAGAGAATATGCACTCTTGATCAACTACCAACACAGGCTGCTGTTTGCATTGCATCCTAATTAGTATTAGTTATTACAAATTCCAATTAGAGAGTTTTACTTTAAAAGAGATTAAAAAATTAGATTAAAGTTTCTGTATTTTTCTCAAAATGGTATTCATATCAGAATCTTCTCAGAGACTGTTTGGGAAGATGAAATCCAAATTTCAAACACTGAAACAAAATCCTTGCTTACATCTTCACCCCCAAAAAAGAATGAATCTGTAAAATATTTAACATATTTTGTTTCTAATAGCCCCATTTCTAGAGCTTATAATTGTTCACAGATGCATCTTAATTGGCTTGTTCAGATTTATTAATGATGTCATTACTAATTACAATGCTTAATAATCCATCTCAGGTAGAATTCCAAGAATACATCCACAAAATTATGTTTAACATGTGAAGATGGAAATGTTAAAGGAGGGGTGAATATTAAGCATGTATCAAAAATCAAGAATGAAGACAGGTGATTCAAAAAAAGAAATGGGTACCTGAAGAGAGAGAACAAATGTTGGCAACTGACTCTGGACTCAAGGCAAAGCTGCCCTTTCATGATCAATCACAGCTCTTTCCTTTATCATGTGCTTATTTGGATGCAGAACTGGATTTGTGCTTTTTGTATCTTTTTTAGTAAGTTATCATTAAGATGGAAGTGCCTTCCTAGTCCAAATGGATTAATTCAGATCCACTCTGAAAGACAATTTTGTCATCACAAACTCAAGTTATTGAAATGGAAGCTTTTGCAGAAAGCTTTATGGAAGATTTCTCAGACTAGTAATCACTCCCACTGAGCCCAGAACATCCCTCTACCCAGGAACTTCTGAGAGAAGTCCAATTTCAAACCTGTGTAATGCCTCATTTTGAATATGACCTTCAGTATTTCACACGGCCGACAACTGCTCAGTGACAACTGCCTGTTGTCCCGTGTCCTTCCCTCAGTTTGTTGTAGTCAGAGTTTAAGCACAACTACACAAATACCAGATATTCTGAGAGCATGCACATTTCTTCTTAGTGCACATCTGCTCACCTGTGCTCCAGACATTTCTGAATCAGTGCAGTTACACTCTCACAAGTTTTATTAAAGGCTCCAACAGGAACCCAGTTCTCATTATACACCAGAGAGAGGGTTGTGAACATCCCAATCATAGGAAAAAACTTTAATCAGCATTTGCTGATTTGCCTTTTTAGATAAGAGTCCAACCATGAATTGAAAAATCAAGTCTTATTACTCCCACTGCTTTCATAATTAATTGCTTGTGAAAAAGTTAATAAGGTTTACAGAAATGTAATGTAATGTAGCCCAGAAATGTCAGAACACTAACACAGTCTAAGAAATGGAAATTGCCTTTTAAAAACAATTCTGTTGCTAATTTAACCATAGTGTTTATTGTTAGCACGTTTAAAGTCCCTTAATTAGAAATTGCAAATTAGAAACTATCATGTCTAAGGTGGTTTTTAATAATTAAAGAAACCAAGATACTTTAAATTGAATCACCAAACCTTTGGAGAAGTCATAGAAATAAGCAAAGCTCAAATAATCTACGGTCCTTTAATGAGATAATTGAGACCATCAAAGAGAAAAGAAGCAGTCAAAACACACAAGAAAGAGAATCAAATTTCCCTCTTTCTTTTTCTGGATTTTTAATTGGAAGCCATTTTTCAATACTGAATATTCTGTATTCAAATGTTACTTTCAAAAATATGGGTAATTTCAACAAGGGAATCTACAGTTATGGTCAAAACCATTTAAGGTATCCGAAGGACAGGAAGTGACTTAATGAACGCAAAAGGATTTTTTTTTTTTTACAGAATGATGAACTAAAAGGAATCTTTCTAATTTTTTACACACTGCACAGTTACAGTGGTCAGGCTGCACAGTGCTGGCCAGAGATGTACCAAAGCATTCTGGCACGACAGCTCTCCATGTACCACTCAATTAGCACATCCTCAATAGATCATTTTAATGATTTTTATTATTTTACCTGCAGTTTTAGAGTCAGACAACACACAGGGGCTTTAAAATGTTAACCCCTTCTGAAACCCTACTGAAGTTTGTGAGGTCTCTCATGTCATCCTATAGTTTGATCAGCTTCCCACCAGCTTTAGCAGAAGCTGAGTGAGGCCTTACATCTGCTTGTTGTACATGTATTCTCCAAGTACTTGAGAGAATTTCATTTTTAGTTTTAAAATGCTTAAAACATAACGTTTATTTGGCAGCTTCAGTCTCCAGTATTAGCCAACCCACACTTAAATGTAAGCAAATCTCTCTGGGGTTTAGATTTTACTGGAACTCTTAACAGAAAAGCCACAACTAAGGAATGCTTCTCCTTGACTACAATTCCAGTTTACACATAAACAGTCTTGGCAGCTGCTGGCAGAGGTGACACTGCCACAGGAACTGTGTCATCTTCACACTGTACCTGCACAATCATCTCGACTGTGATCACATCACACCAACAGTGCAAGAAATGTGACGACTCTTTGGTTTCAATCTGTTGTTGTTTTAACTCTGCCTTTGGCTTCTACACCAGGAAGGTTCATTTCTTACCGTGCACACTAACACAGCTGTATTTTACATGCCTCATAAGCAACAATTACGATGAATATAAGGAAAAAGACTTCACTGTTATTTCATAGAATCATAGAATTAACTGGGTTGGAAGAGACCTCAGAGATCATCAAGTCCAATCCTTGATCCAACCCCACTGTGATTACTAGATCATGGCACTCAGTGCCACATCCAGCCTCATCTTAAACACCTCCAGG
>JAWWLV010000021.1:6862548-6910049 GCA_035041135.1 Platyrinchus mystaceus
AATGGCTGCATCCTTCTTGGAGGGTTCTGTCTGTGTCAGCACACTCCTAGTGGTAATAGCAGTGATGGCTTTCATTTATTTTGAAACCATTACCGGTTTCAGTTGCAATGTGAGGGAAAGGAAAAAGAAAAGGTTCACCTGAGAGGCCTGGGAGGTGGCTGGGCCCCGCCTGTTCGCCCTGCCTGTGCAAACTGCCGTGCCAGCCCTCACTGCCGTGTTCGCCGCTCGGGTCGCTCGGCTCCCTGGACAGGTTTACACACCCTTCTCCAGTACCTGCTACCGAGCCTGTCCCACCCCTCACCCACCTCAGTGGTTCCCGCGGAGAGGCCAAGCCCAGGCAGGAATTTATTTGACTAGAAAGAAACTAACCCAAGTAAAAAGCGATTTTAATTGCAACAAAACCTGCTCTGTTTCATCAGTGTCTTAATTTTATATGATGTTTGTTTTCCATGTTTGCAGTGCACATGTATTCATTATAAAGAGAAACATGTGAAAACTCAAGATAATATTCTTGTCTCTCGATCTCATTTGATTTCTTTTTAGGACTCTTTTTGCTGTCACAAGAAGAGTTCTCATCATACCTGAATAGTGTTAAAATGAGTTAAAGATGAGACAATCTTTAACATTTTAACCAGCTTAATACCAGCACTACCAGCCTCACAGCACCCCTTCCAGCACCCTAATCAGTTCTTCTCCCAGCTTCCATAGGCAATAGTCCTAAAGAGAAACAAACACATTTCTCCCTCAAAATTCAAGATGAAAACCTCCCATTCAACATTAAAATTGTCTCCAGGGTATATTTAGTTTTGCCACCTTTTGAAACATAACGTGTCCTTTAGTGGACAGTTATAAGAATTCATTTATTCACCACTATGTGTAACTATGATCATGATGCCCACATATTTTTTAAAAAGTTTTCCTTTAAAAAGGACAAAAAAAAAATCTTTGTAGTTAAATCACTCCTGGTATCTGAGAGTAGTTAAAGTAATATTTTTTTTTTCTATTGAAGGGTAAGCACTGATAGGAAGAGATACAACATAAATTAGCACCTGTGAATATATTGTACTTTTAGAAGACTTTATATTATAAAGTATCTCTTGACTTTTTCATTGTTTGAATAAATGACTACAGGAGAAGGGTTTCTCAGAGGTTGCTGATTAAAGTGCCCTTTATTGTTAAAAGCGTAATTAAGTAATACTTGAATTTATAACTCTCTTCAGGGAGTCCACACTCCTAAAGAAATTAGAAAATGGTTCAGCCAGAAAGTCATCTAGTTAATAATACCTTTTAATTATCACAGCTAGCCTGTGTGGCATTCACATTTGCAAGGTTTCATTTTATTGAAAAAAATTAAAGTGCAGATCAAATCACAAACCTCTCCTTTTATGCACTGTCCAAAGTCCATTAAACAAAATATAATTTAAGAACAGCATGGAGTTATAAATAGCCTGCTGTTTGGAATAGCCTGTCAGTCTGTTCCCAATTATATATGTTTAGCTAACAGCTCTCTAATTAGCAATTGCTTCTGACTACACAATTCCTAAAATGTTTACACTGAAAGTCACAAATTACTGTCTAATTATGTCGGCTACATTATTATGCATAAAACATAAATAAAATATATGCCCACGTTATAGAAACGAAATTTGCTGCCATCACTGCATGACTACAAGACATACCCTTGGTACCATTAGTATTTCAAGCCTTAGAAAAAAGAGTGTTTAATTCAAATACTTAGGAAGCACAAGAGTATCTTTACTGCATCAAGTAAGATGACATTTATTAAGAGTGCATCACTTATGAAATGTACTTTACTTGGCAAAGTAAGGTAGAAGGAACAACTCCCATAAATCTGCTGAACTTCTTTCAAATGTTGTCACATTTCTACCCGCCGTCCTTGGGAATTTTGCCTGAAGGATTGTTGATCAGCAGGGAGAGATGAGATGAAGAGGCAGAAGGAGGTGAAGGCTGGTAAAGAAGCAGGACAGAGGTAGAGTGAGACACATCAGGGTTGGGGGGGAGTGATGCAGAACCCAGAAAAATCAAGTCTTTTAAAAATCCCTTTCGAGTCACTGCAACTGGAAACAAAACTGAGGACAGCCTAACTTGTATCAGATGCTGAAACTTCTCATTCCCACAGCTAGACTAGAGCCAGCAGATAACAATTTTCTTTCCCCTCCAATTCTAGGTTATACTCCAGAACTGCAAATCAAAAACAAAATGAAACCATCACCATGAAGTGGTCAACATCTAAAGTATTCAGATCCTTGAAAGAAACCAGCAGTTTCCCCATTCACACCTGAGCTACTGCAAACTATGCAGGAATTTTTTTCTTCATGAATTTTCAACAAGTGGCATCCAAACTGCCAAATGAAAAGTATCAGACTCTCTGTGTAATTCCTGTATTTAAATAGGATTTGTCAAATATGTAGAAATATTTCTTTACTGTATTTAAGGAAGATGACATGCACATTTACATGAATTGTGGCAAAATCTCATGAAACACAGTTATTCTTTCAGGCAGGTTTTGGCAGAACACATCTGTCAACACATAGAACAGTTGGCAAGTATTTTTTTTTCTCATTTCATAAATGGTAAATTGTTGATAAATACTAAAAATACCAAATTATTTCCAATAAATAAACATATGGTAATTGTGCCTTCCCTTGCAGAAGCTTGTGGGAGATGAACAAGAAAACATGAGACTTCTTATCCTTTTATCGGGAGCTAAAGCAAATGTGAGAATTAGAAAACATTTTGATCTTCTCATGACGATAAAACCCACAAGAATATATTGCCTACTTATGACACCATCACTGCAGCTATTTAAGATAAGGCACAGTGAGATTTCTTCCACATTGTATTCAATTGTATGGATGGATTAAAGTGGTTGAAAGGTCAAATCAGCAGTTCCAATTCATGTGCCAAGCAGAAATTCTTAAGGCAGACATACAACGTGAAGAGTACTGACTGTAAATAGCTGAACAGTAATTATTTCAAAACTATTACATCTGGATGAATGACCAGACTTTGGAAAAGAATTGCATAGTTCTTTTTAAGTTTTCAATTTTGTTACTTGAGATGCCTATGCATTCTTTAGTCAGATCTGACACCACTGCTTGCTAGAATAAGATGGTTTTTCAGACACTTTCAGTGGCAGAACCCAAAATAGTTTCCATAATATATCTGTTACTGAGACATGAAAACCCCATCCCATGTCCTTAAGGGCTGACACTGAGAAGTTACAAAGGCAGCCAGGTACGTTGTGCATTTTCTCTAATAACAGCTGACCTCTACTTGTGAATTAGTCTCTTTAGAAAAAAAAGACAAACCCAAAATACCTGTTCCCCTTTCCTCCAGGGCCCTAAACTCTTTTTTAATATATTCTCACATCTCAATACCTTAATCATTAATTTGTTGCCTCAGCTGTCTTATTTGGTGAGCTCTTCTCATCAGTACAAACCTATTTACCAGGCTGCAATTTTCAACTTATATATGATCCTGTTATTAAAAATCCACTCCCTATCACTCAGAAAACTACCTGTCACACATAATTATGTTAACTTACCTTAACATTCAGAAAAAATGTGCATGTTATTAACCATGAAAGCAAACATATGGAGAGGTGACCTTGCTTCTGTCAAAGAATGTACTTCCTACATTCAGCATTTGGTGGGAATGACCTTTACCTACAGTTAATTGGCCAACTCAGCTACAGTAAGAACTAGAACACTTCCACTGATTGTAAATTCATTATGGAAAAAAAGAAGTTCCCACACTGTTTTCCTGGCACTGCTCTGTTACAAAGGGTGACATGACTTGGGTCCCAAAGCATTAATCCTGAAGCACTATAAACAAGTTGAACAGACCCCACCACGTTCATAAGCAAGATGAATAGTGCAAATTCAATGACAAAGCTAAATTGGGCAAAGATAGACAGAGCAGCATTTAATAGGGGGAATCAACTATGTACAGCATCTCATTTTTCAAATGCTAGATTCCATAATTCCTTGCACTGTAAGGTAGTTCTGCTTCTTTCAACAGGCTAAATTATTTTCCATATGTCCTCTCATAGCAGACACATTCAGCACTAAAGTTTCCTTCAAACCTCTCCCACTCAATCTACACACAATGTTAGTGTATAAAGGGTTCGTACCGGTTGAAGCACAGAAATGGATTTCACAAAGAGAGTCTTTTAGTCACAGACCTAAAAAAACCTGTTCAGTCATTTTGAGCTAATCCTACACAGTCATGCACCAAGAAATGTGCTCAGTGTGCTGGGTGAGCTGCCACTTCTCAGGATTCCCCAGAAGTTTACACAGAGCAACTCCAAAAAGGGGCACATGCTGAAATTATGATTAGTGCAAGACCTATATACCCAACTACAGGAGCACACACTACATGCTTTTATCAGCAAATAACATTCTAAGAAGTACTCTGAGCTGCACACCTGCTGTCAGCCAAAGCTAAAGCTACACATTCCTTTTGAAGTGAGGTGGTATCAGTTCCAAGTCCCGTATTTACCTATTTCATTTGTATTTGCAGAAAAGCAGACATGCTAATCATTTGTTTTACCTTACAGGGCACAGACAGGGTCCACATGCTGGTCAGGACTGACAAATACCCACCGTGGCTGAATCAGGAAGCATCAACTGAGTAATTTTCAAGATAAGCACATTAATCATTTGTGAAGTTTCTAGCATAAAGTCTCTTGGGTATGACCCAGGTCCTGCTAATCCTGCCCTGTGCACAGACTGGATTGTGAATCCTGGTGCAATACCTCATTTCAAATTCGGGACAGTGACATTCTCCAGAGGAAATCTCACACATCATCAGTAAACAATATCTTCTCCTGAAAGCCAATTATTTTTAGTTAGGCTATTACCCACCACAGCATTCAGTCTCGATTTCTCAAAACACTAAAATTAGAATAAAACTGATAGTCTTTTCTCAGTACACCTACACTGCCTCTCAATACATGTGCACTGGGAAAACTGAATCTGATTACAGCACATTGCAGTGCCAGTTTACCCTGGCTAGAACAGTGAGCAGAGCAGTGGTATGATCTTTAACATGTGCTAACAACCAGCCTTTCCCTCTGGAGATGTCAGGTGCATGCTCTGGTTGCCAATTCAAGCCTTGGGAGCACCATATCTGTAGACCTGTGCTTTATCCTGCCCTGGTTTTTTATTTTAAGTAGAATGAAGAAGCAGTAGTGTGCTGCTTTACAAATAATGAGGTAGCAGGAACTGGGAGCCATCCCTTTTCAGTCAGACATGTAGTGTGCAAGTTCTACCAATGATACTGAAAAAGTACATGTAGATAAGTAAAAAAAATAAACGCAGAAAGATGTAAGAAGAATTCAGTGTTCAGTCACAATGTCACAAATTCATGGTTCACGCTGCTATCCACAGAGTGCAGAATTAAAGTATTTTAATTACAAAACAAGGCAAAATTGGAAATTAAGCAATTGCAAGCATGTTACTTATTGCTTCTCTGAAGTGTCACAGTTTTCCCATCTCACCTGTCTTTTAAATTCCTCTGCCCCTCTAGGAACACTCATGTTTTCACAGCTGAAGTTTATTTCTGGTATATACTGGACCATCTCATCCACCCTCTACAAAAGCACACTTCTCTCAATTTTTCTTATTGTAAACAGTCAAATGGTGTCTGAAGTTTCCCACTCCGTGAAGGATATGCCACTTCTATTTAAAAGGAGTGAATGTTTCTAGTGAGATATTTAATAAATGCATTACAGATACTGCAACAAAACATTTGCAACATTGTCTGGCAGAGCCCCAGTCATATGGGCAAAACAAGGAATTTTAAACATGTACAGCTCCTTAGAAATAATTTTTATTATTTTAATTGCATTTATTTTATGGTTGTGAAGACAATGAAAGGACAAGATTATACTTTCAGCTTGAAGGATTCATTCTTCTACACAGAGAAAGGGAAAAGTACATATCATTGACAAGTTCTCAGAGAGAAACAAACAAACAAAAAAAGCCCCCAAAATGCTCCCATATAAATTATTCCCTCTAGCTATCATAATCTCTTGGGAATTAGCACCTCTCAAAAATCACTGTTCGATTTTATGGATCTTATTCTGATTTTTGACCAAGGAGCAGACTCAATATAGAAATGAAAACAGACAGCTGGTGAAAAGGCTGCCACCAAGGAGAGAGTCTTCTGTGGAAAACATCCTGGTTCCTTCACTTTCAAGGAAGGACAAACTACCTTATTGCATTGCACCTTCAGGCTTACATATGGTGACCTCAAAGGTTAACTTCTTCTGCATTTTCTGCCATCAAATAAATCAGAAATTCTGTTACAACTATTTCATTTGTCTTTGAGGGGTGTAATATACTGTACTTAGTGAGGTGCTAAAAACTAATGAATCTTCTTCAGCGTTAGATTACTGTGTAAAAAGCAACTTTAATATTGTGTAGGGTTCAATGTGTGATATGTATATCAGATGAATTCATGTCAAGAAGTTAGTATCATCTCAGGAAAGAAGAAAAACAAACGAGCTATAAAACTTAAATACCCCAGGTCCTTACAAAGGTTATCAAACCTTGAACTTTCCCTAGTCTCCTAAAATAAAGTATGGTGGAACTTTGTTAGGTAATTAATTTCTAAGGTGCCTTCTAGTCTAAAAATGCATGAACTATCACCGGTTGTAGAGATAACAATTTAGCTTTAACTGTGAAAAAAACCATATGTTGAAAACCTGAAATGACAATGTAAAATGTATATGTATGTAATGTACTGAATATGCATGAAATGTCCGAGATAAATATCAGATATTCACTCTGTGTTAACATGGCAGGCATAGGAGTTATTCCTATGTCTGTACATCCAGCACTGTTTGCTTTTATTATATAATAATAAATTCCAATCTTAAACTTGATTATATCTCGAGACTTTGTTTCTCACAAACGAATGCTTATATTTTGCAGAGATTTGTTAATGTTTTTGTTTAAAGAACCAAACACACCCAATATATATATACGTGCATTTTAAAATAAGTTCACTGCTTATGTTTAGCACACTTGCAAAAATATTCCAAGTTTCCTGTTAGCAAACCCAGACGAAAACAGCTTATTGGAGTTAACAACTTTACACTCCAATTCAAAATATGCCAATCTGTTCCAGGCTTTACCCCAATTTTCCCACAACCACTTCAGTTTTGAAACACGAAAACCAGCAACACTGTGTGGTTAACCAGCAAACAGCCCAACACCTTCACAAATAACCTCATCAACATTTCAGAGGAGCAGGGCAATTTCCTGTGTTCTGCCAGCAGAAATAAAAATATCCTTAATGTTTATTGCATTTGTCACTAACTTAAATAAACCCAAATAACCTGAGTAAACAGGCTTCCAAAGTGAGCAGGAGATAATGGCACTTGCCATGGCTGTTTGAGAGCATGCTTGGAAAAAGAACGTACTCCTCAATCTATACACAGTTTACTTCAAATCCGTGATGCAGCAGTGAAACACACCATCGTGTAATCTTTCTTAGTGATAAATTATTAAATAATAACTGAGTGTAAGTTGAGAGTGTAGTTGGACCATTAGTATGTAGTTTTTGCTCCTGGGGTTATTCAACTTCAGCTTTAGTGGAGGTCTCTCAACAACTTCGTGATACCTTATAATGAGTTTCAGTAAATGCTTATCTGCATCCAGCAGATTGCTCTGCTTCAAAATACTGTGCTGCAAGAGAAGGAACCAACTCAGCTATCATCACCTTGAACTAATTATTTATGGCTGAAAATGTTGAAGATACCCTTACAACTTGCTGAATCATAAAATTTGCCCTGCCTTCAACTTGCTATAGTCTAATGAGATTTCAAGTTGTAACACCACATCCCAGTGCTTTCTCTGATACTGTTTTAATCAGATTTCCTTTTTTTTTGTTTGATAGGCTTCTGAGGAAATACTGTATATCACACACATCACTTCAAAAATAGTCTCTAACTGCTAATGATCCACAAAAATGGCTTATTAGTATTGTCTAGCTTCCACAAACATCTATTCTACAGATGCCATTTGCTAAGCCCTGCAACGTGCTCAATAGACCTAGAATGGTCCTTTTCCAGCAAGTCCAATGCTTCCTTCTAACACCACATATTTTGCTTTTGTGTCTCACAAGATAAGAAAAACAGTTAATTTTACTACATCTATAACAGTATGTCCAAGAACCAACACACATCACAGGACAATGTCATAAGAAAAAAAAAATAGAATAAAAAGATAGTGCTATGTAGAAACACCCCATACATTTATCTGAAAATTGCTGTTATACTTAAAATTTTTCCAGTTTTGACCCACTAACTTATATATGAAACCTTAGAGCAGATCAGCTGCTTGCTAAATTCCTCCAAGTTGCATGTATGAGTAAAGGAGGGAGTGCGCCACAGATGCCGGAAGGGTTTCTTCACATTCAGCTGTAATGTCCTTTCCAGCTATGCTACAAGTTCATTGTCCAGAGCAATTTCAGCAAAACAGGGAAAAGTGTATGTGGTATGTAGAAACACCTCACACATTTATCTGAAAATTGTTGTACTTAAAGTTTTTCCAGTTTTGACCTATCAGGTCTGTTTGATAGAATATACACAAACAGAGATGATGAAAAGCATCTTAAAACCGTCTGAAACCAGAAGATTAACACCTATCTATGAGCATTCACTGATAGGTCATAGGGTAATGAAAGATGGTAGATTTAGATCTTAGGAAGAAATTCTTAACTATGAGGCACTGGCACAGGTTGCCCAGAGAAGCTGTGGATGCCCCAGCCCTGAAAGTGTCCAGAGTCCATCCCAGCTATCAGTATGTAAAGAATTCACAGGTCTCAATTACAAAAGCAGCACCAAGCAATCAAGCCAACTGAA
The DNA here is from genome assembly GCA_035041135.1 of Platyrinchus mystaceus. Taxonomy (NCBI): domain Eukaryota; kingdom Metazoa; phylum Chordata; class Aves; order Passeriformes; family Tyrannidae; genus Platyrinchus; species Platyrinchus mystaceus. The sequence continues at coordinate 6,871,445 of JAWWLV010000021.1, forward strand.
GTGTTACTCAGAGTCCCAGCTGGGGCAGCATGTTTCTTACTTTAAGATATGTACTTCTACTGAAAGCAAGATTAATCTTCTAAAGCATATAAAAAAATCTTTTTCTGGCAAATCTCTCATTAAAATGAGTTCTGGTTTGGTAATGATCAGAGAAATAAAGTGCCACTTTGGGCTCTACATCTCCAATCTCAGACAGCCACTTGAACTATGATTATAGGAAGAAGAGAACTAAAAACTCTCTGCTCTATTGTGCTGTGCCAAGTATTGCAATAGGCAGTATCTGTGAATCTCCTCAATTTTATGACAGTGACACAAAAAAATTTGAGTTGCTATTCCCTAGAACTGTGCTTCTATGTACAATACACCTTTTTTTTTCCCTTACATTACTTCATCACTTGCACAAAAAGAGCCCAAAATACATATGCAGATTAAAAGCAGAAAAAATCAGGCACACTAGTGAGAGCCCACTGAAGACCCAGCCATGTCTAAATGTTTGTATCATCTTTTAGAAGATTTTTCTTCCACCTGTAGAAATCCAGAACATTAACAGAGGGACTCTGAGGGTATGTGATATACACTCTGCCATAGTAGGAGAGAATTTTCATTTGCATTTATCTAGGCAAACCCACCATGTCGAAATTTAAACAATTAAAAGGTGTGTCTCTACTTTATACATCACCATATTGTAATATTACTTTTGTTGATTAATAAATTCACTTAGTCTTTGCATAATTTAGGCTTTTCTTTTGACTGCAAAGCTGGAGTACCTTGAGCTCTCCCACAGCAGCTGTTTGCCATAATTGCATGAAGTATTCCTGCTGTGGTTCAGTTGAAAGTAGGGCTAGTAAATGGCTTCTAACAGCAAAATATAAGGCTACAGAACAAACCACTGCAGCCCTGTCTTGAAAAATACATTGCACTGGGACTGCTGAAACTGCCAGCCAGGCCTTCAAAAAAAAAAAAACAAACTCAAAACCAACCAGCCAACCAAAAAAAACCCACACACAAACAAAAACAATAGAGAAGATATTATGAGAAGAATATTAGCAATAAAATGTTGTCTTGCATTCTTCCTGTGAAAACCCCACATAAAAAGCTGAATTTCCCACAAAATAAGTTCAGAATGCAGCTATGACCTCCACAATATATTATACATTTATATTAAAAAATAACGAACCAAAAAAAAAACCCACAAAACAAACAAAAAACACACACACACACACACACAAAACCCACAAAAAACCCTTAGAGCCATTTTAAGCTTCCTTACACAGGAAATTCTAAGAACTGAAACAGGCCACCAGATTCTCAAATTAATAATTAAACAATACATCTGGTTTGTTTAAGGGTAATATTTAACAATATTAAAATAGTAACTATAATACAGTAGAGGGAAAAAAATTCTTTAAGAAACCATTACATGAAATTACCATAGTTATTTACTTTGCTTCCACCTGCTCCATTTGTTTCACTCTGTTATTACTCCCACAGTCACAATTACGAGAGCACAGGAGATATTTTCCCATTTTTATTATCACTAGCAGGTTCTGTGTGAGAAGGGCCATCCCTGTGCCACGAGAGCCCAAGTCACAAGCACAATCCTGAGTGCCCACACACTTTCCTTCCCTCACAGTCTGTCACCAGCACATGAAGGTACCTGAACTGCAATTCCTCACTCTTTTCGTTTCCCACATTTCCCTTTTCAATTCGAATGCTGCCCCTATGGACCCAGGGCACTGACACCCAGCACTGAAGGGCTTTCTATAAAATTGCTGGTATATCAGCATTCACAGCGTGATACTTTTGGAAGTTCAAGTTTGCAAACAAGCCTGATTTATTGAGCTGGAATTGATTCACCATACCTTATATGCAACATTTTAAAAAGCTGTTCTGGGCTAATTACATACTCAGCTGATTCCCAAGCAATTAATAAAGTTCCTGACTAATTTTCTGCCTCTCTTCTGAGCTGCCAGATGGAGTACAGAAAACCCACGTACATCCCATAATGCAGATTTTCACATTATGGAATAAAGCTTACAGCCAGGAAAAAAAAACAAAATAGGGAAGATTTTACATCTGCTTTACTTTAGCTTTCTTAAAAAAATATAAACAGAACTCACGAAACAGGATTATCTTTTGCTCTAGTTTTCAGATCAGGTAAAAAATCTTTTTGTATTGGCCTTTGTTTATATAACAGTGTTATTACATCACTATTTTAAGATGAATAAAAATACACCTTTCACTTAACAAGGCGCGAGTTCTCACGCTGCTTTGCACACGCAGATGCCATTCAGAGCTGACATCAGTTCCCCCTGTTTTTGCAGTCTCTGTTTTTTTCCCAAGAACTGGTTAAGTGAAGTTCTTGTCACTTTTATTTTCTCACAAACACAAAACCATGCTGAAGGTGACTTTGCTGTTCTTTTTTATTTTCTTGAAATTTCATAATGAATGTAAAAAATAATGAGAAGATGACCAGTGAGTCAATTCTTTAGAGGGTGATTCAAAATAATTTGTCCCTTACAAGAACCAAAGGAACAAAAAAAAAAAAAAAGTCATTATTAATTTAGGCAATTAAGAGTACTTTGAAAGCAATAAGCAGTACATTAAAGAACCTGTCTCTGGAGTGCTACTTACAGTCTATGAAAAGTTAATTTTAGAGCATTTCAAGTGAAGAAAGGTCATTTCCTAGATGTGCTCTACAGAATATTTTAATTTTTAAATGGTAACCTAAATGAGAAGTGGTTTTTTTTGTAAATATGGAGTGAATGGTTAAACAAATTAGAAACAAAATTAAATATATGCTTTATACTTATAATTGCATTTTAAATTAAAGTATGTATAATACTATTTATAATCTTTTCCTCTTATGTAGCAAAGAAGAATCTATGGTTTTTCCCTTAACATTATACAGTGTACAGTCTAAAAAGAAAATTTCTATGCAATACAAAATAGTTAACATTAAATCTTCATAGCTTCTAGAATCAACTGGTAGAAATACAGAGTGTAACTTGAATTCTAGACACACAACTTGAGCAGCAGCTGAAGGTCATGGTTTCTATACTTGAAGCTTTTCTCTTCTCTTTCATGGCATAGCTTGGAAGATCCTGCACTGAGAGTGCCTCACAACATGTCTCTGTTTTACAAATAAACCATTTTGCCAGTCTTTGTCAGGAACGATTAGAAGTGTTCTTTATCTCGAACAACAAACGTTTCGTAAGTAATTCTCGTGTTTCCTTTGGGCACTGCTAACTGCTTTAGTTCGTGGGCCACTGACTACAAAGCATGTATGTTTATCTATCCTTGTCGCTGGGGTACATCATTGCATAGACTGTGCTTCATTTAAAACTAAACAAACACCTTCTGTCTTTATTCTGGCTCTTCTTCAGCTTGTGAACTACAACGGCCTCTATCATCTGTTTCCCTAAACCACGTGCACGAGCACAGCACTAAGGATTAGTAATTTAAGAAAATTAAAAACATCAAAACCAAGCAGCAACTGGCAGACATATGCAGTCATATTTGATTTGCTTTAAGTGGGCATTTCAGTATAGTCTTTTCCTCACAATAATCTTGCTCCTGTGGGCACCATCTTCTCAAATACTCAGCACATGAGGTATAAAACTCCTAAACGAACAAAAGCCTCAAAAAGCTGTTGGTAGGAAAAGGCTCCTCTTCACACTATCTGCTGGAATTTTTGCTTTATAAATATATACATGTTTTGTTCAAGTGTTTATTGGACACAAAAATGAGTTTGTTAACCTAAAGGAAAAATAATTATTCCAAGTGTTGTTCAAACTTTGCCTCTTTACCTGGGAGCAGACAAGGTCACCAACAATATTACCACTTAGATAACTGTCTTCAAATATCTTTATTTATCATAGGAGAATCAGACAGGAAGGGGTAAGACTAAAGAGAGTTTAACACCAAAGTGATTTACTGAAAGTGAGGAGAAGAGGATCAGGGTATCTCTGAAGCCAGTGGAGCACTGGACTTGATGATAATAGACTGTGATACATTTTTCTACAAAATAACCAAGCAATTCTTCCCCTTCCCTGACACACTAAATAAAACTTAAAACAATCTGGACTCAAGTACTTGGATAACCAAAAATCCAGGGCACAGTTCTACCAGTATGACAACCTATATCACTGCCTCAAATTTTTCCTTTTGAATTTCTATAAAGCACTGAAGATTTCTGCCTTTGGCACTTCTCAAAATCTGACTTTATTGCATGACCAAGAAGTATCTAGAATATTTAATTTTCATGAGGTAACAGCTTTGTAAGTGCTGATAGGAAGTACATGAAGTGTACTATCTTCTGGCAGCTTACATTTAGACAGAAACAGGCTTTTCTCAAGTCTGTAAACTCATTTCCTATAAGCACATCAGAAGTTTTTTCTACAGCTGTTCATTAATCTAAAGACTCAAATCACTATATATTCAGAATTTTTTCCATGTGTCTAAATAACAACTCACAGATTTTTCTATTGTCCTCTCTAAGTATTGTATCTATTATTGCAAAGGTGTGCACAGGCCTAGGGATGAGCCCAATGGTTTCTTCTTCAATCACTGGGATTAGCTGTTAGTAACAGGAAACATTTTGAAAGGAAGGTGCAGGCCTGCTCATACGGTGTTAGCTCCTGAAGTGAAAAGTACATGCACAAAGAGTCACATGAGATCACAATAGCCAATTAGCCACCTACAATTTGTGATATGTTGCCTCAAACTCCGCTTAGATAATCACAATGCTTTAAACACAAGCCTGAACTTCTGACTTTCAGTATAAGCTTGCTTAAAACAAAAGAAAAAATGAACTGAGCACACCTCCCTGAAGGAAGTAACTTGTAATCTTCATTAACCCCATTATATGCAGTATCATTTCATCATCCCAACACTCCCTGCAGCTGTCTGGCAAGCACAAGTCTCAAGAAAAGCTCATTTACATACAGCTTCTGGCCTTGTTCACTAGAAAAATTTGCTAAAACAAATCATAGTGTCAAAAGAAAGCTCATTAAATTTTTTACATTGGATTGCTTTGTTACCCTTAGCTCCCTGGGTATTCATACCTCTTTCTGTCATTAGTTCTCATTCCTTAAGGCTCAAATATTTTCAAGGGCAGAAGCAGACCGATTATACAACAGCAAGTTATTTGCTTAGTAGTATATAATGACACATACAGCCATCACTAATTCACATTTACCAAAACCAGCTCAATTACCACATCACACCACACTGTTGAATAACATGATGCCTCCACATGCATTTAATTTAGTACCAGTAGTTGTGTTGAGGCAACAACAGCAGTTAAATAGACCAAAGTGAGGATTTAAGCACATTTCCCACCATTTGTCTGTCCCTTATAGTGATGTTATTTTGCCTTAATAAAAAAGGAACACCTGGCCCATTTATTCAGTGGTGATGTTAATGTTTCAGGAGGTTTAAAAATCCTTTGACATCTGGAAAGGTTAAAACACTTATTAGCTTCACTTCAAGCTTCAATACATTGGTATTTTCAAGGAACAAGCATTTAAAGAACTGAATGACGTGAAAGTTATGTTCCCCATACACCCATCAACTAACTATTTTAAAAAATTGGATTTTGTTTGATTTTATTCACTTACACTTCACCACTTTTTAATTTGTTTTCAGGCCCAGCACATCCAACTATCATTTGATGGAATGAAGTCATTCCTTCCCAGCCCAAGCCTGCACTGCCACAGGCAGGTAGGATGCAAATCAACGCAATTGCTTTTGGAACTTCACAGCACGTAAAACTTCTCTCTTACAAGTGTCATAGGCAACAAATGTTCAACCTTGCAGGGCCTTTTTTATTTTTTTTTTAACTTTCCAGCTTTCTTAGAGTTCAGCTGAATCAGGATTATATTTCAAATCTGATATCTACTGATGATGTACACTTTTTCAAATACAAACAATTAAATAATGAACAGGTCACTGACCCAAAGGAGTGTCACTAAAGTTATCAGATGCCTGGCCCTCTTTAAGCTACTGATTGTTGTCATCATCATCAAGAAGAGTGAACTTAGTGAGACCTGGAACAAAAATAATTAAATTAAAGAAAAAAGCCAGGGCAAGGGGAGAAGGGAAGAACCAGGATAGACACTCAGCCTCTCTCCCTCTCATCCAAGGAGTATTTCCTCATTTATTCAAGTTTCTATGCATTCCGCAGCTGTCTCTGACCACACAGACAGATCCACTCCACAGTCCCATTTCTATGCACATTCACTGATATATAAACAGCAAAGTACATTTTTGGGCTATTTTTTCGTTTGAGCTACAGCAAAGTATTTAATATTGGTGTTCCTGCTTGGAACTAAGTCAAGGATAGAATAATCCATTTTGCATCTTCCTACTTGCACAGCCATTAATGCCAGAAATAGTTTGAAAACAATTTAAAATTTGTGCAGGCCAAAGAAAGTAGATGAACAACAACAAAAAAATAACAGGTATTGCTTAAACACCTAAAACTGTCTTCTAAGCTTCCAAACAACAGCTACCAAACTGCATTGACTTTCTGCTGCCAGCTGAGTGAGGCAGCTCCATAATCCAGAACCTGTCAGTCTCTTAAATTAATTAGAGTCAGTTCAATGATCCATAACCAGGGTATTTTCTACAATCATTGACAATTGATTTCCAGCTAATTCCCAAGGGGCCAAGCACTGGCCTTGTGTAGGAGCCAATATTCTTTCATCACCCAACATGTCACATGAGGGCTGACTCCACGAGAGGATTTATAATCAGAAATCTGTGTCATTGATATCCCAGCTTTCAACAACCCAATTATGGTATCCATAAACAAATAACACTTGAAGAGTATTTTCCGTTGCGTTGTTTTGAGGTTATTTTGGGTTTTTTGAGGCCTCCCTTCCAAATGTATAATTATCTGACACAAATTAGGTCACTTCAATAATGAATTTTACTCCATATGCACAAGTCCCACTGGCTTTAGTGAAAGGAGGTGTCATAGAGAACTAAAGATCAGAAGGAATAAACCTGTAGTAGAATGATGGCATCTATTCCCAAAATTTGACACAAAAAATAGTTCTACATTATCCTATTGAAGGGAACTTTTGTTCACTCCTGAGTTTCTTAGGACTGCTACTGACTTTTAAAATATGCTTTTTTCAAGCAATCATGCTGATTTAGAGAACTGTGTGCTCTGTCATTCTGAGATGAACTCAGATAGGAAGGGAGAAATAAGAAGGAAAAGCCACAAACCCCACAGGAGGTATACACAGCATGTGTCCCAACTGACAAAAGCAATATATTTTGAGGACTGAAAAAGAAAAGCACTCACTAGTTGGACAAAAACAAGGTTTAGTCAAATAATAGTCTGTTTTCCTTGTATTTATAGCAGTTGTAACAAGCATCTTCAAGGGTATTTCTGAAGTTTGAGTTAAATTTATTAAAGCAATGTGCACAAAATAAGGTGAAAAAAGGCTAAGATTTTGACTTAAGATTGAAATAACAAAACTTGATCTAACCCCCAAAAATACTTCAATTTCTGAGGTACCCCACTGAAAAAAAAAATCTGAAATTAGCAGTCATCTCATATTAGAGTCCTCAAATAAAAACCTGTTGTTAATCTTTCTGTATCACATTTATTTCAAACAGCTGACTTATTTGACATATACATTTTAGCCCATACCAGTGATTCTCTATAGCCACTTACTCCTCAAAATGTTTAATCTGCTGCAGATCCAGATGCATTTATAGAATGAAGAGAGGCAACTGAGTCCCATTTATCACTTGCAGCTTTGGAAGTTTGAGTTTTATAGATCAAGACACTATGAATATTCCTTGGGATGGAACACAGCACTGCTCAAATAGGAGCTATTCTCATTAGATTGCTGGGCACTTTTTAAGAATACTCTGTTGCTATAAAGGCTGGCAGTTCTTTAGTTAAGATTAAAATGAGCCATTTTATTACTGAAACCTCATAAAACACTGCATCTGAAAACCTTTACAGTTTGTAATATATGAAGCCTTTCAACCTGAAGAATAATATATTTGTACATTACCTCTTAAACTGATTGGATGCTGCAAGCTCCTGTCTGTGTGGGAGTCTGCCCACTTCAGAATTTCAACAGTTTTGTATGAGCTGCACGTTGGGATTCACAGCACATCTCCAGTTTGTCATAGGCACTACCCTTGATATCATTTGATTTCAAAGCTGCTTGCTACAAATCCTCTGCAATCAGGTTGCTTGTTGTTAATACCTTTAATCTGCCCTCAGACAAGAACTCTAGTGCAGCGTGGTTTTGCCAAACAGGCTGAACAGTAATCAGCAACCATATCTGATGGATTATGTTCTTTGTACACTATTTACGGTGAGCCAGGAACAGAAACACACGCATATGCTCATGGCTGGGTGCTGCTGTGCATGCAGGCACTGGGGCTGAGTCCATTTGTATTCCCCCCATTATGTTCTTTGCAGCAGAAGCAGTTGAAAGGAAATAGCATTTGGGGGAGAAGTAACACACTGCCCCTCTAATGGAATGAAATATTCACAGCTTTTATGGGATAAACATACTACCATTTGCATATACTATTCAGTAAAAAGTGACTCTGAGCACTGATATATGTGTGTGTGTTGTTTTCTTTTGCATATTGAACAGGAAGTCCAGAGGCTTACTGAATCCTAGGAAAAATGAATAACAATTTCTATTGTGCTTCTGGCAAATATCACTCATCACTGCTACTTATCCCTTCAATTTAAAACCCCGTCAATTTAAACTGCCATTACAGTCATAATTCTGAGATCCATGTAACCAGAAGCCAGTACTGTGCTGCTAATTTAAGTGAAATTTCTTTCCACAGAACTCATTCTGGCGCTTGTTCCTCCTTTTTTTTCCTTTCTAATGCATAGCCAAAGGCAATCTTCTACATATATATTCTAGTCGAGACTCTTGGGCCCACGGTGTCTACAGAATTCCTTTCTTTGTGCACAAAACACATCACTGAGCTTTTGGTAAACAGCAGAACTTTACATGCACACAGAAAAAAAAATCAAAAAAAAAATCACAGAATATGCCAAGTTGGAAGGGACTCACAAGGATCATCAAGTCCAACTCCTGGCCCTGCACAGGACCACCCCCAAGAATCACACCACATGCTTGAGAGTATCATCCAAACACTTTTTGAGCTCTGTCAGCCTTGGTGCTGTGCCCACTGCCCTGGGGAGCCTGTTCAGTGCCCAACCACCCTCTGGTAGACTTCTCAAACAGTGTCAATTTGCTGAAAGTAATACAGCAAAATGAACTGAAACGTTGGCAAGGGTAACAAAAAGACACCTGAGATTCACTTTGAACAAACACATTTGACTTAGACTACTTCCTCAAAATCCAGGGAATTTTGGTGATGGGAAAAGTGGGAATCATCTGAGGAGCCACAGATGTTAAAGCAGTAAACTCATGCAAACAGACCTTATCACTTTTGGCTTCTGAATCACCATCACTATTATTAGTCCTGACAAGTTATTTTTCAGCTTCTGCTTGAAGAAACTCTTGCTAGAGACCGTTATATTTAACTTATAGGTGCAAACTACATGAATAAAAGTTGCTGAGTTAGAAGATTAGCTGTGCCAATCCTCTAACCAGAACTCTCAGTCCTAGAACTGGAATGGGAAAGAAAATTAATGAATTAGCACAAAGAAAACATACATCGTTAGTTATTAAACAAAGCATGAGATTACAGAGTGCAGAACTCGTGTCGGTAAAGATCAAAATTAGGCTGAGGAATTTTGCTGCAAAGATCTGGCAGTATTGACTGCATTTGGTGAATAAATAAATAGATCTAATCATTTGCAGAACAGAATGGAATGGGTCAACCACATTGGTAGGATACAGGAACTAATTATTGATAATCAACATAATGACACTCTGAGATAAATGCAAGTAAACATGTCTCAGGCTTGAAAAATTTCTCTGAAAGCCCCTTCTCTGAAGAAGTTTTACCTACCAGATAATAACTGTCATCATTGAGACTCTGAAACATCTAGTAGTTATTTTTATGGAAACAAACACAATAATTTTCATCTGCTGCCTATTGATTTTGTTCTGCTTAGACACAGCTCTGTGTTTAGCTGCGTCTGAAGTGTTCACTTACACTGATCTCTAGAGGCCCCCAAATCAGGATGGGAAAAGAATTGCTCCTTTACTCTGTAATTTCCATTTATTTAACAACAGGCCTTTGTGTGGTTCTGCTTGCTGTTTTATCTGACATTAACAGCTATTTTAGTATGTTACAAGGAAAACAAACAGGACTTAAAAACCGGACTACAGAGAACAGCACATCTTGGGAAAAAGGAAGTATAGAAATAATCTAATATGCATGTAAATAATTACACACTCGGTGGCACAAAAGTAATAGATTTCCAGGCTTGATTCATGCTCATTAATCCAAGTGTGTGCTCATTTCAGACCATAGATCCTGCAGCTAATTCCTGAGTCTACCCTACTATTACTTGATCTCTCCAGAACAAAGGTATTCATAATGAAAAATCAGAAAGTTCCTTTTTATGTTGCATATAAGACTGAATTTCTTTCATCAATTTCTGAACTATCAAGCTTATGGACACTTTTACTGCATGATCCCATATTAATTAAATTTATCATACATTTCAGACTGTTTTGTAAAGATGAAAAATAGATGACAATTCAAAAAACATGTTGCAAGGATTATTTGACAAGAATTCACTCAGTAAACCTGTGAATTTCTATTAAATTAAAAGGAAACCAGTGAAAAATGTCCATATAATCCATTTATACTTGGACCCCAGGGCCCACTGTCTCCTTACCACCAGGCAAACAGTGCAAGGACAAAAGCAAATAAATGGAATTACTTCCCTGGGCAAGCATAAGAGTTTATTCAGAAGTGCTCAACAGTTTTACAGGAAGGCCAAGAGTTAAGCTTTCTTGGCAAGATGCTTTGCAGAGTGAAACAGCTGTGATATAGAAATTCTAAGTCTGAACAGAATCTGATCAATGTGTTCAGGAACTCAGTCACAGCATTTATTTCATGAAAACCTTCAGAGAACAAACTCAGATGGTAAGAGTGGACAAGGTTTGAGTACATTGACTGGTTTCAAATTTTTAAATTGGTTAGGCCAAACAAATTTCATCCTAAAATATTTTAGTTGCCAAGAAATCTAGTTGTTAGCTCTGCAAATCCATGGAAGACAAAGAAAGTGCCAGAACACTGAAAATGGGAAATGAGGAGCTGGTCTTCCAAATGGGAACCTGGGGAAGTCATTAAACAGCTTGATTTGAGTTCTACAAGAACTCGGAAAAAATCCAAAACAGAAAAAAAAAAAATCAGCACCAACAGTGAAACAAACAAAATGCCCTACTACAATCAGTAAATTCCTGAAGATAAAAAGCAATTATATAGCAGGCAACATTATTTTTTTTCCTAAAACTCAGTCAAACTAACTTAATTTTACTCTCTAACAATGCACAAGAGCATCTAGATATTGAGTAAATATCAGGTTTTCTGTAACTTGTCTGCAGGAGGTTTTTTGATAGCACTTCATGTGACAGTCCTAAGCAAGCTTGGAAATCTGATCAAGATAAAACTATTGCATGATAAGAGAAAAATGGTTGAACAAACCCACTCAGAGAAACAGTTACTAATTATTACCTGTCAAGAACATACCAGGAAGGTTTCACTGAGGTCTGTCAGTAATTTTGTGAATCACTCTTAACCAAAGATGCACCTGATACAAAGTTAGGGACTACAGTCATGCTCTAAAACAAGTTTAGAATTCAGAATGAAAGTATGAAATGTTAAAAAATAGTTTCTATAGAATACAAACATTTCTCAACTCAGGGAATGATGCAAAAACAGAAATAACCAACAGCCACTAATACAGAAAGAAGAGAAAGCAGTTGAGCATCAAGACCACCAAGTCCTGCTTACACTTAGACTCAAAGTCTATCACAAGCTGAACAAGAGTAAAAAGATTAAAGTTGTTGTTTGAGGGCAAGTACAGAACCATGTGTGAAGAGCAGATGGGAGAACCTTTCCATTCTATACAGATTAATGAGGTCTCAGCTGAAAAACTCCAGCACAACATTCAGGTGCCATACTTAAAGCAACATGGACCAACTGGAAAGAGTCGAGAAACTGGTCTGTGTGCTTTGAAGAGAGGTTAAGGCAGTTGCACGCAGTTAAAATGCAATGTTAACACTGCAACAGTTAATAAGCAAGAGCATTACTCCAGGCTACGCTTCTGTCAGAGATCAGGTCAAAACTATTTTTAAAATGAAGAAATAAAATTCATACCTCTGTAAATAGGAAAGTCATGGGAAAAGGTCATCTTAGTGAAGAACTCCCTGCAATCATTTTGTACTTATAGTGGACATTGCTGTTGTTTTTAGAAGGTAAAATGTATGTATTTCTATTAAAGTACCAAAGTAAGGGCACAAAAAACTTTACCAGTCTTGCACTGAGGAACCAACTCAGTGTAGTGCCAGTTTACCAGATCAATGACCATGTTTTACAGCCTATCCCTGTGCCCACTATTAATGCATTTCTGTAGCTCAGGATGAAACTCCCTCACTATGAAATACAAAAATGCTGATGTTATTACGTTAAATTATTTCAAAACCTGAAAAAGAAAATAGGTTCTTATTTTGAATAAATGCCACACCAGAATGAAAAGGAAGCACTTCACTGCTTGCAAACTTTAATGACACCTTGATTAACACAGCAATCCATGGTAAGGCAGCCAAGCAGCCTCAACGGGCCATATGCAGCAACACTGTGACTTATGGCTTTATATTTTTAAATTGGCCTCTCCAGCATGCTCTGATAAATCAACACACAAGCCATTAAATGGTTCATTATCCCAGTAATATGATTCATTCTCTCTGCCAGCAAACACAAGAAATGATGGGCATCTTCTACTTGAAACCATGACTGTCCATCAATATAACAGATTAACTGTATGAGGGAGTTCAGTTTGGTGTAGAGGTCAGTGGGATGCATCATGTGGCAATTTTTCTTCTGCAAGGCTTGACCTCTTAGCAGGTGGGTGGAAAAAAAGTATGGACAGAGAAGAGAATGTGGTTATCCTGCTGTATAGACAGCTTTAAAAAAAAAAATCATTAAGTCAAAAAATAAGAGCCATGACAGAAGAAAAAGAAACAGGGCTCCCAGGTATGCAGTCAGCACTTGTCACACATGTAGTCAAGAGACCTGAGGATTCTTTCTTTCTTAGGAAACTAAAACTTATATGCAGCTTCAAAAGGCAAATAATTCTGGTATTATCTGAACATGGGCACTTAGACATGCCCTGCACTTGGTCACCATGAAGTCTGGCACAATCAGTAGCCTGCACTTAGAAAAGGTCTAAAACTAAAACCATGGCAATGTGCTCCAGATCTAGAGTGAACTACACTGGCAGCTTTACATCTGCACACTGACATTTAATGTCTCTTCTCTGTAGCCCAACACTTGATACCAGTTCCTAAGTACTTATTGTAGTTACCACTTAATCAAGGAAAAGTCTTTGTGATTACCAGCAAGGAAATTGTTTTAAATGTCTCCCTAAGGAATTCTAATCTTCCTATTGTAGTATGAGTGCATTCAATATATTTCTAAATAAAAACATGTACATAAAAATTATCTGATTCAAGTGAAAGAGTAATGCAACTCTGCTACTCTACACAGTGATTACTTAGATGAAAAATCCATCATTTGAACATTAATGATGATCTATCATAGGAAGAACAGTGCCCAAGTGGGCATAGAATAGCTGTTCTATTGCGACAGAACCAAATATCATGTTTTTTACTATGCATTCACATTTCAAATTGTCCAAAAGGTCCAGACAGCTGTAAAAATACCATTGTACAGTAGATTTGTTAGTGAAGAAAGAGGATAAAGTTTTCTATGGAAAGCAGTAATTCAAGAATGAAAGCTATACTTCATTTGCTTTACTTTGGTGGTAAAGAACTAAACAAAACAAACAACAAACAAAAACAAAAACAAACAAAAAACCCCCACAAAACAAAAAACCAAAACAAAACCACAAACAAAACAAAAAAAAAAAAAAAAAAAACCACAAAAAGAAGAATATCATATTCCTAAAGTAACTTAGAACTTGCTGCTTATGTGGAATACATGAAGTGAAGAGGGGGAAGAAATGGGGAAAAAAAATGCAGTGTATGAGCCTATAATTGTTTCCTTTTAAACTGGAGATATCCTCATAATTTGTTATTTATTCCTCTGCCTTTCTGTTTGTTTGGGGAAGTGGGGGTGTTTCTATACAGGAAATTCTACTTCCAATAATTAATTGACGTCCAACCAGAGAGATCTGCCTTTCTAGATTCACTTATAGGAAGAGTATCTTATGACATGTCTTTGCAAATCTGTTTTCCTATAACTGGGAACAAATTATATCAAAAAGCAATGAAATGTGACACATTCCTCCAGAGCAGAGATACTATCTGTCTCTGAAACTAGAAGGCATGAAGGAAAAAAAAATAGCAAAAAATTAACATTTTTAAGGACTCCTAATACGCAAAATTATTTTATTGAAATTGACAGCAGTCGGGTTTATCTCTTGACATGGTACTCGTGGAGGATCTCAGAGGACTGATCTTCCAACCGCAGCAACTAATCGTGATTCAGATACTTATTAGAAATAGCAAGAAAAAGTAATGTAAGTAATAAATCTCTTGGAAGATATTTTTCCTTTGTCCTCCCAGACAGAGTTTGAGCCATTTCTTTCAGACTCTTACTATACAAGAGATATCTTGCTTTAGTGAGACTCAGGAAGGGGAGGGTGAGGGGGTACAGTAAGAAAAAAGTCATCTTCATAGAACATCACATATGAGGTAAAAGAACAAAGTTGGAATTAGTGAAAGTCACAAATAGCTCAAGTTCCAGATCTCCTGATTTTTTGCTACGATCTTCCTTACATTTCTCTAATTATGTATTTTCTTTCTCAAAATGTCAACTTTTAACTAAAAAAAAAAAAAAAAACCAAAAAATATATACTTCTTCAAAATCATATAATATTTAAATGAGAAGAAAATCATTTCTGAAGTACCAGATTTTGTCATTCAACATTTAGCAATACCGACTATCAAGTTTAATGCTGGCATACACTGAATTTCAGTGGTTGGGTTATTTCTTCCAATATATCTGCCTTTTCTGATCAGGATATGTAGTCCTGCATATTTTCTCAGTAACTACTGGCAAGTATCAAAACACTATAAATAATTTCACACAGAACACCTTTCAAAAACATTGAGACTGAAATCGTTCCAATACTGAATTCCAGAAGTCTGGGGGTTTCTAACCCAATATGCAACACTGCAATGTATAGAATCAGAATATTATTGTTACAGATGAAGTAAAGAGAAAAGTTATGATATATGTAACTTGAAAACTGTTTTCCAAACTAAGTCACTAAACTGGAAACATCTCATAAACAGAAGCAATTTCTAAATGCCACCAGTCTCCACACAAAACAATTTAGTGTTACTATGGCAACCTACTCACATTTCCAGGGTTCTGTGTTTAACCGTGAATGGTAACAAACTGCACGAGCTGCTGTCACCCAAACACACAGTGGGGGAATAACGTCACTCACAGAAGCCAACAGAGATCCCGAACTGAAAGCAGAGTGGTGGGTGACAAGTTCCACCTGCTAGCACATGCCAGCAGTTCATTGGGTATATACATACACAAACTACAGACCGTGAGGCACCTGAAGCTCTCTCTGGTTTCTCGGTGCTCCCTGATGAGACAGCAATAACAGCACACTGGTTACTGTGCACACGCAGAGTTCTAGCACTGTGTGCTTGAGCTCTGGTGTAGCTGGAGAAACAATATTCTCAAGGTTATCATCTCACATCACAGTGAACACAGCTATCTTTGGGAAGAAATCGCTTCAAGCCAGTCATGTTTGTTTACGTTTTGTCCTCACACGCAGAGTTTGTAAGCAGTTAAAGGTTTATACTGGAGTGCCTTCTAGTGGCTACGGAGCTGCAAACCTCAGCTTGGAACAGAAATCCTAACATTTGCCAAATAATTTGCCCTCAATGAATCAACACAAAAATATATTTAGAGATGTCTTATAGGAATTATTTGTTGCATATCAGAACCGCAGATTTCCATGCTGTTTATAAAAATAGAAACATGATTCAGAGATGAAAATATATTACTAACCAAACAAATAAGCAAGAAAAAAAAAACAGATAACAAAACAGACTCTTCAGCTTTGGCAATATACTGAGCGTGGATTGTAGGTTTATGCCAGGTGGTAAAAATTAGCATTATTGTGAGTTCATGTTATTGAATAATTCTAATAGTATTTTCAGAATGATTTTTAACTGTATCAGCCACAAGTCAGAAGTTTACATAATATTAAAAAAAAAAAAAGGGGAAATACTTGGATTTTCTAAACAGCTTCCAACCAGTCACCTGCCACCACAGTAGCTCAACATCTGCATTGCTCACTGCATTGAGCCCAAATGCTAAATTACCTTTTTTAGATCAGAAAAATAAAGTCTTGCTGGTGAGTTGCACATATAAAAATAGCCCATTCGTATTAGCTAAATATCCATCTAAACTCTTGTTTGTTTGGGTCTTTCCTAGGAAAAAGATGTGAAATAGTGATACTGTTGGCTCATATTCAGAAACCCAGTATAGGTGAGCTAATCACTGGAAAGGGAATATCTCTAGATTACCTGATGCTGTAGTTTGTAACCAAGACCAGGCTTTGATTAGACTGCAAAACCAGTCTCAACTGGAAATTCTTCAATACTGTCTGAAAGTATTGTCTGAAAAGGTGAAAGAGAAATGGTCAGACTGCTCAGGGATCGCTGCCTTTTTCTCAGCCCACCAGCCTCATCTGTGAGGTGTTTTGCAGCCTTTGCATTGTTACATACAGAGTGCAGGTGCAGCTCCCTGGCTGCTGGGTTTAATGTCCTTTCACTAATGGCAAAAAGCTTTGGAACAACTCTCCAGCTTAAATGTTAGAGGAAGAAATGGAAACTACTGGTGAGGGAAATGATGAAGGATCATCCTGTTCAGAGATTTGTGCCTCTCCACCTGCCTCTGGGCTATCTCACCAGCACTGCACCACACTGGAGTCACTTCTTCAAATATCTTTTCCTCTTCTGGAAATATAACAGACCAGTGTACAAGAGCTATGGGGAACAATGCCATTTCCAAGGAACACCAAAAGATATTGGTTATGCACCAAACCCTGCTGAATTTGTTTGAATGTTTCATATGCATTTCAGAAGAGCAGCTTAATGGTCACAGAAAATGTAGGGGAAGGCTTCATTCAAATTTAGGGTTCATTAGGAAAAGTACTCAAAGCTGATTGCAAATTTCTATAGATGACAGATAAACAATCCTTACTTTCCAAATCACTCCTGATTACCAGCCACGTTATCACACACACACACATCCCAGTTAATTATCTTATTTAAGCCCAAAAGTAAATGCTGCTGCTCCCATAATTCCCAATGCAGACTTCTCAACGAGGACAGCTTTATACCAGAGAATCTGTTTTACAAAGCACTGTGCTTAATTTATTTACATTTGTTGAAAAACACAACAAAAACTTCTAGTAATTTAGGGAATTGAGCACACAGATAAAAACCAATAACTCTAAACATCAACTAAACTTTAAAGTCCCACTGGAGTGCCCTCTGTGAGAAAAACCACTTAACACACAGAAAATGAGGCAGTTCTCCATTTCCCTGACCTACTGCGACTCAGTACCTCGGTCAGGAGGAGCCTGAGGGGGCTGCTCACCCTCCACAACATCCAGGTTGGTTCCCATGGGATTATCCACAGTCCCAAGTGCATACCTCAGGCATCCCAGGGGTGGAGGACAAGATCCAAACAAACATGGACCAAGCTCAGGAACCTTCTGGAAGCTGTGGGCTCCTCAGTTTCTCTTAAAGGAGCAGCTGTGGCCCTGGTGGTTGGGCCGTGCTGGCTCAGCACAGCTGTGTGTCCTCAGGACTGGGATACAGGAGCAGCACAGCTGTGTGTCCTCAGGACTGGGATACAGGAGCAGCACAGCTGTGTGCCCTCGCCATTGGGATACAGGAGCTGCACTGTGTCTGTTCTCCATGGTGGTGCTGAGGCTGTTGGAATCTCTGCTGTCAGCAGGACTCGGTGCCTGATGCCTCCCAGACACGAGGGGTGCTGTGGGATTCACCCCCAGCTCCCCAGGAGTACCAAACTGTGCTTGTACCTGGCAGGGCAGGGGCTGTCACCTCTCCAGGCTCTGATAAATCACCCCTGTGCTTTGTTGCACAACATTCAAGCAGCACAACACAGCCTTTGCTCCCTCTGTAAGGAGCTGCTGTCTCAGTCCCCTGCAGAGTCACAGAAGAATAATTCACTTTACACCAGTAAGGCTAATTCATACATGCAAAATGAAACACTATGGAAAGGGGAGTTTTGTATAAACAATATACTATCTTATTAATTTCACCGAGACTCAACTAAGACTTTTAACCAAAGAAGTCACACAAGCTCGTTAATTGCATAGGTAGTTTCTTAATAGCTGTCAGGCAACTAAATAGACAAAGATAAATGCTCTGCCCTCAGCTCGGCATCACTAATGGATCAGGTATCCCATGGCAAGGGAAGCCTTGTGGGACATGTCTATTATCTGTTTTTCAGGATTAGAAAGATGACAGAATACAGAATCCTGAATGAAGCATCAGAAACAAAGTGCAGTCTTCTTTAAAGACATTTTCCCAATTGCAGTCTAGCTCAGCACACCTGCATTGGAAACAAAAGCCAGGTCAGGTCTTCTCCTGTAGTTCTAAAAGAATATATACTTTCATTCTTTATATACTGAGGTATATGAAGAATGAAATTAAAAGTGAGAATCTTTCCCAGAACTAGGAAAGAATTTTTTTCATGTACAAATTGGATTATATATAAATAAACAAGTACATTTCTTAAGAAAGCATTGGCAAACATTCCATTGCTTAGTTTCACTAATAATGCTTCTGTTTTGTTTTGGTAATTCCTGATTATTCATGTCTGGGAACATTAAGAATCAAAAAATGCTCCTTTTCCTCTAGCATTGGATTCATTCATGCTTTTCCTGCTTCTATCTAGGAATATCTTTAGAGGGTTTAAATAGCTGCAGTCTAAGCTCTATGAGTCACTGGAGGAGAAATGGAGACAAGCAAATGAGTTTTTAAAAAACTTGCAGTAGCAAGGATTTGTACATTGCATAAATTTCACAGGCATTGATTGTTGTGCTCTCAACAGCCAGTGAGATACCCACCAACCTGTTCTGTAAAGTATCAGTCCATCTGCTTCTTATGTGAACAGTTTGTCTTATAGAAACCTTGTTTTTCATATAGTAAGTTGTACAAATCCTACTCATTTCCTTCCTTGTGCTGGAAATTATTTCCTTGATCATGAGTTTTCTGTCAAAGCAGAATAAAATCCCTGTTCAAAATTAAGAAATGTATATTTGGAAGTCTTATGTGTTTGGATGTGTTTAGAAACAAAATTAGGATTGAAGAGGAGCTAAGACATTTCAAATTTATGGCTCTGTGGACAGCCTAATTTTTCAGTTGATACAGCTGTGGTCATTCTTAGACAGAAGGACACCTGAGGTTTACTTCTTGCTGTAGTTTCAACTACCATTCAATGACATCACATGAAATGCAAGAGAGAGAGTAAAAACTTGGGTCTTTTTGCACAGAAGTGTATTTTTAGTTGCTAATTTTATTGTACTATCAAACACCAGAACACATTAAACAGTGATGGTGATACATGGTGATGCCACCCCTAATGTTTAATATGAGGTTTCTCTTGCACTGGATACTTAAAGCCTCTTTCTGCGGACAGTTAATCTGTATTAGCTGTGCTTAAGGAAAGAGGATCAGTCAAAGAACTGTCTATTTTAATTGTGATCAATTTAGGAAAGCTTGGAGCACCATGTGGGAGCCTCATCATAGTCTGAGCTGCACACATACAAGGGAAAGACAAGCTAACACTGAAAAATCAGAGATAGATGACCTTTTCTGCAGAAGGATATAATGTAAACATGATTTGGAAAGGACAACCTTGGGTTAAAGCTCTGATATCCAGCCAGGCATGACCAAGAGATTTATTGCAGGAGTGGCACTGCCCAGTGTCTCTTCCACATTTTGTTCCTGCAGTAGAGTGACAGCAGCAAACATTCCCACCTCTGGAGCTGTTGCAGTTTTGATTCAGTAATTGAGATCGCCTGAACACCTCTCTGTATTGGCTGTTACCACTGTAACAGAACAAAGACAGTGTGTTACATTGGTAATGACACAAATTCCTTCTCACCTCCTACTGCCTTGGACTCTTGGAAGATATTTTCCCTTTCCTTGCCAGAGAAAGGGAATGCATACATATGCATCCCTATCATCCTGATTTATGCTGAGAAGTGAATCTGTGCTCCCTCAAGGCTTTGTGCATGAAAGAAAGAAAAGGATTCATTCCTTTCTCCTTTGTGACAAAGGGCTGATTCCTGGGCTCCACTGCACCTCCAGTTCCTGTCCCAGCATCAGCAGCTCTCACAGTTAACAAACATTTTGGTAGCTGCTATTTCCAGCTGAGGTTAAGGCAGCAAATCAGTGCCAGGAGTGTCTGGGGTGAAAGAATTTTGCACACGCATCCTTTTCTGTTCCTTATGAAACCACCTCAGTCCTGGCAAACTGGACATACTAATCTGGTTGAATTAATGCAATCTGTTAAATCTCTTCCTATTTTTCCAGCATATTCCACATATTCAGTTACATTTACACCATGAAAAAGAAGGGAAGTATAATCATGTCATAGAAGTTGATGGGTATGAAAGAAATTTGGGATGTTAAATAGCTGCAGTCATGATCTGCTGAAGCTTAACATTACTGCAGCTCTGCTGCTGATTATCTGGGGTGCCTCTATGTCAATCTGTCACCAAGTGTCCAGAATTCTCTAGGGAACCATTCCCCATTTCCTTGAATAATGGAACTTTGAACTATATTTGTTATGGAAAGAAGAGGAAATCATATTGTAGGATAATGGATATGAAATGGCAGTAGGATGAATGTAGCTTCTTGTGCTCCCACAAATAAATGATTTAGAGCTTTGGGAGAAAGGACTCTTTTTCAACTGGAAAAGTGAAATAAAATTTAATTCTAAATGAAACTGACTAAGTTTGCCCTGGACCTGATGTTTTATTGGAAATTCTCCCTGTTATAAAAAGGAGTATGAAAATTAGGGTGAGAATACAAAAATCAATGCATTATTATGGCTACTATGTACGAAAGTGTACATTTTAAATGTTTGTCCTTCCAGAAATACACAGTCTGACCCATTGTTTTTGAGTTAGAGCTAAAGGAACTTTTTTTTTAATATAACACATTCCAATTCAGCAGGTAATTGCTATTTGTCTTATGTATTTTTGTGTCCAGGCTACTCTATTATTACCTTTTCCTAATACTATTTATCTTACTGCTGAACATAACCATGAGCCTCTCTTAAAGGTACTACAACCATTTTCTTCAGTTACCAAAGGATGTATTTGTCTCCAGTGAGATTTAAGTTTGCTCTTTAAAGCTTAAGCATCCTACTAAACTGCTGTCTGCCTGATAGCAATCAGAGCTGGATATTCATTCCATCCATTCCCTACCTACACAAGTATGAGCCTTTGCTCGTTTCAGAAGCAAGACTATTTATGAAGCAATTTAATAAAAGATGTAGATAAAGAGCAAAACCATAAAGCTGGGATTTCATCAGTTACTTTAGTAAAGCAGCCAACATTACATTATTCCCATTTTTACTGATTAAAACATTTCCTTCTGTACTGATGTAAGAAAATGCATACACCACTCAGTCAAGAATCTTTGGAGAGTCCCCTCCACTGTAACAATGCTGTTCTTCACTGAAGCTCTGAAAAGACAGAATTTATTTGTGCTAACAAAATGTTTGCCAAATCCATGCACTGTCTCATTGAAGCTTTCCCACTAGATTAAATGCTGTTTATTTTTCTATAATTATAGATCTGCATTTTTTATGATTTTTTTTTTAGTGTTGCATACCTTTTAATTGCTTCCTCCAGTAAAAGCCAGCTCAGTCTCTGGTTGTCTTTGATGGGACCCATCTTATTAATCATGACATTCAGTACTATCTACATATGTTGGGCAAGTGAAAAACTTTTGTTAGGGTTTGTCAGAACCGTAGTGCACTGTTTGAAAAAGCTACTGATGTCTGAAAGTCCATCTCTTGATTTCCAAAATTTGGGTCCTATGCAGGGAAAAATTATTGGGTCTGTTCCTCAAAAGCACACCAGAATGTTCCATGGAGTGATGCCACTGATGATGAAGACAATCTGTGCTTTCTGTGCTTGCCATGGCTGCCATGTCCAGTGCTGTTTCTGGGCTGCACACACACCAGCTCTCTCATAGATTTATACTCCCTGTCTCCTGAATAAAGGAAATGTTCATGTAAGTATTGCTAATTTATCATAATCACAAGGTGAATTTTAGGCACACATCAGATTTTCTGTTGAAGAAGAAAATTACTCCTGTTCTTTTTGTGAACAAACAAGGTCATCAGGAGTCAGCTTCCACCTGCCAGTCCTCTGGATCCCAGGGCTGAGTTGGATTTTTTTTAATCCCACTTGCCACTTTTTTTCTTCTTCTTTTATTAAAATGCAAAACTTTCCATGCATATTTCAGCATGAAAGCCATGTAATTCCCTATTCTTTGTACAAAAGAGAAACATCTGCTAGAGCACAAATACTGCAGAATAATCTCCTGTGGGTTAACATTCTATATTGCCATTATGAAATCTTTTTCTATAATTTTAAATCAATCTAATGTACTATGATTGAATACTATGATTAAATGAAGGAGAAAATTAAGCTGAAGATGATACAGACCTCAAAACTTCTGCAGCACCTACTCCTTGTTGTACGTACAGGAGGGAACTGTAGGAGGTGGCAAGAAATCTTAACTTTCCACAGAATTTTGGCATATCAGAAGATCAGATATGACTTGATGTGCAGTAAATGTAGCTTTTGATCACGTAACAGTGAGCGACTTTGCATTGCATTGAATTCAGGTGAGGCATCTAAATGAATTACCATTTTTGGAAGTGTCTATCAAGGTTTTTTTAAGATCCTCACTTCCAGTGGGTCAGAAGCAGACTAAAGAAGGTATGTCTGGTTCAGTTCTGCCATTGCTAATAAATCCTTTCCCAGAGAGAGACATTGGGTCACTGGGCCATAGGTATGTGGTTCATTTCAGGTTGTGCAAAGCTAACCTGCACCCAAGAACATCTGCACTCATCATGCCCTCCTGGATTTTGTAGGAACTGTTCAGGCGGCACAGACTGTCCAATTTACCTGTACAAAAATACCACTGTTTTGGTGGAAAGCAGATTTGCAAAGAAACTTCTACACTGTTTTGGTGGAAAGCAGATTTGCAAAGAAACTTCTGAGGAAGGCTCAGTGTCACTCTGCAGTGGGTGTAGCTCTCCTGCACTCACTTTCATTCTTTTTCTCCCTTGGCACTTTCCCTCCACATTACTCACCATCTTATTCACTGACAGTACTATTTCAGTCAATGAAACTGCTGTGCCTTTCTCTTCTGTGGCCTAATGTGAAAGACCTACTTATGCCTTGATATATGAAACTGTTGAGCTTAGCAGGAGACTGTACTTTTAATAATTTCAATAAATATGTTCCAGGAGGGAAGGAACACACACACAGTACCAATGCTTACAACATTACAGTGCTACACACAAAAGTGAGTGAGGAAACACAGTGAGTGAGGACTCAGGCAGCCTTGCAGCAGAACACGAGTGACTTACACAAGAGAAACGTGCTGTTCTTCCCAGGGCACTGGTTTACACAAGGTCTGTAAAGAGACGTTACACCAGCATGTTTCTCATCAGAAGCAAAAAATAACAAAATAGAAAGCCCCCTCATAGTGAACTAACAAATTTAAACCAGCCTCCTTTGCCTGTTTCTATAGTAACCAGCTGCAGCAAGTGCTTTGCAGAAATTTTAGACACAGGCTATATGAATTGTTTATGTAATCGTATCTTTTTATGCAGACAGATCTCTGCCTTAATAAAAAGAAGTCACTGTATCGCAGGAGAGACGTGTGCTTTACTGCCTGCATTAGCAGAACAGATGGAATACATGGCACTCGTATGAATACAGCAAGAGACTGAATTTTCACTGTGAATTTTTAAGTTATGGTTTTTACTCCCTGATGTGTCTGTTCTGGGACAGGAAATGGAGCCTTCTGTCTTTAGGGCTGTCAGTCAAGCATATCAGACAGCATTAAACTCACTTGTAAAACATCTAGATGTTGTTTCTCTTATACAGTAAATATTTTCCAAAATCGCAAATATTTTTATATAATCAGAGAGTTTTGGAGAAAATAAGAGCCCTGCTGGAGGGACATCTACAATCTGGAGTGAAAACTTAGGAATGTTCTCAGAATATATAATATTAAATCAGCTATGAAGTCTATGGAGGTAATTTGAAATCCGAAGCCCCCTATGGATGTTTTGTTTCCCCTTTAAAAATGTTGGATTGCTTGTAAAAAGGAATATACTCAAAAGCTCTAGACCTTCCTGCTTAAGTCTAAGAAGAGGCAAAATAGGAAAGTTATAGCAGTTTTTTACACTTGAAATGCAGTCTTCTCTTTTCAGTATTTATAAAAGGAGATTTAAAACATTGCACATTACAAACAGGACATCTTATGAGAGCCTTAATTACAGACAAGCAAAGCATCTCACCACTTTACCCTCAGGATGTGATTAATACAGTCCAAAATACTATTTTCCTGTGGATTTGAAAACACTGAAGCAAGAGAAGTTATGATGTTAGTCAATGTTAATTCTAAGCACCTTTTTAACTCATGTGAAAATAAAGTCTCACAAAAGAAAAGCACACATAGCATGAAGTAAAGGCAGGTACAGAATTTTAGGAAGATAAATCAGCTGTGCCATGCTCATTTTTTTCCTACTTCTTGTTGAAACGTTTCAGAATAAAATTTAGAATAGGGAATTATTCATAGCAGGCTAAGCTTTATAACTCTTGACATAATATGACATTACAGTAACGGATTTAGTATAAATTTAGATCAAACTGCCTTTCTCTTACTGCAAAGCCAGATAAGTTCCCTTCAAACATTTGGTTTTCAAGACAGTTCACCCTGCTATTTTAACTCTCTGCGCATTTGGTGGCATAACTTGTTTCTAAGCCTTTTCTTCTACTATTCTTTTTTTTCCTTACTTACTGACACAGTTCCTAGGTTAGAAACTGAGTGACTATTAACGATTTCTTTTTCTTTACATCACTGAATGAATCTTTCTCCCGTTATTTGTAGAGTTGCTATAGAAATAAAACAATCATCCATTCTGTACTTCAGATACAGCTTCTAAAACATTTTACTGGTGTTATCCAAAACCTGTGCTCCTAAATAATTCAGGTACTTAACTCCAATGCAATCACATCTTTAAAAAGCCACAAGATAAGTAAGGCCAGACTGTCTCTGATAATGACCAATAGCACACACAGAGGAAAAAGGAATTAGCAATTTTATACAAAGTCTTGTAGAAAGAGCATTACTACAGTTGCAAAACTAGGAGAGTATGTTTCTTTAAGATACAGCTTAAATTGAGCTGGCTATCCAACCCCTAATAGAATTATATTCTAAGAAGTATCCAGACATCACATGAAACACAACACAAGGTGGATTCTAAGACTACTTTCCACATTAGCTATTTCTGTAATTAGGCTGGGAAGAGAAATGGTGAATTTCACCATAAGAAAGGGATCTTATACATATTATTGGTCTCATCAAGGTTCCTATCACAGCTTTTTATGTACTATAATATACATTTATCAGCACAAGAGATAATTTCCTCTAAGCCTTTACTATAATTTCCCCATAACATTAGTCTCAGACAAGTTTTCCCACTAATATACCAATACAGTCAAAGAAAATTCTATACAGCACTAACAGAATAATTATTGGCTTGTTCAAATTACTCTCAGTCAGGGAAGGAACATAAACACAGATGATGTTTAAATTGAAAACAGGAAAGTAACATTCTCAAACAGTAGGAATGATCAAAGTTACCTTGCATTGAAATAATGAAATTGATTTTTCATTAGGAGTAAAAATACAAGTACTTCATATACCTAATGGGAAAAAACCAAATCACTGTTCATCTACGTGGGGGGGTTGGCAAATTCCTTATTGATTTGAAAGAAATTGCAATTTAAAATGTCCAAGAGATTAATTTACTGTATCACTTCACTATTCAGCAAACAGCAAGAGTAAGCCTGGTGTACATGGCCAAAAAGACCGAATAAAACTTACCATAATGAAATGTCCATGCATAAATGGATCTGACGAAATAACATTCTAAATCTGGCTAATTCAGCTGCTGTCCCTGAATTTAATTATTCTAATTAAAATCATCATGCATCTATCTGCCATGAGACAATTAGAGGCTTGCATTTTCATATCCAAAAGAAAATGCAAAGCTTCACAACTGAAAAGTAATCTATTCCTACAGGATACAATGCCAGAAAGAAAAACATGACAATCTATGAAACCTCCCCCAGGAATGGAAATGGAACATAAGACAGACATATTTGAACAGTGAATACTTGACATGTTTTACAGTATGTTTCCACTTAATCAGGTAGCACAAAAGACTTCAAAGACCAAAAAAAACCAGTAAGATGCAAGCAAGAAAAAGGCTTTCATACCTCCTGTCATCCCATTTTAATGCCAACAGGTTCTTGCTGTTTCTCCCTGTATTTCAAACAGGTCTAAGAGGGAAGAGATTCTTCTGTAGTTAAAAAAGGCAAAAGTAAACAGGAGTTCTGTCTGCCCTCAAAATACCAACACCCAGAAGCAGGGAAAGGATGGCCCACTCTCCCAGGCTCCCTCCTAACTCAAGATCCCATCTTGCAAGACCTTTCTCTTTTTCTCCATGTCCTATCTTGTCTTCTGTGTCTTGCATCACCACAAGCACAAGGTAGACTTTTTGAACTCAGAAAAGAAAATAATAACATAGTACAAAAGCTATAGTTGTGAGTAAGTAATGAAACCCAGCAATGCATGAACATTGGGTTGCAAACGAGTATCAGGGCCTGTGAACAGCATTAAAACCATACTCAGAAACTTCCACAAGCACTGGCAGAGCCTCTCAGAGAACTTCAACAAGAAGCAAGTCATGTCACCATTATACCTTTAAGTAAATCATTTACATTTCCCTGTTACTTTTCTCTCTATACACACAGAAAAATTTAGGTGAAGCATGAAGATGCATTGCTGTCCCCACACAGAGTATTCACTGGGTACAAACATTGATTGCAGTTGGGCTCAGACTTCCCAATGAGAAAATAGAACCCAAGTGTCATTTTAGAAAGTATCTCTAGGAGGACTTGTCTCAAACTAACCAAGTGCAAAAATCCAGAAGCTTTTAGATAGAGGAACATTACCCACAGGAAAAGTGGAGATGCTGTAAAATGCTCCAAGGCTCTCATGACACTGAGTATTATTGCCTGCTACTATTATAAAGTGTAGAAACTGGGATAAACAGAAAGAACCTTTGAACAGGTGAATAAGGGAACAACACTCCAACACAGTGATGTAGCATCCAGAGTAAAAAGGGAAAGTACTTGCAGGCTGCAAAGAGTGTCCTAAGACAACAGACAGCTTGACACACAGTCGTGCACAAATCTAGAGAGATGTGAATATGAGCTAGATAGTCAGATATTGGAAATACTTTACTCGAGTCATGAAACACTACTGATAGTTTAAATACTATTATGAATAACAACGGCATTTCAATACTATTATGAAACCGATATTCCATTTATGATCTCATTTCAGTTTCAGGGTAAACAAACAAAAAAAAAGTGGGTTGGAAAGCCTTGGAAGAACTGAGAATCAGCCACTTAATTTCAGAGAAAAGGTGCCCTGCCAGCCAAACACCAACTTGAACCTGCAGTATTTCTCTCCCAAACTGCAGAAGCTTATCAGTGAATAGCACTTCCTTTAAAAATAGCTGCACAGGTGACCGTGTGAGGACTAAGAATGTGCTAATGTGATAAATACCTGTGACAAACATGCTTCACATTAAACATGCACACCAAACCTGGAGAAAAACACAACAGGGCACGTTTTAAAATAAGCCTTTGAAGGAAAGATCTGAAAGACTCTTTGAGGACTCTCAAGTAAAGTGGTACTTTGTTATACTGCTGCTTTCAGGTTTTTATTTTCTGCTGAGAGATTAAGGTTTAGCTAGAGTGAGTTAAGACCACCCAATCGTTTACCAAAAATGACACAAGTGCATTATACTGTGAGTGACTCAAACTGCAATCTGTGGACCCACACAGCAGTCAGGCAAGATCGACTAGAAACAGGCATAATAAAACAGCTGAAATTAGTCTGTTAATGTTCTTGTATGAGCCACGGGGATTAAAGCATTTGTAAAAAGCAGGAAAGGGTAATTATTCCTGCTAGAATTGGATGATCAATTCACCAAGTAAGCTAAGAAATCTGCTTGCCTGTGGGCATAAGGAGGAACTCTGAACTGAGGAGCTTTTCAGAAAGCTAAACTCTCACTGAGAGGTCCAGTGCCTGCAGCCTACTATCCTTCACACGTGACATCAAAACATTATTGAGTGGCCTCAGTATCTATCAAGATCTGGCCTGTTACACATTTCAGTGATAGGAGCTTTGTCTCCCAAGGCATTTGTAATATGTACTGGCTGGGGGAGACCTGCTGGAGAGCAGCTCTGCAGAGGAGGACCTGGGAGTCCTGGTGGACAACAAGCCGTCCAAGGACCAACAGTGTGTCCTTGTGGGCAAGGCCAGTGAGATCCTGGGATGCATTAGGAAGAGCATTGCCAGCAGGCTGAGGGAGGTGATCCTGCCCCTCTATTCAGCCCTGGTGAGGATCACCTGGAGTGCTGTGTCCAGTTCTGGGCTCCTCAGGACAGGAGAGTCATGGAGCTCCTGGAGCAGGTCCAGAGGGCTACAAAGGGCTGCACTGGAGCACCTCTCTTACGAGAGAGGATGAGGGAGCTGGGCCTGTTGATGGACCCACTGTGGTCCCTTCCAACCTCACCCACTCTGTGAGTTGGTGATAGGTAAAGCTGATTTTCAAAACAGGAGGCAAGAGGTTGTCTAGAGATAAGCCAGGCTTAAAATGAAGTTCAAGAGAAAGAAATGCCTCATATGTCACAAAGGCAGCTCACTCAGGAGAATTACAGTTTTGAAAGGATGAGAGGAAAGAGCCACAAAATGAGTTTTTAGCCCCAGTTCTTTAATAAGGATTACACCTGGGAAATAAATGCACAACATCAAAACACAACACAGGCACGTGATCTAATCAATAACTAAAAATTACGGACACTCAGAAAACAAAGGTACCAAAACTTCCTTTCCCATTCCATTTGAACTGATTGCCCTCAACAGAGACGAACATATCCTGTGACATGAAGTTTTCATCAGCTTCTGTAATTCCCAGTTCACTCAGTCTTTTCTTGTGCATCTTGCTCTTCTTAGCAGCAGTAGCCCCAAGTTCATCTGCAATTTCACAGCTGCCTTCAGTTTGCCCAGAAGTCTCAGCTTGCTCATAACGCTCCAACTCATCAGTCACACACTCAGGTTGTTGTTCTTGCCTGACCTCCTCGACACCCTGGGTAGGTTGTGTCTCATCACCTGACTGGGTAGGTTGTGTATTCCCTAAGGCAGGAAACAGTAAGAATGTCACCACAGTCATGCAAAACAGCTCCATCATTAAAATCTTATGTAATTAATTTTCTTCATTCTTAATATCTTCACCTCATCCCACTCTCTCTTTGGCTTGCTACTTTGTGACAGCCACAAATTTCAAATACAAATTATGAATTATTCAATCCAAAAGCCTGGGTATACTAGATTTTCTAGTTTTAGGAGTTTCTTCTAGGAATGGAAAAATAAATACCTTTTGTTGGCTGTGCTGAAGCATCCTTTACCTCAGAGGGTCCTGGTCTAACCAGGACCACACCATATCCTTCATTATTATGGATCACATTGTTAACCATGGTTATCTTGGGAACATCATAATGCTCATCTAAGAAGCTCTGCAGAAAAAAAAAATAAAAGTCCAACACGTCATGTCCAGCTAAAGAGCTGCTAAAGTCTTTCAGTTTTAGGTGGAATCAGTTCTATTTATTGGTTAGGGCTGTATTATTTGCCTATATAAGTGACATTGCAAAAGGCATTTTCTCTTTCTGGCAGATAAGAAATCAAACCACTTGACTGCTGTGGTGGCCAACCCAAGGCAAACAAGTACCATTATCATCATATGTAAGAGTTTCAGCATAATGCAGCAAGGCTTTAGCCAACCTGAGTTACTGGCACTAATTCCAGCAGCTGTAGCTTTCAGAAAACAAGTGCATTGTGCTGGGGACTGACCTTGATGAGTATTCCCTCCTTGCAGTGGTGTATGCCGTTGTGGAGTAGGGTGCACATACTCCCTGGATATATTTCCACACCAGCTCCCTGCAAGACACAATTGGCAGCAGTTCACAAACAGTTCAGGCACATTTACAATTTAACAACCCCGTTGCAGATCTGTGTGTTCATCTCCCAGTTTGCACAATGCAAAATTGTGTTACCACCCCAGCTTTGTTACCCAATTTAAAAAGCAATACTCAAGGTTGAGGGCCCAGGGACTGTATTATTGCCACCAGGCTTTTATGGCCTTCTCAGCTGCCCAGACTTACATTACGTTCTTGTTCTTTAGTCATCCCCCTCAAGACCCCAAGCCCCATCATTCTTCAAAATGTCCTAATCAGAGTTCATTTCTGTACTTATCATCCTTCTGTGAGAATCCATGGACAAGGTGTCCAAAAAGGGCATTTCACTTACAGAACAAATGCAAGGTTTCATAAGAAAACTATTTATGGGCAGAGAAAACAGAAAATCACTTTTAAAATATTGCAGGATGTGAATCAGTCTGGCAATGCATTGATTATTGTTTCATAGATGTCCCCTGTTGCAACATCATTTTCTAATCATCACACACAAATCAGCATGAGACATTTCAGTAGACACTGTTAGAGGATATAGGACCTCTGGGACCAATCTCTTAAACTCAATAACGTGTAGCTGTCCAAAATTCATTTGTAAAGGTTCTCTCCAGAGCGACAGAAGTCACGCTGTGACTGACTGTACCATTTCCAAACAGAAACCTTTACTTTAAATTAGGAAATAAGGCAAAGTTAAGGAATAGTCTGTACCCTGGCCCCATAGAGATCAGAGTTCTTCATCACCAGCTCTGCTGACATCCGCACTGTAATGCCTGTGGTTTCACACTGTAACACACAGTTCTCCAGGGTGGTTTTCCCATGATGGATATCTGCATGCACAGAAACCAATTATTGCTGGATGAAACTGTCATGCAAAGACAAAGCCCTCCTACAGATAGCCTTATAGCATTTTTGCACTGTGATAAAACTCCCATTGTAATTTTATCCACTTTGGGTTAATTTTACTGATTTGCCCATGAATGGTTTGAACTCATGCTGTTTTTCTAGAACAAGCAGGAAGGAACACTGCTGCAAGGGAGCACCAGTCAAAGGTTTGTCGTGGACTTTTTTGGCTTTTCTTCCTTTTTAAACAAACAGCAACAATCTTTTCATTACATTCCTAAGAGACTTTTGAATTCAAAAGATATTAAATACATGCATACAAGTGTTAACAAACATTTTAACATGTTAAAATCATAAGTCTGTTGAGGCAAAGTATTAATCAGCTCCTTCTGCAAAGACAGGAGGCCACGGCCAATAAGGCTATTGGATACAATTTAGGATTGGTTGAGTCTCGGATTGAACCTGCTGTCAGAAACAAAGTTTACACCACTTCTACAGCATATTCCATTCCTCAGTGGAGCACTGGCTGGGTCAGCTACAGCTGAGTATTGCCATGGGGGCTTTGTGCGGAAAGAGGAATTATTTCCTTTTCCAGGTAGCCTGACATAGGCTGTGCAGCAGTCAGAGTCAGGTTGCCTTAACAGCAGAACAGTGATCAAGTCAAATGATCTTATCCCAGCATAATAAAATATAAGAGCCACAGCAGCTTGAAAGTACAGAGTATAAGTCATTTTGAGGTCCACATTATAAGCAAGTTAAGAAGAGGAGGAAGCCTTGATATTTATACCTGTAGGGCTTCTCTCTACTGTATTTTGTTTAAACTAATCAACTCCAACACTGAGTTCCAGCTTTAATTCTAACACTAAATTATGAAAGAGTCACAAAAAGGTCAAGATGCTTTTACACTTACTTAAAATCCCCTCCACAGCATCATGTTGCACCAGCTTCAAACCGGAGATCCTCACATTGGCTCCTGTACAGTCAAAAAAGTTGTCTTCTTTGCCCTGGTTTTCTATCACAATATCATCTGGCAGCCCATAGCCTGAAAGCAAAGGGAAAAAAGGTGCAAGTGTGAAGAACAACTGGTGACAAAGAGGTGCTCAGTACATAACAGCCATTTAAATTAAAGATGGAGGTTTAATTGAGGTACTAATACATTGAATAGGATTTTCTACCCAGTGCCCAGTCTACACCCTTACCTTGGCCCCTCTGTGCCAAGGTACAGGCACTCAGAACCAAATTCAAAAGTCATCTTACTGGAATGACATACAACAAAATGCAAAATTATCTGAGACAGTTGAACAAATGGGTAACTGAGCTCGCATTTGCTAAGGCCAAAGTTCTCACTCTCAAAAGTTACAAGACAGCGGGGGGATGCAATGAAGACACACAGGCACCTCCAGTCTGCTTTCAAAGGACAAATTCACTAGAGAAGGCAGAGGTTTCAAAGAGCACAGAAGGAAAAAGCAGTCACCACCACAACAGAAGGGAAAATGTGCAAAGGACTTGATATTGTTAGTAAGCTTCACTCAACATGAAACCTGGGTGAAAATTC
The DNA here is from genome assembly GCA_035041135.1 of Platyrinchus mystaceus. NCBI lineage: Eukaryota > Metazoa > Chordata > Aves > Passeriformes > Tyrannidae > Platyrinchus > Platyrinchus mystaceus. The sequence goes on from JAWWLV010000021.1 coordinate 6,904,444, forward strand.
AGTGTTTGTGTGTTACACAGGCTTCCAGATTAATTCAGATTAAAAAGAAGCTTTCACAAGCATGTGCCAACATTGATTTACTGAGCCATCCACAGTTGTCAGCATGCAAACACTTACAGGGAAATTTATGAGCATGTAAAGCTTTTATTGCTTGTTACTGACAAGAATCATGATAAGGAAAGCAATAATGCAACATCTATTAGAGCAGCAAGAGTCCTATCATCTTCTGAAACCACACACAAACTCAGATGAGAAGTGCCTGAGTGCCAGCTTTCAGTCAAGTACATAAGTGAATACTGCCATGTGCAACTAGAAAGGTTAAAAAAAAAAAAAAAAAGAACAAACTGTGAACAAGAGTTGGCAGAAAGTTTTAAAGACAACCAATGTAACGTAAAGTTAAGTAATTGATACTTCATCATATGATACTACATAGAAATCTTTCCCCACTGCTCCTGGTTTGTGGTCACCCTGGAGAGGAGGTGTGTGGGGCAGTTTACTTCCAGCACATGAAATGAGAGCAGCACAGGACAGAAAGGGGCAGATCTAGTTTAACTTCCCATCACTACAGAAAGAGGTTAATATCCAAGGCAAGAGTTTTGGGACTAACTGTCCTACAGACTACCTTGCAGTTTCTCTATCTATGCTTTCAGCTTGCTTCATACTTCACCTCTGAACTGGAGCTCTAGTAAAGAGAAGGAAGCCAATGCACGGCAAGGAACTGAGAAGGAAAGATTCCCCTGGTGCCCAGTGCTGTTCCTGGCTGTAGCCCTGCCTGCACGAGGGGCTCCACAGGAGCTCAAGCCAATTGTCATCCAGTAGCACTGATCACAGAGGGGCTGATGCTAAAGGTCCCCAATCCAACGTGAACAACTATTGCACAAGCAGAAGGGAAGATCTCAGGTGCCTTTGCATCACATTTTTGTCAAGCATGGAAGTTATCCTTACCATGACTTCCTGCAGCAGCTACTGCTTCAACCTTACTTAGTCCCTGTAAGTTTTTATTTATCCCTGACTTACTAATCTTCATACTTCATACTTACTTGGTACTGACTTGAAAGAGTGGCTGGAGAAAAAAAAATAAAAGCTCTACTAAGCAAAGTGATATTATATCTCTCATGAGTCAGCCCTTCATCCCAAGAAACCCACCAAAGCAGCAGCTGCTCAGATTAGTGTCAGCAAAGTTTGTCTTGATGCTCCTACTTCAAAGGTTTTTGGCTGCTACTATTGCTCTAATACCTTATCCAACAGGAGTCCATATAAGAAGTTTAAATACTCTGACATGTACCCATTCAGAGTGTAGTTTGTACTAAAGATAGGTACTTATATGCCTTTCTCCTTAAAATAGAGCACCTAATCCTTTAATGTGTGCTACTGCACCATTTGTATTACTGCTTCCTCAAAGCTTGAAAAGCAATAAATACCACCACACACAATTTTAGAACAATGTCATTCTTGAGATAAATAAAACACTTTATCTAGGTCCCTTATCCTGCAAGTGCACTGGCTATCAGCATGTTTATCTGTATAAATCAAACACACACAAGAGATGGGCAAGAAAGAAAACTACACTCATAAAACAAAAAGGGCAAGAAAAATTAAAGTCCAGAACAGCAGGAAATTAAACTCTCACCCTTCTTCCTATTAAGAAGCTTTGACAAGATAAAAATGCAACTGTATAAGCATGTGAGCTGCACAAGCCCCAGTGATAAACTGCAACAGAATGTGCCTGCCTAAAGCTGAGGGATTGCACTGAGATATCAAGAATGGTGAGGGAGAGATAGCAACATAGCCTAGACAAGGCAAAAGGATTTTAAGCACAAATATTTTGCAAGAAAAATCATAGAATGACGTATTCTGTGTCTGTTTCTAAAGAAAAAAATGTGTTAAACCAAAAGCTCCCTCCTTTACTCACATGCTTCACATAATACAGTCATTGCTGACATGCTCCAAGTGCCATAAACCAAATTCTAACAATCCTGGCTTGTTCCCTCTGCATTCCCCAGGGCTGTACTGACTGGGGCTCAGTGTACCCCTGAGGCAGATTAAGACATGCAAACAAGGACATCTCTCAAGTACTCAAGTCAGTGACTCTAAAACCTGAAGCCTCTCAGAATTACTTCTGTGCTTCCTAGATCACAACAATCCAGTTCCTTATGTTTCTGTTGAATCCTCTCTATTACTTATGTAATTACAATTTATGCAGACAAACAGGAGGAAATAATGGATTTGCTATTAGTCAGCAATATCTGCAGTTTATTTGCACCATGGCTAATGAAAGAACTTACTCCACCCTGCCTTAGACATGGCTCTAGAGCAGAAACAGGAATACTTGGAGGAAAGAAAAAGCAAATGTTCCCAGCAAACTCTGCAAAGAGTAAATCCTTATGCAGAGCTATTTTAATTCATTCCATTTCCTTGGTTTATGGACCTTTATGCTACCAAACCTTCTACCTTCTAGTTCAACTGAGTCAGCAATGCAGAACACGCCATCTACAACGTAATGCCCGGGAAAGATGATGACTGTGTCTCCTTCATAACAGGCACTTACAGCTGTCAGTGGGTCATTGTGAAACTGCAAAAGACAAAATAAACTACAATCAGCTCCTGAAGAATGCTATAAAAATGGATGCATTTATGCCCTTAGAGCTTGCTTTTCAATTAAATGTTGCTGCTTTTGTAAAGAAATCCTTTTTAATGGCACCAATAATACACAATTTCTACTTTGAATTCAGGAATCGTAGCACCCTCTGGACAAAAACAACCTTAACACATGCCTTTGATGTTTGTGTCATGCCCACTTCCCCATGAGGAAACTGGGACAAAGACACAGATAGAAGAGCATGTGAACCAGAAAGCAAACTTCACCATGGCCTTGGTTCCAGGCCAACATCTGAATTCTGCCCCAAGTGACTTGCCATGAATTACTGAAGAAATAGGTGACAGAAGGTAAACAAAGTAGAAAACAATTCAGCAACTAGATCAGAGCTGAACACTGGTGTAACCCTTCCCTCCTGGTTCAAGTCACCCCAAAACAGAGTTCAGATATTACAGTGGCAAATACGGTGTCCACATGTTCCTTTTCCTTCATAAAGAGGGCAGGTTGATACCCTTCACAAACATTACTGTGAGATTCCATGCCAAAGGATGAAAAATACTACAGAAAAACTACACATTTATTCCTTCCCAGCAAATTACAGCATAAGCATAATAATATAAAATCTGATATATAGCTTAAAAGGGAATCCAGGACCTTCCCCATTGCTCCATTTTGGCCATTTGTAATTCATGAACTTGATCAGAATACAGCAAGCAATTTCATTTGGGTCCAAGGAATTCAGACTGTCCTTAGCTGCTGAAGTAGCAAGTCCTGCCTGAATTCATTAAAACTAAATATAACTGATCTAAAATAAATTGTATCTCCTACACAGGACTAAAGCAAGACACTGACATTTCTTCCTTCAAACTCTAGATCATTATTAGCAGCATCAAGAGACATGGGTATTTCAAAACTAAATAGAAGTATTACACCTTCCATATTTCATTGTAGAATTATTACAGGTTCATCTCATTTCCTACACACAGGAAGGAAACTGTTTGTATAGTGTACTTGGCAGGCAGAAATGAATGAAAAGAAATTATTTGTATCATCCAGTCTTACCACTTATTGTTTAAATTACAGTGATTTTTTTTTAACTGACAAAAAAACAGCACTGGGCAAATGTAGTATCTTTCACACGATAAATTAACTTATTCTCCCACATTCTCCCACAATTCCTGTTACTGCACCTGCATTTTGACATCTTCACCATAAGATTCTTGGGAAAGTTTGTCCCTCATCAACAATTGGAGCTGACTTGCTGCAATGGTCAAGGGTACAACATGAATGACCTTGGTACCCGTTGTCCTCAGTCCTTTAGCCGGGAGACTTCCATACTTTTGGTAACCAAACACATACCTACAACAAGAAAAACACAGCCATCAGCTCCTTCTTCAGAAAACACATCCTATATATATTATTTCCCTCCAGGCCTCCTTCTTGCACAAACCCACCAACTACCTCAGCTGAGGATTCTCAATCAGTTTTAGCTTTTGTTTTAAGTGCTCCACTTCCTCATACAATTTGAGTCCTTCCACCATGGAGACGTTTTCTACTTCCGAGTCCGAGTCACTGGTTGAGATGCCGTTCCTCACGTTTAGAAATTTCTCATAAAGCTCTTCACATTGAGACAACAAGTTCCGGTAATCAACTACAAGCCCAGAAGGCACACGGTGTTCAAGGATGTCATAATGCCTGCAGTTCAGAGCAAGGGGTCAGCATATTTCACAGGTACAATTCTCAAAGATCAAGTACAAGATTGGAGAGAACCTGAGGAGTTCTGCATCATTACTTTAGTCAAGATTCTCTGCAGCCTATGTTATTATTATCCGTTTCATTTGAAAGCAGCAAAAGAAAATCTGAACAGACACAAACATTTTACTTTTTAAATTGTTGCCCATCCACCTTGAAAGACCGTACACAATTATCAAAAATTCATCCTAGAGAAAAAAAGAGGCATAAGCACAGCTTTTATTAGGATTACAACTCGTACCAGTGTGATGGTGGTTATCGCCGGGGCACTGTCTGATGGAAGGTCAAGGATTACAGGGAAAACCAGGGCTCAGAAATCAAGTGGCAACCTCAGTTGTGCCTTCTCCCCGTACCAAGTTACACCATCAGACAGTGAATGCTGTTAGAACAAACTTGCTTTGGTTTATGAGTGCACAGGGGTTTTTTACACCGAGTTCTGAGTCACTATTCCCACATGACACTTTGCTGTGGTTCTGCCCCAGTAGCAAAGGTGTTGCACTCACAATCTCAGTCGGGGCTCAACACAGCGCACAAAGTAATCAAACTCATCCTCCTCCTCCTCATCCCAGGTCCTCCAGATCCACCGGTAGAAGAACCTTTTGAAACAAAGTGTTCAAACACAGAAAGGAGGAGAGCAGAGGCAACAGCATTTGAAACACGAATGTAAACAATCTGAGAATTCATCCCAAACCATCACCTCTCTCCAAATCAATGCTACTGTCCTGTAAGCTGCTTAGTATACAGAGAAATCATCTTTCTTGCCTGCTTCTTAACTGCATAAAGAGTTTTATTTTGTATGTCGAAGTTCAAAATTCATAATGGCCTAAGTCACACCTTCATCAAAAGAGAGCAAACAGCTAAAAGCTAGATTTGAAAAACGGGACTGACACTCTTTGGATCCTCTTTTTTGTTGTTTGGGTTTGGCCAGGCATCCTCCAGCTAAGCTTTCTTTTTGACAATGTAGGTATTTTTTCCTATTTTAGCTTTTCTATCCAGTCTTACAGTCTATTTGTAGAGAGCTTTCAAACAGCATGTAGTGCATGAAAGGAAGGGAGATGAAAAAGAGACAGAAATGATAAAGAAAGGAAAGGAAAAGAAAACAGAAGATGTGAACAGACCCCTAAAGAACACAGAGCAAATTTAGGAGAGGAGGCAAAACACAGAAAAAAACCCAGAAGAACGTGACAAAAAAGGAAAAATTCACCAAAATTACATAAAAGAGAAAGGAACGCTATACTAGAGTCTGCAAGGTGATACA
>JAWWLV010000021.1:6910080-6945479 GCA_035041135.1 Platyrinchus mystaceus
GTGACAAAAAAGGAAAAATTCACCAAAATTACATAAAAGAGAAAGGAACGCTATACTAGAGTCTGCAAGGTGATACAGTCCAAGGAAATCCGGGGTGGAAGAGAGAGGGAAAGCAGATTCCTCAGAGTACCAGTCATGAGATTTACTTTGGAGAGTTTGGCTCATGGAGCTCCCAGAATGGCCAAAAGAATTCAGGACATGACCCAGTGGATCATGTGTAAGTAGAGTGTAATTGTCCTACCTGACATGCTCTACAGCCAGTGCTGTCTGGTCAAACTCTCCTGACTCATCATACACAACCCACAGCTCCTGCAGTAGGATCTGATGTTGCTTCAGCTCCAGGAGTTCCTGTATGCACTCCAAGGTAAAGCTGCTGCCCAGTGACTCACAAAGGAAAGGGTCACTGAGTTGCACAACTGCTTTCAGAGACGAGTAATCCACATCAACAACCTGCTGGAACAAAGAGCTGTGAAGAGTTCTCAGAACCTTAGATCCAGCTAAGAAAGGTGGACATGACATGCCTAAGTCAGGAGGGCACACTGGGTTCCAGCTGAGCCACACAAACCAACACAAATGGCACAATACAGCCAAGGCCATCTCTGCAGCTGAAGGGATAGCCCAGAATTAAGCTTCTCAGAACCACACACCTAGAGAGCCTTTTCCACATTCAGAACTACATTCAAATCCCTCATAATGCTCATAACAAGGCCAGCAAGTTTCTCCCTATTTAGGTTTCTTGTTTTGCTGCTTTTAAAAAATGGCAAAAGCAATATCCTCAGATTCAAACAAATCAACACATTACGGTTCCTCAGGACTCCTTCGGGGCTCATTTTTCGAAATGCCCACAGGATACAAACAATCCAAGGGTTAGTCTGAACCAGTGAAAGCCATTTTTTCACTAACTGGGCAGAAGAGCTGAGGGGGTACAAAGTTTTTTCCCTCTTCAACCATGTAATGGAATTGCAAGGTCAAATATCCAAGGCTTGCAACAAAGATGTATGACCTGGACATTGAGAGAATTAGAAAAGGAGCATCCCAGCTGAGTCTAAGACAGGTGTATGCAAAGCAGAAGAGCTACTGTCAGTACCAAGGTGGGTTAAAAAAATAATTTTACTGATAAAAAAGCCAACTACTTTACAACCAACAGCTCTGGACTGAGTATCCCCTCTGTGCCCTTGCAGTTCTACCTCACAGCTCACCCACATTGACTCAGCTTTCCCCCTTCCCATTTTAAGCAACGAGGCCTTAGAAAAAAATTCCTATTGCTCTGGCCATGACTGGCAATTAGATATGACAACATTCTTATTATTTTCTACCAGCTGGTAAACACAGACAACCAGTCCGTTACAGAGGCAAGTGATGTTAATAGGAGACAAATGGGTGAGCAGCAACATTCCACTTACCCCAACAACAACCTGAAACACATCAGTGCGCCAGATTGCCTGCCAGCCAGATGGCTCAAGGACCTTCTCCAGGTACTCAGCTATGAATTGCTTCACCTCAGAAGCTTTGCAGTCAGCTAAAAGGAAATTGAAGACAGTACATTTATGCAAGGAATGAAAGAAAAGTCCTTCAGATAAGTGGAAAGTGAAAGACAACACCGTTCAAATGTTCCTCCACCACCTCCAAAGTTGGACTTCATTCTGTTTTGCTCATGGTAATAGTCAGCATTTTTGTTGTTTCTCTTACTATTGAGAGAGTTGGAGAAGCATCTGTTTTGTGCTTCTCTGGAAGAAGAGATCCAGCACCCAACCCTCCAGGTATTGAAGATTTCAGTGCCAGTGGTACTAAACACATAACCTGTGCCTTATCTTAATCAGGCTTACTAGACACAGAAAAGACAAGTTTCAAGTAAGACAAACTAAAACAAGGCACAGAATCCACTATTAACATCTCTGCCTTCCCATCATTCAGATTTTATTAACTTATATCAAAACCATTGCCTCCTGGTCCACCAGCTAGAGCAGCTGATGTTACAGCATTAAAAGCATCTCGCAGCTTAATATACAATTGACTCCACTTAAACTGGAGCATTTAAACAGTCAGTACAAGAAAACTGACACCACCTTCTTTTTCTACTATGAAATGACTTACCCAAGATGTAATCCTGGTAAGCACGAAACCGCTCGTAAAAGAAAAGATGATCGGTGTGAAAAATATCAGGAAGAAGCACGTTCCCATCTGGCACAGCCCTTCCCAAGGTAGTCCCCACGTTGCCACGACTGCCATAATCACTCCAGGAGTCAGCACTCCAATCACTCTCAGCATCTTCCTGGTGCTCAGCTGGGAAGAGGAGAGGGAGCAGAGCAAACCCCACAAACTGTCAGCTCAATGCAGTTATCACTCACTCCTCTATTCCCACAGAATTCCTGTTCAGCTTAAGACCTATCATGACCCTGCTTTCTACAACACATCTTAATTATTCTCAATGAAGAGAGTATCCTACTTGGTTAGTTGCTCTCTTCTCCAGAACATCAACCCTCTCACAAAAGAGGGTCTCATTTGTCCCCACCTGCCCTGAGTCACAGTAACTGTACTAATTTACTCTGTTCTCTGGGTAAGATCTAAAACCCTTCAGGTATTACATTGCCATTCATGTACATATTAGGCCTTGTTAAACCCTGCCTACATCACCCAGACATGGTATCAAGCAATAATCCAAATTATTTTGGAACATGCATAAAGCCAGCTGATCCCACACACAACTGATCCAAAATGACACTAAGGATTACTGCGAGCAGAGAGCAAGCTATAAGAAAAATGCATGATAAACTGCAGGTACTAAGCTAAAGATGTGTTTGCACAGTTTCCCTTTCCTTTTCTTTTCTTTTCCTGTTCTACAGTACAAGCATTCTTTTTGTACTTTAATAAACTAAAAACGTCTCTGCACCTGAAGTTTCTACAAAGGAAATTCTAAGCAACACATTTAGACAGAAAGGTCACAGGGTTGTAACTCTTAGTCCACTTAAAGGGACACTGGCTGAATCTTTACTTTGAGGGACTCATTGCAACAACAGCACCTCTCCACAAGAGTTCTCTTTACAAACTCGGATCAGGCACTGTTGGTCTCACAGCATCTCTCAGGCCTGCTCACCCCTAAGTTCAGAAAACATTAGAGAGATGACTGCAGGAAATCAAGTGTGATGATGATTCAGGTTTTTTGTTGTTGGGATTTTTTTGTTTGTTAATAACAGCTCAAGACACCTTTACTGTCCATAACTTGATTCTGTAACAACCCACAGGCCTCTGCATTTCCATTAGTCTGCAGTCTGACCTTTACTAGAATTCTAAAAAGAAAGGAAGAAAACTCCGCACTATTCCAAACACATCCCTCACATTTCAGGATGGGTAATGAAAGTTAGCACTCTTGACCTCCCATTTGTTAAAATTCTTACATATTTGGTGTCAGACTCAATCAGCAAAAGAAAAACCAGAATCAGTGTATGAGCCAACTACAAGTGTTTAGACAATTTCCCCTGTCTTTGCAGCACAACCAGTGATAATATGTAAAGAAAGGAAAAGTTGGCTTAGATGATCTAGTGTGATTTATGAAACACTGTTACATGTACACCGTAAATAAGGATTTTCTTTCTACACACCCGTAACCAAATCAAGCCACTCTGACAGCAACACCCTGTACGAGCCACACTAATTTTAGGTTGTTCTCTGTTTACAATCTGCAAGCCTGTAACCAAGTATCACTAATGACCTGCACTGCCCCGGGATGCCCAGGAGACACTAAAAGCACCGATGCTGCTCAGCCAGAGGAGCCACTTGCAGGAAAGCAGCTCTTCCTGAAACTGACAGCGTTCCAAACACATACACGCTCCCGGACACCCAGTTAAGCACCCGGGGTGGGCACGTGAGAAACACAGCGGAGCTTCACGATTAAAAGTTAAAACCGCACAACATTTAACTGCGTTTATTTGCAGAACCATCCCATCCGTAGGTTCGCTCCCCCGCACGGCCCCACGCCCCGAGCCGGAGGGCAGAGCCGGGCCGGGCCCGGCCCGGGAAGGTTCCCCAGGCCGGACCCGAGCCGGGCCGGAGCAGCTCGGGCAGCCCGGCCCGCACCGCAGCTGCGGAGCCGCCCCGGGCCCACCGCGCGTCCCTCGGCACCGCCCGACCGCTGGGCGCGGAGTGCCCGCGTCCCTCCCGGGTCGCCCACGCCCTCCCTCGCAGCCCGTACCTCTGTCCGCCTGCCCGGCGTCGTCCTGCGGGCCGGCGGCTCTCCCGGCCGGCGGAAGGGCCCAGCCGTCCCCCTGCGGCCCCGGCGACCCCGCCTCGGCCATGGCCAGGGCCGCCCGCCCGCCGCCTTCAAACCGCCCGGGCACAACGGCCGCGCCCGCTCTCACGACCGGCCGCTCCAGCGCCCCGCTCTCATTGGCTGGCGGCGCCAGGACCCCGCTCTCACTGGCTGTTGGCAGCCAGCGCCCCGCCCTGATTGGCCGTCGGCAGCCAGGACTCCGCTGTGATTGGCTGTGGGCAGCAGCGGCCGTTGGTGCGCGGTCCCTTCAGCAGCGCCGCCGCTCCGCGGTGTGCAGAGCCGGCGGGACTCGCTGTGGGGCGGGAAGAGCGGTGGGAACCCGGCCCTGTCATCCCAGCGGAGAAGCCGGGGGCGCTCCTGTCAGCCACGACAGTGCGGGCGAGGAGCGGCGTTCCGCACACAGCGTGGCCGCCGGGGCCGCTCCGTCCCTGCGCAGAGGGATCCGCGGCGCACGGAGGGACGAGCGGCCGCGGGAATGTTCAAAACACACCCAACGATCTCCCCCCTCAAAATAAAACCCCACTCCAAACAAGCCCAAAAACAAACAGAAAAAACCCCACCACACAACCCTCCAGAAGCATCAAAAAACATTAAATTTAAAAAAAAGAAAAGAAAAAGAAAAGGAAAAAAAAAACCCACACACAAAAAAACCCAAAACAAAACAAAAAAAAAAAAACCACCACGCAACAGAACGAAATTCTCTGAACGCCAGGCAGACCCGCTCCGCTTTTAGCTCTCACCGGTTCGTACACAAATACGAAAGACACCTTATAAAAATCTGAAGCCCCGGGATCTCCCCTCCGGTCTGTTCCACAACCCAGCTCTTCTCAGGGCGCTGCGGGCGTTCTGAGCTGTGACCACAAGCCAGAACAATTGCTCCAACACAGCAGCGGCCGCGAGGGGGCTGCCTTAGATTTCAGACAGCACGGCTGAACACCTCCTTTGACTTGCCGAATATCCCTCGCTTTTGGAGCCGCAGCACGATGCCCACAGCATTACCCGTTCAGAGTAAACCGAGAGCCCGAATCATCCCGACATCGCACGAGTCGGAGTTGCCAAAGGTCCACTGAAATCAACCTTTGTTCATCGTAACCCAAGAAGAAAAGAGAACGTCTTATTCCCTTGGACTTTTCTGCTGTCAGGATTTAACCATTATACGGGGCACACATGTTTAACCACACTCATGTAGTTTTCATCTATCATTAGTTACAAAATTACAGGCAAACATCTAAATCTTGCCCAAAAGTGCTTTTTTGTTTTGTTTTTGTTTGTTTGGGTTTTGTTGGTTGTTTTTTTTTGTAAGGTCAGGCTTCAGAGTAGAGCATGTGTGTAAACAAAGTGTCTTACAACTGGCAAGTTAAGTTTAGAAAAGGGATGCCATGCACAGGGACCTTGACATGCTTGAGAGGTGGGTCCTGGTGAACCTCACACAGTTCAACAAGGCCAAGTGCAGGGTTCTGCTCCTGGGTTGGGGCAATCCTAAGCACAGGGACAGTCTGAGTGGAGGATGGAGAGATTAGATTGGATATTAGGAAGAAATTCTTCCCTGTGAGACTGGTGAGACCCTGGCACAGATTGCCCAGAGAATCTGTGGCTGCCCCATTCCTGTAAGAGTCCAAGGCCAGATTGGATGGGGCTTGGAGCAACCTGGGATAGTGGAAGTAGTCCCTGCCCATGGCAGAGGTTTGGGACTGGATCACTTTCAAATCCCTTCTAACCCAAACCATTGTATGATTCTGTAACTAAGAATTGGGAGATCGTCTCTATTAAAACTTGAACATGGTATTATATTAGAAATGAGATCCCCCATATTTATAGAGTGAAGTGACACAGTTATTTATACAAATTTTTTGCTATAAACCCACACCATTGAGATTCTGCAGTAGGCAACACACATTTGTTATATGCACACAGAAGAATGTCTCTGATATGAAGGGAACTTCACTGAATGAAGAAAGATTTTTAGTCTAACCTCCACAACACATACTAACAAAATTTTATTCAGGCTGTACACTGAGTTAGGAGAAGTAGAGTAATGGTCAAAAAGAGAAAATAAAAAAGAGTAAGAAATAGTCTAATAGAGAGGAAAGATAACAGAAGAACAGCAACAATAACTTTCACAATAGGAATGGGAAGAAAGAGAGTATTTGGAAAGAAAAGGACTGGAAGAGGGATATTTCATCAAGACAAAGAAGGTCCTCTTTTGGTGGGATGTTCCTTGTCTTATACTTTTTTTCAACACCTAGAGTGAAAAGAGACTATCAGCATGAAAGGACAGAAATAGCAAACACAACAGGAAGGGAAAAAACCCCAACCAACCAAACAAGAAAGCCCAAATAAAACGGAGGAAAAGTGGAATGCTAAAGATAGCCTGGAAAATACATGAGAAGCCAGACTGGTTTTGTGACTGACTACAGAAACCAAGCTTTGAACCAGCTTTTTTCCTGAGCACAGGATCTAAATAAAGGATTCAATAAAGAGCATGAAGAGGATACAAAAGGAAAGAAAGGGGTAGCAAGTGAAGAACAACCAAAACAACCCCATTCTACTATACATTTTAGTTATCTGCTGTTAAATCTCCACTATTATAGATTTATGTCCATAACCTCAGGCCCACAGTCTTGTCTGTTCATATAACCTTATGCACAGAGTAACTGTATGCCCATAGTGCTATATAACTGTAAAATCATGGGCATGTAGGTTCTCATATTATTTAAATGTTTGGTTAATTTTTTCTCTGAATAGATACAATGAATTCAGGCTCAAAATGGGCAGATCAGTTCTTTCACACCTGGATGAAATACTGGTGATCAGGACAATCCATTTATCCCTACTTGTTCCCTTTGCAGAATAGCTGGGGGCAGATTGTGTTCCATTATATAAGACTTCCACAGCGTTCAGTTAATTATCCACAATCCTTGTAAAAGAGCTGTTTTACTTCAAAGAAACACTGTCCTGGCAGCAATTGCAGTGGCTGCAAGTGTCCTGGGCTGATCAAGCTCCTTTTAATTCAAAAAACTCCACCACAGCTGTTTCCTTCCCATCATATCGGAAACAGAAACACTATACTCTTATTGCTGGAAACTTTCCACTTTCCAGCTTGAATGTGCATGCACAGTGCAGACCATCAGTTATTTTCTTGAGCTTAAACAGTTACTTTTTTCCCTACAATGTTTATCCACCCAATTTATTATTAAGCACGAATTCATTTTTTCCTGAACCTCTTCTGCTAAATCACAGTCTGTCTTTCTTTGCACAGCAGGTTTTCCATTCACCTCAGTTTAGTAGTTGCCCTTTTTTACACTTTCCTCCAAGTTTGGTTTTTTTTCTTGAGTAGGAGTGACCAGGTCTGTGTGAAGAGCTGAGGCCTGGCAATACCTTACATGGAACGTTATCACTCCAGAGCTTTAGAGGAGGAAGAGAAAGTGTTCGCCCTCACACTCTGTACTTGGCTCTCCCACTTTTGAATGGAATCTGCTGCTCCTCCTGGGAATGTGTGCACTTAAGTCACCTGGATGCTTCTAAAACATCCAGCCTTATATCTTAAGCCCCAAATAAATTTGTTCAGCTGTCTTCCCCTTGAAATATTAAAACAGCGAGAAGTGCTACAATGCAGAACTGTCTTTTGAAATCTGAAATAGACTTTCACTCCAAAACGTGACATGGCAAATATAGTTTGAAGATCACAGAAGGTGATTCATTTCTTTACAGAAATTAATGCAAGCTCAGCTACATAAAGCTAAGGAAATGCAGTCAGGAACTGGTGTCTTACTACTAAAATATAATTGTCTTTTAGTATTGTACTAGTTTTAACTGAAGAAACACAAAAGGCATACATCCATCTCAGTTGAGAGCACAGGCTATTTATGCCTTAAAACAGTTGTCTTCTTAATCGTGCCCCATTACAAGGGAACCTTAAACTACAAACAGAATCAAAAGATCAAATTATTCTATTACATGCAATGAAAAAAGTTGTTAGTCAATATAAGGCTTGGAAATCACAAAATACCTATGAAATGTGTAGAATAAGCAGCTGACACAAGCCAGCAGAGCTGTGATAGTGATGGGAAAGAAACAACAAATATGCACAAAGAAAAAAGAAATTTAGAAAGGGACTGCTACATAAGACATTTCTGAGTACTTGGCTCATCTTTGCACACATTTTCTTTGTTGCCATGGCAATCACTTTAGTCTTTCTAGGCCTCCATTTGAGCACTAGAAAATGCAGATAATGTTTTTTACTGCATATGTTTCAGTAATTCATTTGCAAACCACGTTTACGGCAGTGGATGAATGGCGTCACATAATTGTAGATCGCTGTTAATTAGTTGGCTTATTATATATTGGGTAACATAACTGATGTTCTTTGACAGGTATTTCATCTGTCTTTAGATTTCCTTTTGTAGGAGTATAAGCTTAAACCATTGTAAACCTAAAGAAACTGAATCTAATTAGAAAGGCAATTAAATTTTGAAAACCTGTTCAGTTTCATTCCCTCAAAAAATCAAATCCAGTTATTTTCTTATGAACTATTTAGGAGCTTCCCATACAAGTTTGCATCCAAATATTTCCATTTATCAAAGATGGAACCATACTGCTGAGATCAACATATCTGTCTTCCAGAAGTTGTAAACATTAGAGCTGGAAATCATCTGCTTCTACCACTGCTTCTCTCTATTACCAGAGGATGCTTTCTTACATGTGCTATCTAGTGTGTTCTGAGTAGTTTTCAGAATCTTCTGAACATTAGCTTCTTCAGGAAGGTACTGGCTAGGTTTAGAATTGTTCTAACAGCCACCTTATGTTTAAAAAACAACAATAACAGCATTGCTTATTTGGATTTTCTTGTCTGTAGACCCTTCTTTTCTTGCAATTCACATTAACTGCTTCCAAGTTTCTTAGTGCTGAGCGCTGAGTTTTCTTAACCACAAACATGCCTGGTACTGCTAACTCCTTAATTTGCAGAAATGGGAAAATTCAGCACACTGACCTTGCACATTGAATCTTGTCTCCTTAATAAGGAGGTGGTAAAACAGATGTTAACCTTTCTGCTCACTGCAGAGGATACTGCAGTTCTGTTTTCAAGATCCACTGAAGAGCAGACAAAGTAACGTGCTCCAGGACAGCCTGCTTTGAGCAGGGAGATTGGATCAATGATCTCCAGTGGTCCCTTCCAACCTCTCATGTTCTGTGATTCTGTGAAGTGCTTCACTAGAACTGGGTCCAACTGAGAACTGATCTAATTTAGGTGGGCTTTTTTTCCCTCTCTTTTTTTTTTCTTTTTAATTATTTCATATATATGAAGACATATCTGCCTCTCAGCTATGCTTGAGAGGGAATATTCAATCTATATATTGATTTACAAAAGGAATCTACATAACGCTGGAAAATTCAAGTTCATGCAGAGTGCTTGACTAAGATTGATCTACAGCATTAGTGCTATTGATCATGCTCCCTTAGGTTTGGGTAGGTCCCTTCTCCAGACACTCATCTCTCTGGAGGAAGACCTTAAAAGAGCCAAGAAGCAGTGCCTTTTAGATGCTTCAGAGTTTTCAAGAGCCCCAGAAGAATAAAACAAGTCTTACGCAAGGTGTCCCTCAGCTGGCTGCAGAGATACAACAGGAACACAGCCCACAACAAAATGTTTTCTTTCTCTGGAGACAAACAATAGGCAGGCAGATTGTTCCAACAGATGTTAAAATTGAAATTGAGAATTGAGGGGAATAAATAGGGACTTTGGACAAAAACAGAAATTGTAAAGAGGCTTCAGCTTTATGACTAATACTGTGAGATTTATATATTGTATAACAGAGTGAATTATGTATTTTGCCCTATTTCTGTCAAAATTTTCACTGGCATTCTTAAGAAAAGGCATCATTGCCATCACTGGCCCCTTAACTAGTTGCTCCTCTAGAGCTACTGACCACATCTTTGAAATGATAGCAAAGATGCTGTGATTAAATAGAAGGATGAAATCATGATAACTGCAGATGCAAAACACAACAAACAGTTAGGCCTAATTATGTCAGGAAGAAGGCATGTTTGAAAAGAATGAAAATCACTTGCACTAGTGATTTTGCATGATCATTTCACCTCTTCATTCACTGTAAACAAAACACAATCAAATTTACCAATGATGCAAACGAATGCAGCTGTTGATGATGGGATATGTTGTTTTGATCAATGTTTCCTTTTAGTTTCAGTTAAAATTTGAACATGGCTATTGAAAAACGATTCTTTTATAATTTTGTGATATTTCAAGTACTTGAGGCTCTTTTTTCCAAAGGACAGCTGTGTCGTTATCTTTGAGGACTAATATGTAGTAGTGATGGATTTTGGGTCTTAAAAATTAGCAACTAAAGTGTGTCAGAAAAGAGACCAATTAGCCTGAAGTGATTTCTGACAAGCACTTGTGGGTTGGCTTATGATTGTCTTAGCAGATGGTGGTTTGGAAGGTTGGAGCTCTCTGAAATGTGCTACTCCACTGCTAGTCAGAGCAGTGAGAGACAGCCAGTTCATTTGGGGCATTAGAAGCCAGAATAAAGCCTGCAGAGTACACTGGATTTGTCTACTTGTTTTCTATGCATAATCACAGTAATTTTACTACATGCTCCATAAATGTGTGTGTATAATAATGATGCACCATATAACTAATTACATATTGAAATGACAAAGCCAATTCCTTTTTCTAATGGAATTCTTAAGGTATTTTGGAATTTTAAAAATATGTTTAGAGATTTTCCTTAAAATATGACAGCTGCTAATGAACTGTCTCCCTTGCTGACTTCCCTCCTCACTTTCCAGCACAGGAAGAGCACAAAGAAAATATCCAGCGTTGCAAGCAGACAAAAATCCCCAGTGTGAAAAATAGTCTTAATTATATCAAAAGTGTGCAAAGTCAGTAATTTTGCAAGTCCCCCTCAAGCATAAAATTCTGTAGGTAACACTACTGGACAACTGGATCTCCCCAGGCTCAGTCCAGCTCACAGCTTTCCCTGCCATGTACAGGCACCATCACTGTGCAACAATGCTCACAGGGAATGCAGAGGCAGCTCAGAACCAGGGTGGATCCATCCTTACCCCCACCTGTGGGCCCTAGAAAACCTTATTTGCACAGAGGACCTGATTGCCCAGATCATCAAACACTCATTCTCCATTGTCCCAGCCCTGAGCAGAATTACAAGGAAACCAAATATTTTAAAACAGAGCCTTCAAAGTTTACTCTTCAAGTGCCGTGCACTACATGTGGCCATTTGAAACTAAAAAATAGAGACAACTGCTAAGGTTCTGCATTCCTCACAACCAGGGAGATGTGTGAATTGAGTACTTTGGATTATACCCAAGGAAAATGGACACCAAAAGGGCAGAATAAATGCCCTGGTGGCAAATAGAGTGTCATGTTGATGGAAAGAAAATTGAAGCACTCAGGTGTGGCAGCCCTGTTTGAATGGAGTGCAGCCACTCAGCACATCAGCCTCAGAATGCAGCATGCCACCCAAAAGAACGTGCATGAAAGGAACAGGACAGAAGACAAGAGGCAAATTTGCATGTTCTTACAGACCCAGAGGAGAGGACACTGAAATATTTGTGCCTTGCTCACCGCTGTTGTGGTTTTCACTTTAAAAAAAAAAATGAAGGGAGAAACAAGAAGAGATTTTTTCAGTGTGCGACCAAAGGGAACTAAAATCTGGAAAGACTTTGTACCAAGAGAGACTGAATAAAGCCTGTTAATTCAAGCATTAAGTTGTTTTAATGTTAAAATGAACAGGTTTTTTCACATTCACACATAATAGTGCACAGTGTTCTGTGAGAAGCTGGTCCTCTCCCCTAAGAGAAGATGAACAGACAACTGATGAAAACCATATTATGAAAGAATTTACAGCCAGTTCCTGAGCTACAGATTGTGACACTAATAGTACAATAGAAAGAGTTACCATTAAGATTGTTTGTCTTTGTATTGCTTTTCTTCCACTTAGAAACAGAGAATGCTCACTATGGAGAACTTGTTCTCCCACCTCTTTTCATTAGCATAAATCATACAACATCAGCTGCTCTTGCATATTCCAGCAGAAAATACTGTATTTGGTATTTCTGCATAGAGAAAAAAGACAAAAGACGCACAGGGTCACACCAACCTACTTCACATGGTGTGCAGTGTCCTCAGTGTGCCAGACAGGACATGCCAGCTGTGCTGCAGCACCTGTGTCCTGGCACAGCAGCTTATCTGTACAAAAGGAACATTGATAAACAACGGCAGCCCAGCAGGTTTGATGCAAGGACAGCACTTAAACAATCCACTTGGTTCAAATGCTTGTTATTCCTTAAACCAGTATCCTCTCAGGCAACGTGACACATGATCTGTATCAGTGTACAGCTCAGAGCTCCTGTTTGCACAGACTTCTGTCCGTGAGAACTCACAGCCTGGAGGCTGTTAATAGAGTGAATCAGGCCCACGAATTCAGTGTTTTCAAGGCAGCACATTCTGACTGTTCTGTGAAGTAACAGAGCCTGCAGCAGAATCAGACAAGCCCACACTCACAACAAGAGTGGTCAAAAGAACTCTGCAATGTCTTCTCATCTTTCAGACAGTGAAAAGCAAAGCAAGAGAGAGTGGGGTTTCTCCAATTCAGTCCCATTTTTGTAGCCAAATCAATATTCTCATCTCTGAATAAGAAACCCATTATTCAGCTGTTGTAAGCTATCACATCCCTCCCAACACTCCTGAGACAACACTGACATAAACAAGCTGAGCCTCTCTGTATCTGTCTACTCTTTTAGGTCAGGAGAAGGCCTTCCCTGCAGGTAAGAAATAAACATTTGATGGTCTTTGTTATCTCTGTGCTAAAAGTACTGAGCCTTTATACAGCTGACAGAGTGCAAGGAAACACAAGTATTGCTTAGCACCATTCAGTACCACGACTTCCTCGAGTTGGGCAATGACTGTGACACTGCTGTGGCCTTTGAGTTATGACTTCTGGAGGTACAGCAGAAAACTAAAACCCAACATGAGTGACAGTATCCCTGCTGCTACCAGTCTAACCTGCAGGAGACCTGACAGTACAACTGGACCTGTGCATTCTAGACAAAGTTTGTTCAAAAGGAAAGAAGTGACAGGACAGAGCTTGAGGTGTCTTTGGCCTGGAAGCATCTAAAGAATTCAGCAGCAAAGAGCAGTTAATAACACAAAATAGTGGCACAGAGTAATGGGAAATGCTGTCACTGGTTTTGCATAGTACTTTGAGATGCACAAACAACATTGCCCTTAGCAGGATTGCTTCTGCTTCTTTTAAAATATTTCCCTTATGCTATAATCCAGATGATCAAAATAATGGTTTAAACCAGCTGTGGAAAAGTGAATAGACTGAGATTTTTATGTTAGACATTAGGAAAAAGGGACTGAAATTTTAATGTTAGACATGACGAAAAAGGATACTTTTGGAAATTGGCTGGGCAGCAGTGAGAAGTTTCCAGTGTTAGATGTTTTTAAGAAGGAATAGCCAAGCATCTGTCCTTAATGAAGGGGTTATAATGAGTTCATCTTTGGCAGATGAACTTTTGGATGATGAGGCACAGCCCCGTGACCCAGTGTGCTATTTTGTAAACTGAGTTTTGAAAGACACTTCCAGCATACCAGTGCTTTTTCATCCTCTAAAAGGAGATGAAGGTACACTTCACCTGGGATCTGCTTTTCTGAAAGGAAAAAAAAGGTCATATCTTCTTGATATATTGTGTAAGTATCCCTTTCCAAAGATCGATTTCTCCCCTCTTTTCCCATCTGCTGCTATGCAAATAAAGCTGTTTCTTCATCAATGCAGTTGGAAAGAAAAGCCTCAGCCCTCAAGGAGAGCACTCAGCTGGGTGCTGTGCTGATTTATGGGTGTATGGACCTCCAGACAGCACAGCAGCATTGTGGGAGGCCACTTCACCCTCACAAATCCCAGGCCCCTGAGGCCAGTGGGAAAGCCTGGAGTAGAAGAGGAACAAATCAGGGAACATTTAAATGCAGTGGACATGCACATGTCCAGGGGAGCTGATGGGAAGTGCTGAGGGAGCTGGTCAAGGTCACTGTGAGGCCACTCCTGATTATCTTTGAAGGGTCATGGTGGTCAGGGAAGGTTTCAAGGAAGAAACCAGCTGTCACTCCTATCTTCAAGAGGAACACAGGACACTGCAAGCCAGTCAGCTTCCCTCAGTATCTGGGAAGGTGACAGAGATAGTAATTCTGGAAGCCATTCAAGCACTGTCTTTTATTACATTCTAGTAGACAAAGTGAAGTATGAAGTAGATATGACTGTGGACCAAAACCTGATGGAACTGCCTGGTTAAAGGGTTGCTGACAGCAGAGGAAGTCCAGCTGAGGAAGTCACTAGTTCTGTACCCCAGGCATCAGTAGTGGGCTGGCACTGTTTAACCTCTTCATTAATGACCTGGATGACAGGACAGACTGTACCCTCAGTCACATTGCAGATGTGAACCAGGAAAACCAGGAAAAGTAGCTCATAGATGGAAAGAACCCTCCAATTATGCACTTTAAACAAAAATTCTTCTCTTGTTGACACAAAGGCAACTTCATTTAAAACTAATAACAATATAAGCAAAAACTGTTTTGTTACAGTTCTATGAAAATAACAATATAAATAATATTTATTAGATAGTTAAAGCTCTTAATTTTTACATTTTATCTCTTCTTCTTTTACTACTTCCTTTTAGACCTCCTGCTCTGATACCATTATTCTCTGAACGGGATATTTGATATGCTATTTGAAATAAAGGGCAATTTTAAAGCAAAGAGTGTTCCTGAGATAAAAAGATCAGCCCCATATGTGGTAGGACAGTGGCCCCATCTGTTGTTGGAACAAAGCTGTGGGGAAGCAAACAATAAAAATCCAGTGTATTAAAACACACAGAGTAGAGGGTGGCCTAATTCCCACAGCTCCCAGGCAGTATTGCTCTGGCGTACCCAGCACCTGCTCCAAGAGCTGGTGTGGCAGGGAAGCAGGGATGTGCTCAGCTGGGTGGGAACTGCTGGTATTCTCAGTGGATGAAAATTATTTCTTGGTGTTCATGATGGTGCTGATGAATAAAGGCTGACTGGCTTTATTCATGCCCGTCTCCTATCTCATCTTAAACATACTAAATATGCAACTTCCTTCTAGACAGATAAAACTCCAGCACTCCCAATCTTGTCCATAAAAAGCCTCTTTTGCTAACCCTCTGTCCTTCTATTGGTATCAAACATTTTGCAGTTCTGGTGACTGCCCCACTAACGTGTTTGTCACTGACTTTGTAATCCCATGTTACCTAACTCCATTCACAGTCATACAGAGGTTCTGTGCTGTCAGTGGCAACGCTATGTTAGTCATCAGTACCACAGTGTCCTGCATGACACAATAGCTCCTGTTTTCCTGCTCAAGGCTGGAGGAGTGAGCCTCTTTCAGCAGGCACTGAAACACAGCAGATGACCTGAAAAGCCTTTGCAGGAATATCGTCAAGGTACTTCTAATAAATGTGCCCAGTGAGAGATCACACTTTTGACAAGATGACAGACAAACTCATCTCGAAGGCTCCCAAGAAATGGCACAGTGTTAGTTCCTCATCTGTGGTGCTGTCCAGTAGTTAACACTGGTATCTAGACAGACCTTTCACCTCTGGGAAGATAAGGCTGAGAGGCAGGGAGAGACAACACTTTTGTTCTGAGCTCTGTTACTGATGACAGGAAGAGGTTTTCTCTGACTGTATCAAACAAATCTGGCCCAAAATGGAATATCCCATATTTACACAGATTTACTTTCTTTATGCCTTGCCCATCCATTAGCTGTTTTCTTGAGTCTATCAAACATTATTCTGTGTGCAACTCTGCATAATACCAACAAACAGCCTGGCTTTTCAAAATACATAATAGGTCAAAGTGAAATGTCTCAAATGTTCCACTTGAAAGATTGTATTAAGCTACTGTACTCATCACTTGCCAATTAACCCGGTAAAAACAACTTGTCACAACTCCTTGCCATAATTGATACATACTTGGGAATGATAAAACCCAGTAGCTCTTAATAAAAGGCCTGGACAGAATCTGTTTATTTTCAGCTTTAATCACACTGCAATGCCACTTACTCTGAGCTGTTGTACTGCACGGGAACCAAAAAGTCCTGCAGAAACTTGCACAGTCAAGACACACCTGAAGGACAAATCATGCAAGTGGGGCTGAAAAACCAAAACAGTACCACAAACCCAAGCAAAAGAGTGAGTTTTAAGAGAGGACAGAAAAAGTGTTTTGCCTGTGTGTGTATATATGCATATAAACATGCATGGAGAAACCTTACTTAATCTAGGAAAAGACAACATGAAATCACTAGTAGAACAGACTATAGCTGCACCCAAAAAAACCCCCACAAGTGATACAAAACCCCTTTCTTAGGTACTACAAGGAAAAGTACAGCAAATATTTTACCTGTACTCTAGAAGAGGGACTGACTCCTAAGGAAGTCAGGTTTGCCTAAATACTGTAGATACATGGTATGTTCTTATATTCTGCTCATGATGTTATTCATCGAATCTTTCTGAGGCCCTTCCTGAGACTTCTCTACAAATAACTTACACAGTAAGAAGGCTCAGTCTGGCACCACTGCTCTCTTCTAAAAAGTGTCTCCCTCAAAAATAGCTATTTACCATGGCCCTCGTTGCAAGCATAACAAACAGCTGAACAGTTGCTTCAGAGCCATGAACTTTAGGTTTAACTGGGAACTTAAAACTACAAATACCTGCTCAGAAGCAGGAAACCATGCCCAAATTATTGCTTTGCATAGTTTGGTCATTTCTGTTATGATCAACACGTTCCTCATGATGAAAATTTTGAAGCCAGTCTAACACATCCTGTATCATTACTCACTATCTTCTGCAGTGATGTGTCACTACATTTTAAAACCATGTTAACCTACTAGTTAATGTCAAGTGCAAATGCACTGCATCAGTTCATATCTGAGATGTTATTAACACCTAAAATTGGCTTCATGTTGCCCACATAACTTGTCCAACTTTTATCTAACGAGCTAAAGTAGTCAACACCTCCACAGACTACACAGTGAACAATTCAACAACTTCTTCAGCATTAATTTATGATGATACATCATTAATCACAAGAACACTAAGAATCAGAACTTAATCAAAGGCACGGTGAATGCAGCACAGAAGAACACTAAGAGGTTATGCTTCTAATACTATAAAAGTTCTTCATCTGAAACCTCATTACTTATAATCAGTGACAGCAGGAGAAAGCTTCAGTTAATACCTAGACCTTGCCTTTTACTTTAGTAACAAGTGAATGTCCTCTTGCCCACAGTGCTCGAATGCTCTGATATATATATATAAAAATATGTCTGTATATGTATAAAATGTCAGCTGATGCTGTACCTCTGTTTGTGGCCTGTGCAGAAAGCAACTTGCCTGAACACTGCATTTAACACTTACTGCATTGTACACTTGCCTGGCCTCTTTCTAGTTGGTTCTTTGACCAGTCCACTTGATACATAAAGTCCTGAAAAATACACTGTATGACTTGTTGTCCAACCTTTTTGGACATCACTGTGACTGGGTTTTTGGTGACTGGCTCTGGAGTTCTTGGAACCATCTAGATAGCCAATGTCTTAATCTTTCTGACTTTGGCACTGCAACTTTGGGCTGGTGTTTCTGACCTGCAGTTTTCTTTGTACAAGATACTCCTTGGTAATGGCGTAAAATATATTGTGCAGTGAATCCAGCTGTGTCCAGCATTGTGAATATTCCTGGAGTGACACAGAAGAGAGAAGCTCTGCAGAAAACAGCCATTTACTGAGAAATGAGACATGGCCACCTACAAATACTAACAGGCTTTGTCCTCCAAGTCACTCAGTGTGAGGAAAAAAGAGTAGCCAGGACAGAAGTTCACTGGTAAGTCATACACCCCATCACACACACCTTCCTCAGCTCTGAGATGGTATAGCAAGCTGGAACTGGAATGGAGACTGCTCAGGGTCTGGTGATGAATGTGCTATTCTGCTGCCCCTGCAGCTGAGAAAAAAGGCTGTTCAAGGAGGATCTCTCCTGACAACACCTCAGGAGCAAAGTTTGTACAAGATTTTGCATAAGAAAATGAAGGTGCTACCACCATATCAAATTATGGCCAACAACCCTAATTTTTCTTAGTTTCATATCACAGATGACTAAGTAGAAGAATATTTTAAGATGACACTTTCTGGTTGTTTATTACCACTGCTGATTGCCAAGAATCCCATCCATTGTGCACCTCTGTTTCTATGAAAAGTTTCTGTGAAAATGCTGTGAAAATGCAGAGCAATGTCACAAGCTGTCTTTTATGAGTAAGACATTGAAAGGTCCCTCCTTGAATTTCTTGGCTGAAAGGTCAAAACTTTCATGAAAGACTTAGGAAAAGAAATATATTTTTATAAGCAGGATGAGGTCACTTGGAACATGGAAGGCAGCATAAATGAAATCAAGAGTTTAAAAAAATGTTAATATTAACAGCTGAAGGAAGATAAAAGGTGATGGGATTCCCACTTCTGAATTGGTACTGAGGACTGGTTCAATAACTACAAAATACAGTGCAAAACTCAGAACAAGATAATCCCCTCTGTGAATAATTACCAGGTCCTGAGGTTAGTAAGAGAAAGGGGCATTTTTTTATTATAGATGTATGTAGCAGATATCCATTAAAGTCCCCTATTATCCTGCTGTCACTTACCATCTGTTAACAAAACCTTCGTGATTTGACAGCTTGTTCTTTAATTGTCACCCCATGCTGGTCTCAAGTGAAAAGCCACATTGGGAGCTGAGCCTTTATATGTCATACATATCATGTAGTGAGTTTTCCAAGCTTTGGAAAAGGTTGGATCACCTTTGACCTGATCTGTATCTCTCTAAATGACATTCTCCTACACAGCCAGCACATGGCTGCAGAGAATGCTTTGTAGGCTGATAAATTATGTAGAGTCTGTGCTCTTTTGACACTGGAAGTATCCTTCTGATCAAGAATTTCTTTCATATATAAACCTGAAGTTTCCAAGTCTCCTGTGAGAGACGTGTCAACTCTAACACTTGTCATTAAGATCTTTAATGCTTATTATCCTGCCATTTCCTCAACTCTCCCTCAAGAGTAGTTTTTAAGTTTCCATAGATACCAGCTCTATAGCTCTATTATTTTTTCCCCTTTCAGAAAATTATATTTATTCCCTCAAGAAGAAACTGCTTATACCAAGAAGCCTGTACAGCTGCATTAATGTGTTGTGATGCCTCTCAGATGCTAGGCTCCCTGTGTGATATTCCCACCCCTTCAGCTGTTATATTGTGTGTGTGGCAACTTAAGAAAAGGTCTGCAAACCTTCAGCACACTGAGAGTGAAGCCACAAAAGCAAGCCAAAAGGAAACACTCAAAGAAACATATTTTAATTACTTCTTTTCTCAGTTTTAGATGGTAAAATCTTCTTTGCAAGGACTTGTGCATATGCTGGAATTCTACAACTATAGCATTCTTTTGGGGGGGAAAAAAAAGCCATGGCTTATACATCCACCAAAAACCAAAGCACATGTCCAAATATTTAGATTGCAATGCACATTCCCCTCTCTCCCCACCCTCCCTGCAATAGCTGTCACTGCAGCACTTCTCTAGAGATGTGGGGAAATCAAGTTCAGTTTTCTCTTCTGTCTTTTAGCTTCCATCCTGAACTCATAAGCATGAAGAGAGAGCTAAACAGTTCTACTCTGTGACATCATAGACAAGTAAAACATAAGAAACACAAGCCTAAAATGCCTTGTGATATAATCAAATTTCACCTATGTAAAGATCTTAAGGTAAAAAAGTAATAGGGCCAATAGGATTAATCATCACAGTATGGGTTTGGCTGTGGAACAGATTGAAGTTAGGAGCAAGTTTTAGGAAGAGGAAAGAAGAGTTCAAAAAAGTCTATTCCTCAATTCCAAAAAATAATAGCAGGCTTTTTGAAAACCTAAGTTTACCGGAATAGAAAGGCCACTTACCACTTATTCTTTGTCACTTACCCACTAAAATTCAAAGTTACAGACAGGAAAAAATTATCAAGAGACAAGGATCATCTCCTATAGCAGGAACCAAATTCAGGAGAAATCCAAAATGAAAACAAAAGAAAGTTCAGAGTACACTGTGATGAAAACCTCAGTGACTGAAGGCTTTAGCCATTTATGTAGAACCAGTTCTACAAAACTGCTTTTTCCCAGAGTTCACGATACCAAAACTCACCTCAGCAAGCACCACACCATTCAAAGGGGCTTGTGCTGCACAGCTGCTGGCTTGCGAGGCTCAGCTGTTCCATGGAGTTGAAATGATCTCCACAAGATCCTTCTCAGGCTTATTCCTTCGTTGCAAGGCCAATCAGCTGTGTTAGCAAACAACCTCTTCACCCTGCTGCTGACTCAGGAGAGGTCAAAGCCTCTGCTGAGAACAGCTGGTACCTCTGGGGCTGGGGGCAGGTTTGCTTTAGTCACCTGACTGTGCTGCATGAGAGCAGGAAATACCTCCAGGCTGTACCTCTGTATGGCCCTGTTACCTTCTACAGGGGTAACCCGGGGTGTTCTGCAGGGTGTGCTGACAGCAGCCACACAGACTGCTCACTGCCCTCCTCTACAGAGCTCAGCCACTCTGATAAGCAAAGCTGCTTTTTCTTTCAGTGATTAAGAGTGACATTGTAGTCCAAAGCCAAAAGTATGAACTGAGCACCTCATTCCATTAATATTGCCCTGCAGTTTGTAGGGGTGGATTTTGACACCTCAATGCACCACGCTGATTTTCCTTTTTGAAAGTGCTCAGGGAACAACAGGGTGCTTGAATGTCAGGCTGCTCTTTTGCAGAAACCCACTTTTATTGGACTTGATAGGAAGACTACAAATAGAACTAGAAAAATAGTCTGAATCTGTGCTGTGTTTTTCATCAGACAGATGAACTTTCATTTCAAATACTAGATTATCTTCTTTAATAAGTAAAAATCCAATGAGTTCACACTGACAAGATGACATTTATTTTACCGTAGGGAAGTGCATTGATACCTGCAAATCAGTTTCTTGTATGATGCAGGCCCTGAACAAAGAGTTCCTTCGATATTCACAGCAATCAATGTAGTATTTTGTAAGCACCAGCCCAGAGATCTGAAGCCCAGCTTGTAGCTTCCCCTCTGTTCTTATTAAAACACAGTGACGCTCAAATGTAAAAGAAGGTGTTGAGAAATGCATCCAAATGCCAGAAACACTGTTCTCCTGGGACTTCAGTATCACTCTGGCTAGAAATATTGTTGCAGATCAGCAAGATTATGTATCTGGACACTATCAGTGCAAAGGAAGGTGGAGACAGGCCAGGAGTAAAAGGAACTTTGCCAAAGATTAAGGAAGAAGGAACTAAGAATGTGGAATAAGCTACAGTTTGGGCACCTCTGATTTTTTCAGTGCTCTGGTCACCAACACATTGCTAAGAGATATTTTTTGGAAGTCTGTCCAGCTCTCACTGAGTGCAACCAAAGAACATTTAGTCCTCTGCTATGTACTTGCAGCCAAGAGACAAAATTGTCATGACATCCTTTGATGCTGGTAAGAGAAATGGAACTGCCTAAGTGAAATACTGATACATAAAGTATCCAGGATTGGAAGGATACAAAGGTCAAACTGTTGAACTGGTAATACAGGGTACCAGTCATAATAGATGAAACTGCTGGAATTAATCCAGAAGGAGCAAAAGGAAATAAAACTACTTGTAGTGCCTATATTTTGTTATGATGCTTCTCAAGGCTAATGTAATTCTGGTGTAACTTTAAGGCAATTGCCTATGGGTTGACTATTTCTGGTACCTTATTTCACTCTACTTATTTAAGTCCATTAGTTAAATCATATTTCAAATCTCTAATCTATATTCATCAAAATCATCAGTCTTACTTCTCAACAAGTTGTTGTCAAAACAATAAACCCAGGAGTAGAGAGGATCTCAGGGTTGTGGTGTTTGGCTGAACTCATATAGGGTGTGACATGGCAATCATGACATCCCCTGAAGTGCACAACACGGAGCAGACCCCAATCACCCAGGCCTGGCCCTTATTACCTCCTGGATACTGCATTCTTTTCTGCACATGAACACAACAGGACTTCATTAAGCAGCAAATCACCCACAAAGTGGATGGAAAGCAGTTTTTTGATGTCTGAGCAGGTGATGTGGCTCATCAAGAATGGAAGGGACAGCAGTCTGCCTTCTTTGTGCCATTAAGGGAGTAGGACATCACCTTTAAGCTCTAGCCATGCCTTTACAAGAGCCTTAGAGCCAGACTGGGATAACTATAACCAGCTGTTGCTACCGAGACCAAATCTTGCTACCCCACAAGCCTCACTATTCACAGGACTGAGTTCTAGTGAATGTTCCTTTACTGAAGAAAAGAAAATGCCTGATCAGTAACTGGTAGATAACACTGTGTACTTCAAAGCAGATGCCTTGCCAATGGCACAGATCAAATAGGTATCTTTTCTCTGCATGTGTGGGAACAAGAATTATGGTAAAATGTGAACTGCATCACATGAAGGAAGGCTTCTACAAAACATTTTCAAAAATGAAGGGAATCACTATAAAAGCAAAACCCTGTCTGAAAGGGTATAAGGTTAATAGGAAATGACCCTGGCAGAATTTAGTTCTCCCCATTCATTTAACTAGAATCAGCTCTGACAGCAGAATTCAATTTCCCCATTGATAAAGTGGTATATTCTCCCAGAGACCCTAAAAATCATTCCTCTTTTCCTAGCCAAGGAAGCTTTTTCTCCATCAAATACCAATCCCTCATAGTGAGAGGATGGTTGACAATAACCTCTAAATATTAAATGGGGCTATTAGCAAGTAAATATTTCATCAAAATTTGCCAAACTGTTAGTGCCTTGTTTCTTTTAAGTAAGTGAAGGTTCCAGCCATGCCATGCTTTCCTACTCTCCACTAAAACATGCAACAACTCCCTTCAGTTCACTACATATCAAAGCTTCAGTAGAGGAAACTGCCCTGGATGTGAAATCTTAGGACTAAAACTAAGTATCTATAAGGAACAAGAAGAAGAGAAAGAGACATTATGCATACTATGGTATTTGGCAAAAGGCACAGCAATTTAGCTTTGAGTTCAGATTTAGGCAAAGATCCGATGTAAATGTATTTACTGCCTTACTTATCGTACTGCAAAGAAGACACCAGCTGAGAAGATCTTGCAGCCCAACAGGTTCTACAGCCAGCTGGGTTGTACTCCCCTCTATGTGGCTGCCCAAGTCCTTTTGGAAGCTGAATTTGGCCTGTTCTGGGAAAAGTGTTATCCATCTGCACTGTGGAAAAAACCCTATTCTGTTTCTCTATCATTTCTCTAGATACACTCACCCCCATATGCTGGAGTCATGGGAAACAGCATGATTCAGACAGCTCTCAAAAGTCACTGAAGGAAGTCATATGGAAATGAAAACAATGATCAGGAAATCACAGGAAACAAAAAGTAAAATTTCAGACCACGTCAGTATTGGAAAACACTATTTTCTTAGGATATTATTATTCCTCTTTAGCAACTCTAATAATTCATGTCTCTTGCTCCAAGTATTAGATAAAGATCAAGATCAAAATATGTTTTCAGAATACTTCATCCTGCCAGGATCCAATGATCAGTGTTCTCCCTGTGGGATGGACTGCTTGGACAATGGAGCCCATGAGGTACAGCTCTTTTCACTTTCCTGGGCTCATTTTAAGATTGTTTTCCCCAATGAGTGAATATATCTACACCACCATAACATATATTTTGAAGTAAAGTGAAGGTCTTCTCCCAGGAATTAATGTTCTTTAAAGAAAATTGACATAGCACAGTAAAAAAGACTTAACTCACAGGGCATGAAAAAATTCCTTTTTCTCAGGGAAAAAGGAAATGCCTGAAGTCTGGATTTTAAAACCTGCTGTTCTGAGAGGGCTGCCCACCTGGTGCACACATGGCTCTGCTGCCTGCAGGGTCTCTGGGCAGCATGAGTGCAATCTTCAACAATAAGTCCACAATAGTGGCTACACCAGTGCACTGCTTCAGGCTTTTGGGAACAGAATTTTGTTAAGAGTTGCAGACATCACCCCTTGTCAAAGCAGCAGTAATAAAGGAGCATCAGAAGGCAGTAAAGGTAGTTATTATGGGACTTACTGAGGATCTCCAAATCTGCCAGGAGGTAAAACACTACAAAACCTACTTCAAATAAAGGACAAAATTGTACATGCTGCAAACTCACTGAGCTGCTGTAAAATTACTTTACTTTAGAGGAGTTAAAGAATATAGCAATTATTCCTGAAAGAATAAATTCTCCCATGTTTTCCTGGTGATGAGATTTTTTTTTTCTCCTTTGTGTCGATTGGCTGCCTCTTTTATCTTTCATATTCCACAGCACAATCAGATAGCAGTAATTATCAACAAGCTTGATCCTGCCCAAACTGAAGTGAATGGAAAACTGCCAAATGGGCTCAAAGGGAAGTGAAAATGAGCCCCTAAATTAGCAAATATACTAATCAATGTGGTAACAAGCTAAGGCTTCAGTGTTCCTTTTCCTTTTGTTTTCTGTGGCTTTACTTGTTTGCTTTAGGAAAATAATGATATGGGGGCATATAAAAGAGTATTTTGCTCATACAGATTAGACATGTAGATGCGATTTCTGCCTCTGGACTGACATAAACAGAGAGGCCCTACCACAAGCAGTGTAAATTGCAAAATATCCTCAGTGGAGCTTCTGATTTATAGGGATTAACTGGCCTGGAATTTGTACTTCCAACATTGACAAAGGCTTGATATTTTCTTCTGAGGAAAAGGCCAGTCCACTGTTACCCTGAGAATACATGCTCAGACAAATAATAGAGAAGTTATTCAGCTGCTCCTGTTGTCCCACCTGATGTCTGTTTAAATAGTTCTCTTCAGAAAGCTGCTGTAATTGCTTCTAAACCTGTAATTTCAAACTGCCGATTTATGCAAATCTTTTATAGAAGAGTTCTCTCCCTGTGAAACATTGGCTGAATTAAGGGAAGATTATGCATTGGTTTTGAGCAAGTTCTGTTGTCTTTTAATGATTAAGGGGCCATACTGAAAGCAGCAAGTCCCAGAGGCTTACAGTCTCTACAGAACTGTCTTGGAAGGGGAGGCAAAGTCCATCCATCAATGGCCTCATATTTTAAGGCAGATGAAGATCCAGTGGGCCAAACAAGGAGAGTAGAGGTTTTCCTCTTCTGAATTAC
Organism: Platyrinchus mystaceus; assembly: GCA_035041135.1. Lineage (NCBI taxonomy): Eukaryota > Metazoa > Chordata > Aves > Passeriformes > Tyrannidae > Platyrinchus > Platyrinchus mystaceus. The sequence continues at coordinate 6,935,625 of JAWWLV010000021.1, forward strand.
CCTTCAGATTCGACAGACTTCAGCAGCCCGTGCAGCTCATTCAGGGGTCACTGTGTCGCCCTCCTCCTCCCCAAGCTGCCTCAGCCTTCTTGCCAGAGGCAGAAGGAGGTCTTGCCCTTTCCTGGCTTCTCCTCTGTTTGGTTTCTGGAACAGATCTGCCTCTGAGAAAAAACTGGCTCTCTGACATCACTGTTACAATGCACTTTAAAACACTGCCCAAGTCCATTGCCAGTTTTGAAAAGACAAGTCTCAGAAATACTGTGTTCCTGCAAATTTTGTGCAAACGAGTAGCCAGGCACAGCAGTGATCCCTTGTTAGTTCTCCTGCAGAGGGAAAGGCTGAGGTGTCCGCAGGCAGAGCGCAGAGGAGACGGATCGTCAAAGGAGGGGCAAACACAAGGGCGAGAAGGAGGAGAGACCTCTGACATGGAGAGAGCAGAGATCATCTGAGAGGTCTCAGGGCCACGGGAAAGAGCTGTAGATACGGTGTAGGGCACGAATCATAGGAACATGGCAGGCAACAGAGACTGCCCCGCCAGCGGCTGCGAACGAGGAGGAGGAGACTGGGAGAGGCGCTGGGAGAGCGGGCGGGCACCGGGAGCGTCACTGCCCGGGCTGGGGAGGGACCGGACCGCGGGCAGAGGGAACGGGGCTCTCCCGCCGCAGCCCCGCATAGAATGCCAGAGAAGTTTTAGTCGTGGGCTGGATCCTGGTGGTGCAAACCCCGCCCCCGGCGCCGCGGCCGCGATCCGGCAAGTTCGGCCGCACCGGCGCCGTCCCAGCACCGGGCACGGCTGGGCTGGGCTGGGCAGGGCAAGGCAAAGCAGGGCTGTGTTGGGCAGGGCAGAGCTGGGCTGGGCTGTGCCCGGCAGGGCTGCACCATCTCCCGCCGCCTCCCAGCCCGGCCGACCCCTGGCTCCGCCCGGCGGGGCTGTGGCGGTGCCGGCACAGCCGGAGCCGGACCGGGCAGCGCCGCGGGGAGCCATGGGCCAGGACGGACCGCGGCTCAACCTGTCCGGCAGCGCCTGTGCGGCGGGCGGGCCCTTCTCCGCGGGCACGGCCGCGCTGCTGGCCGCGCTCATGGGGCTGCTGGTGCTGGCCACGGTGCTGGGCAACGCACTGGTCATCCTGGCCTTCGTGGTGGACCGGAGCCTCCGCACGCACGGAAACTTCTTCTTCCTCAACCTGGCCGTGGCCGACCTGCTGGTGGGTGAGTGCCGGGGCGCCGCGGGGCGGGGGTGCTGCGGGTCCGCCCGTGTCACCGCCCTGCTCTGTCCGCAGGCGGCTTCTGCATCCCCCTCTACATCCCCTACGTGCTGACGGGCGAGTGGAGGCTCGGCCGGGGCTTGTGCAAGCTGTGGCTGGTGGTGGACTACCTGGTGTGCACCGCCTCCGTCTTCAACATCGTCCTGATCAGCTTCGACAGGTTCATCTGTGTCACCAGAGCGGTAAGGGCCGGGCAAGGGCTGCGGAAGGGGGGCAGGTTTTGCTTAGGGCGCCTGGCTCTCAATCCCCCGAACCTCTCTCAAACAGCACACGCAGCAGGCAGTTCCCCTCGGTCCTGGAAATAGTTCTGGGAGCGACTGGCTTTTCCTCTCACTTTTACAGTGGAAGAGGTGCTCTGCTTTAGAAACGGGCACAGGCTGTGTGTGCAGAGGGAACAGGGTGTACTTACTTCCACTCCAGCTGCACCTTGGATAAGCTTAAAAGGTATCACTGAGCTGAACTAGTCCGGCTCCCTCAGAACATGGCAATGCACCTGTTGCCCACTGACAGCCCAAGCCAGCCCAGCTGCAGCAGGAGGCAGAGAGAGCTCCTTGCAACGGGTACCAAACTGTACCAGGGGGACTTGGATGTGGACAGCGGGGTGGGGTTCAAAAGGGGCAGAATATAAATCAGTGTTAAGGATGCAAACACTATTTCCATGTACCGGCCAGAGGAGCAGCTCAAGGTGTGGCTGCAGCAAGTCAGCTGGCAATAAAAAATAAAGACTAGACTTTGCAAAATCAAAAGCCATCATTTTCACCTAGACCATACTGCCTCAAAGTATCCTGGATGGTGCCAAAATAACACATTGTACCTGCTAATAGGTTTCACACTTCCACACACACTTCTCAGTTATGTTTCACCCCATTCCACCCACATTTCCTTAAAATTTTCATTTTGCTTCCTTGCTCATTCTAAATCACAGACAGTAAAAAGAGAAGCTGCAGCATCAATTCAACAGTTTATATGCACCTTGGTGTTTTACCAACTTTTGACGAGAGAGAAATGAACAGATTAATTCTCAAACAGTCAACACTCAGAATTCCTTTATTTTCTAGATTCTGAATTTTTCTTTCATTAACCAATCTCTCATGACTATGCACATAGTATAAATATATAAACTAGATGGTTTCAGAAAGGGAAACTGGTCATAATAAATGGAAAAAATCATCGACTTTAAAATCCTTCAAATTAACCCCTCATATAAAATCTCTCCCAAGCAGGAGTACAGAAAATGCCTGTTGGATTAGGGCAGTGTAAGAACATATGAACATCTGAAGTTCCAAATTATTCTCCCTCTCAATGCAAATGCTAACTCCTACAAGACTGTCCCTGAAATCATTAGTAGCTTTGTCAAGGATTGCAAAATGAGATCTAATTCAGACAAACTCAGGATTCCTCAGCTGTGTGGCTCTTCTACCAGAACAGCACTGGCTGTGGAGATGAAGGTCCACAGATTTGGGCAGTAAATATAAATCCTGTACAATTCAAGCTTGAGAACTTCATATTCCAAACACTGTGCAGTCATACTGTGGAGGTGTGAAGGTTGAATTCCAAGTTGCTATATGAATATTTGTCTAGTACACCAGGGAATGAGAATACTGAGAAACAGATAATCTAAAGATTTTGATGAATTCTATTGCTGACATGGATTACTGACATACTATTTTTGCACCTTAGCTTCTCTAATTTCTAACAGAAATTACTCTTCCTGTAAAGCACTTTGCAGACCTCAACACTCCATTTACACATCATAACTGCAGATAGAAACTCTGCAAGTACTTCACGAAAGAATGAAATTAAGTATATCAAACAGGAAAAAGATGTTATATATTAATTTTTTTTGTGTATGATTTTCACATTAAGAAAAAACCTCTCTCTACAAAGCAGAACGAACTTGCACAAGTGTTCTGTGAATTCAAATCCTTTTATGTATTTCAAATTAAGTTACTTAAGAGCTCAAACTAAGTAAATTTTGAAGGGGTGTGTTTTTAACCATTCTGTAAACAGGTATCACAGCTAATGTAATTGAATGTGAAGCAACTGGTGACAACCAATTCTAGGAATAGCACCGTTTATTTGCTGTGAAACAGATTTGGTTTTTTAGCTTTTAAGATCACATTCTCAGAACTTATCCAGTCACCTTGACAGCGTTTCTTGGAATGGATATTTTAGAAATAACTTTTCTGTGGTACTGGAAAGTTTGGCATAACCCTTCTTCCAAAACCAGTCAGTCATCAACCTGCCCAAGTGACAGAGAGGGCCACATTCCAAGGCAGCCACGTACCTGTTTGACATACCTGTAATGTTTGTGACTTAACTTCTCTCTCCCAGGTCAGTTACAGGGCTCAGAAAGGGATGACCAGAAATGCAGTACTGAAGATGATGACTGTATGGATTGCTGCTTTTCTTCTCTATGGTCCAGCCATTCTCAGCTGGGAGCACATTGCCCAAAAGAGCATCCTCCCTGAAGGAGAGTGTCATGCAGAATTTTTCTACAACTGGTATTTCCTGATGATTGCCTCTATCTTTGAATGCTTTACACCTTTTGTCACTGTTACATACTTTAACTTAAGTATTTACCTCAACATCAGGAAACGCACATCCCTCAGAAATGAAAACCTCTCACCTGGTCAAGAGGACTGCGAAATGAACTTCCAGGGGGAAAAAAGGGAGCACACTATATTTTTTGTGAAGCCAGCTAACAGAGACAAACACGGGAAGGCAGCAAGCAGCCTATTTCACCCAAGAAAGACTTCAAGGCTTCAAGCCTCAGCTGAGCATGGCAGTCACTCATTAAATCTGAAAGTCAGTTCTGACCTTCCACCCCTGCAGGTGGATGTGAAGATGAAGACTCTTGGGAATGGTTTCTACAAGGCAACAGAAAGCAGCTGCAACGCCCCCAAAGTGGACTTTGCCAACACTGTGGCAAACAGATTCAGACTTTCCCGGGACAAAAGAGTAGCAAAATCTCTGGCAATTATTGTCGGTGTGTTTGGGTTGTGCTGGGCTCCCTACACGCTTCTGATGATCATCAGAGCAGCCTGCCATGGGCACTGTGTGCACTATTCCCTCTACGAGATTTCATTCTGGCTCCTGTGGGTGAATTCAGCCATTAACCCTGTCCTTTACCCACTGTGTCACATGAGCTTTAGGAAAGCCTTTATAAAACTCCTGTGTCCAGGAAAGGCCAAAATTCACCCTCATATTTTTATATGAAAAGTATGAAGGCTCACAATTGGTCCAACCGGCTTTTGGTGGAAGCACCAAAAAGCAAGTATTGCAATACCTGCAAATATGAAGTGCACTGGGTATTTTATGGAACACTGGTAAGTACATGCAAGTGTAGATATTTATGAATATACAGAAACATAGTCACCCATGTAGCTGCAGAAATCACAGGAATGAAAAGTCATTTCTCAAACCTCCTTGGGAAATTACACCCACAGTGTATTTTCTGGTAATGGTGCACTAGCATTAAGAAAAGGGAATACAACATTCATGGCCAATAATTAGAGTCACTTTTAATAACTGTAAATACTGCTGATAAGGAAGTTGATGAAGTATCAATCTGGGATCTGTTATATCTTACCCCAAAACAACTCTAAGACACCAAGGGTCTCAGTTGTTCGGTGCAGGAATCTACTTGGGTCAAAACCCTTCTCCATATAGGACTGAGAGGTGTTACTCTATATGTTTTGCTGTAAGGATAGAGTAAGCCTAAGTAGTCTGTGATATCTATGACAGAAAGATCTTGTTGGAAACAGAGCTATATGTAAACTGCTCTTGGACTAATTTTTAAAACATTTCTAACTGGACTTTTACTAGTTCTGATTAGTCCTGAAAGAAAAAAAAGCCTTGGTTTCCTCTACCTGACCCCTTGTTTTTCCCTACCCTGATCCATCCATCCACCAAGTCATCAGTGGTCAAAAAAGTATTACTTGAGGTGTTTAGACATTTCCCAGGTCATGCATCATGAATGGCATGGCTTAAAGTCTGTTAAGATTTACAGCCTTGCTACTGACCGTAAGTGTGAAAAACAGAACCAAACATAATTACATATTGTTTCTGCCATTCTGCCTGTGCTCCAAGAGAAGCTCACACAGCTGGTTCCTGAGTTCTGACTGGATTTGTCCCATAAAAGGTGTCAATTTGAACATCACTAGTGATACAAGTTTGTACCACCATCACTGGCACTCATTCCATAACCTGTCAGATGCTTTCCTTTGCTGACAAGTGAGAGCTACTGAACAGCTGTAGTTGTCCATTGCCACAGGCAAAATGCATGTTAGTACAACTGACCTTCAAGTTTACAGGCAGTATTTTGAAATTATTTACTTTGTAGAAGTTCAATAAAGGTAATTAAGAGCTGTGGAAGAGTCATGACTTTGTAGCCCTAACAAGTGGGAGATGGGGAAAAAGCACCTGTCTACAACATCTGAGTAACTGCCTTTGATACTACAAAACTTGTTGCAAAGACAATTCCTAACTTACAAGGACTGACACTGAGGATTAAACAAACATGGTTAGCAAGTACTATAAACTAGGATGGCATATCCCTACACTATGAATGGATCTACATGAACATGATCATCATGTCTGCTATGGATGTGCTGAAACAAAATAGCTTAACAGTTCTCTTCAGAGGAACAGCATCAACAGATACAAAGCAACATTAAGATCTTGGAATTAGCATTAATTGTACCCCTGGGCAAGTAAAGCCCTTAGATTATCTCCCCATTCCTCCTCCCCTCCAAGCCAGAGTTCTTCATCAGTATATCAGTTATCTAATTGTTGTCTACTCTGCAATTCTTGTTTCCTAGGATCTTACTTGCCTTTTTCAGAAAACAGCACTAAATTACTGAATAGTCAAACCAAAGTCTCATTTACTATCCTGTCAAGCCAGGACATGTTTTTAGTGGTCACTCAAGGAGTAAGGCAATTCAATCAGTTATCTTTAGAACACTGTGTTCAGTAAAGGTAAAGCAGACACATCAAAACTTACAGCAACTGGCTTTAACCCACAGACAGACCACTTTCACAGGAGCTGTCACTGGCACTTACTTCATGCTTAGTTTCCTACACCATTGCTGTTTAATTGCCACTAATCTCTCTAGCACAGAATCTAGGAGGATTCTTTATCCCTCAAGGTCATAGAAGTACTCTGAAACACGAACACACATCAGCACAGCATCACTTGGAACAACACTGGTCTGAATGACAAACTTCTAATGAGAAGTGCCAGCAGCCTCTCAGCTTGTCCTGGTTAACTTGCCTTGATTCCTCTATCCCTACAAAACAGAAGTTCTTTCACTCTTATCAAAAGGTTCAACATTAGCTTTGGGTTCAACAGCGGGCTCCGAAGAGACATGAAACAACAGGTGTTAATAGCAACTTTATTGTTCCACTGGTGCAAAATCATGATACTGAATAAACTTGTGTAATGCATTTTCCCCTAAATTTACAGTAATGAAGGTTATACATATCTATATAGATTGCAATTTCTCTATTTTTTATACTATTTGGAACAAAATTATCTTGATAAATATGCCCTGTGCACAGTACTGGCCCTCACTGAATGTCACAGAGCCTTAATATGCAAAATATAACTTCTATTTTTGAACATGGTACTTTAAAACTCCCCAAACATGCATTAATATATTCTAGTTTTTAGGGAAAAATATTACACTTAGTCTTAATTTGCATTTAAAGAAAAGCACAAGCAGAATTTGACATACAATAATCCCAAAAATCTGATGCTCTGTAAGGATCAGACACAGTTTCAGATGACAGTCACTGCCAGTTTAGAGCTCTAGTGCTACAGAAGCAACAGTGAACAGACAGAAGAGAAATCAGAACCGAAGAGCCCTACCATGTCACATGGATTTCAAAGGAAGTTTCAGCCATGCTAACTGATGAAACCTGTAGTTGCTGGTCCAACCTTTCAAATTTGTTAGAGTACTCAACACGAGTGTTTGAAGTGCCAGACTGAACACATGAATGTTAACTTAACTTGACATTTCTGAAAGGCACAACCTAGGAATCTATCTTAAAAAAACATACAGTATGTAAATGAGAACAGGTACAGTGAGTGTCTACCTAAAGAACAAGACCTTCATAAATTGGCCCCTCAGATTCTGGTGATTCCCTCCTCAGACGCAAGTGCTCCAGTGTGTTGTGAAAGTGTTTGTTAATTTGTTCTGTTTCTTCAGTAGATTCAAGGTTTGGGAGATCTTCTCTGATCTTCTGAATAAGCTGATTCAAAACCTGAATTGTCACCTACAGAACACAGAACAGGAGTCATCAACATCACCTGTGTACAGGTGCACAGACAGGAGTTTTGAGAGATTTGTCTCTGAACTACTTGCATTGGACACTTCTTCAAAATATTAGTAAGACTGTATGCAGACAAACTCCTGAGGACTGCCTTCTCTTGTTCCTCACAGAACCCTTCCAATTTCAGTTTTGTGGACGTTCCCCCATCCAAGCAAAGGTAACAAACTTAATTAATTATCCTGATAGCTTTGTAACTGCTACCATAGCATTTCTTTCCAATGTATTCAATGCAAATTTAAAAAGCTGTAAACAAATGATGCACATAATCAGACTGTGCACTCTTAATTGTATTTGTACAGTCAGTATGGTAATATCATCTAAGCATCTCATCTAAGTCCCAGCAAGTTTTGATATAACACACACTTCAGGTATCCAAGTCTCACAATATTTAAGTTCATAACTAAATTCCACATATTTGGCATTTCCCCCCCATGTAAGAAGAATGAATTTTAATCCACAGTTTTACTTGCATATCAAGAATTGACTACTCTGTTTTTACTTGTGCCTCTCGTGAGAGACTACAGGGCAAGCTGAAGAGACATGATTGGGGGCATAAGCATAACTAAAGAGCTTAAAGAAATGCAGTTTAAAAAAGATGCAATAGAGAACAGATTCCCACTCACCGCCTCATTTTCCTTTTCATAAAAATAGATATATCTATTCAGAATTTCTATGAAGAGCTGGACTTGCAGAGAAGGGTCCATGCACTGATTCGCTATCTTCAGAGCCTTCTTTAGGCATTCCATCACTCTTTTTCCTCCATGAAGCTAGAAGGAAGAACCCAAAAGTCACAAGAAATAAAAACTCCAGGGAGCTCCATGTCTGCTCCCTTGGGAACAGATACGGCATTTCCTGGGGGTCTGCCACAGAAACACAAAACTACACAAACTGTGCAGAGTAAGCTGTCATTGAAAGCTCACCAGTATTAGATTTTTTTTTAAATCAGACAGTAACATGAACAGTTGTTGAAGGCCTTCAATTATGAGAACAACTGACTCAACTTTATAACATGTACCATAAGGCATACTTTGAGAAACATGTTTCAAACACGGCTCTTCATAATGACAACAACTTATGTGACAAGCCCTGAAGAACAACAGTACTTTTTTTTAACCTTTACCTTCAACAATTTACATCTTTAATTTAGAAGTTTAGTAGTTCACATGCAAACACAGCTACTGCAATACATACATGCAAAATGCAGCCTCAAAAGCTTGACACTCAAAAGCTTGCCTGGCACTTCCACCCTTAAATTAGAGTTTTCTCCCTTTTGGTATTTACACAGTTCACACTGCACTTAAAAACTTCATATATGAGAATATATTCCAACCACATCTACATCACATCTACTTTAGAAGTGTCTTCAGAAGAAAGGCAGAGCTTTTACTGAGTTAGGATGTGCTTCATGGTTGTCACTTTGCTCTTACCTCCTCTCCATTCTTGTCAGTATTTCGGCCAGACCAAAACAGATGGGCACAAGTGCTCACAGCCCGGCACTGGTCTGGCTTCTTCAGGAGTTTTGAGGCTGCCAGTGCACACTGAGTCCTCAGAGGCTCGTGGTTCTCCTCACTGAAACACTTCATCCTCTCAAATGTCCCAATTATCAAGGTGATTGCAGCCAGCTGTGCTTTTGAATCACTGATTTCATCCTCATATAGAGAGAAGGCCTAGTCAAGGGAGAAAGCAAGACTCAATCAGAACACATCAGAAAAAAAAAATCACACCTGGAAGTGGCACAGCAGGAAACTGTCCAGTTTTACATTTGTTCAAAGCTTCAGCCAGGCAAAAAGATCTTTAATTTAGAGTGCCAAAACCAAATTAAATCCACAGACCAGAAATAAGTTTTAAAGAAATACTATTCAAGTAGTCACAGTAAACAAGTGTGATCCCACATATAATCTAAAGATGGGATTTTTCCTCATTTCAAGTGCCTGTTCAGATACAGAACTTCAGCAGCAGAAATAATCCTTGAAAAGGATTTAGTTTTTTGAAACACACAAAACAGCAGAGCAGAAGTTGAGTGGTAGGTCAGTGATGATAGAGTAGGTAAGAAAAGCACTTGCACTGCTGACACATGGATGAAGAATCTTCAGAGAACAGGCAAGACTAAAATCTTGAACCATATCTCTAATACAAAGTACATGACTGTCATGCTGCTCTCATCTTCAGCATGGAGCTACAATGGCAACTGATCCAAGGCAGTGAGCAAAGGCTGAGTTTATCAGCAATTCCATTTAAAATGCATTAGTAGCAT
>JAWWLV010000021.1:6945579-6967528 GCA_035041135.1 Platyrinchus mystaceus
TACAATGGCAACTGATCCAAGGCAGTGAGCAAAGGCTGAGTTTATCAGCAATTCCATTTAAAATGCATTAGTAGCATGCTTTTAAATTAGAAGATAGATTAGGACAAAGCTTGCAACGTGGATAACATGAAATACATCAGTTCTTTAACTGATGGGGAAGAGGGGAAGGTTTTTGCAACAAGTAGGGCTTAAGACCAAGGCACAGGTTCATGTCGATTTCCAGAGTAGTTTATAATAGGTTTCAATAAAAGGATTTTAATTAGCAAAGTCCAGCATGGCAGTTGTGAACACTGCAAATTTTAGAGAACTTCCAAAGAGTGTGGTCCGGGCAATACTGGCTGGATAACAGGAGTTGGGAGACAGAAGCAGTGAAGGAGCATTTTGTGTTGAGAGAGCTACACTCCTTCAGTCAACCAAATACAGGAGTGGGAGGCAGCGCTGCAACATGCCACATGTTGTCAGACTGAGCACTCAAACCAGTAGCAATGGAGCTTAATTCCACAGCAGCCTTGGGAGCAAGAAGGAAGATGAGGATTTCCTACCTAGTAGCATTAGCTGTCCATCATTTCATGTGTTTTAATCACACTGGACGGTTCAGTGTTCAGGAAATCTACCCCAGTTAAATTAAAGGTAGTACATGAGACCAAGAGCAATAATTGGACACTCACCTGGGACATGAATTCATAGGCCACAGTTTCGTGATTCTCAAAGCCAATCTCTCCTGCAGCCAGTGCTCCCTGCAGGAAGAGACGGAGGGGCAGCTCTGCCAGCTCTGCTTTGATCAGAGCACTGATGGTCTGATGAGCAAACGAGAAGATCTTCTGGCACTTCTTTTCCCATTTGTCATCCTAAAGCAGAAAAACAAGTAAAAGCTTGAAAAAGAGTATGGCTATAGGAAAAGAGAACCTGAATTGTACTGAGATCTGTTAAGTGCTCCAGCCTGCTGCCCTCTGATGCCACTCCAATCACTATTTACTGAAGCAGTAATGAGTGTCCCAGCAGTACTGTGTTGACCTCAGCAGGTCTTCACAAAGTATTTCTAAGTTACAAAAATTTCACATCCATTTTTCCTACCAGCTCATAGAAACCTTCCTCAGAAGCCTATACTGAATTGCAGCTACAACAGGTGCTTTGAACATAACTGAGCAAAAGCCTCATTAGGCTCAGTCTGGAGCAACCAAAAACGGGAGAGAATATTAAAACCTTCATTTTGAAGAGTATTTTAACAAAGAGCAATTAAACTTATTTCCCCGCAATAAGGGAAACACACATTTAAGCTAACTATCTCCATCAGAAAGCATTAGAGGGCCAAAATGGGTCAGTCATTGTTTGAGTGTGCATTTCTGCAACTACTGTGGAAGTTAACCTATTAAAAAGCACTTGTTTATAGAAACATTAGAACAGCATAGCTATTGAGAAATTGATGAATTTCAATATCCAGATTTAAATCAGTTTCATGCCATCACTTGTCTGGTCTCCAGCAAAAGCACATAATCAGTCACCTTCATGAATAAAGCCAATTTCTGCTTCACCATTTCTCAAGTGCCAAAGTATTTTAATAGGACTTGATAAAAATCACTAGATTAGAAAGCATTCAAACCTCAAGCAAAAACCTGCCTTGAGCAAAAAAAACCCAAATAAACCACTAGCATTCTGCATCAAGTGTTAGCATACTGAAGCCATACAAAATGCACTTTTAACAAGCCCAGAAAAATCAAGCATACGAGAAGAGCCAAGAGGTCAACTTACCACTTTGGAGTTCTCCTTGTAGCGGAAAGCAAGCTGGTATGCAGCAAAAACCAACGGGGGCAGCGTAAAACGGATCCGCTGGTTCCCACCCGCACCAAAGTGCTTCCGGGCAGTGTTTAGGATCTAAAACAGAAGCACTGTAAGCTTAAGAGAATTCTTAAGAGAGGAGTATTATTTGCATCTATAACTTAATCTCTGTGGAAAAACATGGTATTATCAACAGATAAATTACAGTATTTTGGGGGGACTTGAATTTAAGTTAAAGTTGTTTTACTTGAATTAAATTTGTGTGGTCTCTCTAGCTTTTTATAGGATATCAGCCTGAACTTTCCCTAGAGCTGCTTAATAAGTGTCAGGCAACAGTTGCTGCACTATATTAACTGCAGATCCATTCTGGATTGTGCAGCCAGGTGCAAGCTGCCTGAGCTTGCATTTAATAACGATATCAATACATTCTGTCCTCAACTCAGTGGAAGCTGCAAAAAAGACCATTCCTTCTTACAGCACCAGTGGGAAAAGTAAAAGAGAGAAACCAAATTTCATGAAACTAAACTATAGTGCCACATTCTGGTGGACACACATGCAACTTCTGCCATTTTCCCCCTCATTTAGTTTTTCATTATGCTTACTAATGACAGTTTCTTCCACTGCCATTCTTAGTTTTGGGCACAAGCTGCACAGACATCATGAACGTGATGCTTTTCTGCCTCACTGCCCGTGTGCCGAGCCTGTGGAGACAGGCCAAGGAACTCTACCTGTTTGTATTACCTTCTCCCCTCCCCCTTATTTTGGGAATATTTCCATCTCTGGAACAGCAAGAACTCCAAGTATCAGAAATCAATCTGTTCCACACAAGCTAAACATCATAGTAGTAATTTATAATAACCTGACTGCTTTTCAAAGGGGACAAAATTCAGACATGCTGTATTTTACACTAAAAGTTCTAAAACCAAAGAAAACTTCTCCTGGAGATCAGTTACAGGGTGTTTTTCTTTTTTTTTTGTTGTTTAAGTGTCAGAACAAAGACACTGCAGCCAGGTATGATCTTGCTTTCCAGTCACAGCAGTCCCATTAGTGCTTTGAAACAAGCACTGCAAATAAAGTTCAGTGTCCAACCCTACATACATTTTTAGACTAGATACAGAATTCATGTAAATAACATGAATAAATAAGAATCTGCAATCACCCATTATACACATTAGCCACTTTGGCTAATACACTTTGACTGAGGAGTTGGAATTTTCATATCTCTTCTATACTGAATGCATAATTTAATGTGAGATACTGTAGAAGAGCTGTGAAAACAGTCTTGGACATTTTCCTGCTGCTCCAGTAATGTAGAAGAACTTGATACAAGCATTTGTGATGCTCATCAAGGAGCTATTAAGCATTTTTACTAAAAGGTGTTAAGTATGTTATAGAATTCTCCCCAAAAGATAATCTGACAAGTCCTATGATGGCATTTAAAATACCACAACTCCCTTAGTGCCAGCATTCCTTTGAGGGAAGCTTTGCTCTCTATTAGCAAAAAAAAAAAAAAAAAACCAAACAAAAACCCAAACCCTCAAAACAAAACAAAAAACCCCAGAGTTATCCTGGCCCTTCCTACATGAATATGGTATTTGCCAGCTGTAATCAACCCATATAGGTCTTGAAAATAAAGAGGATCTGGCTGACCTTCGTGCCTTACTCCAGCAATATAGAGAAATAATGCAGCCAATGACCAGCAGGTCCTGAAACAACTGTCTCCAATTCTTATACATACCTTAAAGCCATGCTTCTCCCTATTACACAAGTATCAGCAAATCTCAACGTTTCAAGCACAAATTTTTTATACCAGATTTTAAAGCCAAGCTAAATGAATGCCAGTGGTGTTATACATAGCTCTTACTTTATTCTCTTTTTCTATTCTCACTGTTTATACAGTGTGATGTTGCTGCAACTTTAGATCAGAATCAGCCAGTGGTATTTCAGGCACACAAACTGTAACTTCACTGTAGTCCCTACTCAGACCTGACTCTGACTAGAGCCAACTAACTGCTGCCATCTGTAGCAGATTTCAACTTCAGCACACCTGTAACCAAGCAGCAGTACACCACATGCTGCGTCAAGACCATGTACTTACAGAAATTAAAATCCCAGAGGCCAAACATATTAAGTTGTATTTTCTGAGGGTTTTTTTGTGTATTTTGATACCAAGAGAATGCAAATGGCACAATACTCCAAAATCCACTTGCTGATTTTTAGATAGTCATATGGAGTTGTCAGAACATCAAGAGTTCCACAAACTAATATAGACAGTTGCCCTGTCATGGGATGAAAACTTTGAATCAGCAAATGTTTAAGTCCTCACCTGCTTTTTCCAAATAAACATATAATGCTACCATTAAAGGTGCCTTACATAGTGTTTGTTACTGAGTTTGTAGTGCCAGAGCAGGGATGCCCCAGCTCCCAGCTTACCCTGAGCCTTGGATAGTCAATAATGCAAGAAGTGACAGCCAGAGCACAACCACTCAGCACCCCCAGTCCCATACCAGGTACTGCTGGTCAGGGTCATCGGAGCGCAGAAGGTGAATAAATCTTCCCACAAGGCTCTGCTCATCAGCAAAGTCCTCAGGGTCAGGATCTTCAGCAGGCTGATCTGGTTGGTCCTGGATCAGCGTGGATACCAAATTCATGATAGCATCAACCTGTTCAAGGCAACATAAGCTCTGTTTAAAGCGGAGTAGTCTACAAGCAGAAGTTGACAACAACTGGGAACATCTTTACAGCCATTCATAGTGCTGATGCTTTAGACATATGTGCCTTGCTCCCTGAAGAAGGGTCCCTCTTGGCACAAGTGGGATGGGACAGCGCAGCAGTGCGGAGGAAATTCAGATTCCAAAAGTACTATCCAACCCTCTTGAGGTAGTAGGACTAGTTCTAAAGGGATCCAGGGTCTCTGTTCAAACCTAACAGCAGTAGTATCTGGGCTGAGGTTGGGTAAGACCAGAAATAGTCTCTAGGGTGAGGTTAGGTAAGACATGCAAAGACACTTAAAAACATGAGGAGGAATTATCAAGTGGGATAAAGCCTATGCCCAGATGGGGAGGCAGGTGCACACAGGCTAGGAAACAAAGCACACCCTGCATGAAGTATGTGTTTTCAGGTGTTCAAATGCTATTTTAAATACCTAGAATTTCAAGTAAACTTATGTCATACCTGTTCTTGGGACACAATTTCTGTGTTATAATCCAATACATTGCTAAGCACGTAACAACTCATGCTCTTCCTGGACTCATAATCAAAGTATTCAAAGAGTGGGTGAAAATGTTTCAGTTTCAGAACTGTCAGGATATTGTTATAAGTATCAACAGGAATCTTCAAAAGTCTGGTCAGCTCCTTTGAAACAGCACTGCTTGTTGCAATACTAAAAGAAAATATATGCAAACCCCACAATTAATCAACAGTTCACACATGTAGACAGATTTAAAGCCTGCCTCAGAATACCAATTCTGAGGTACCCCACAACAACTAAGCAACTTGTTGCTAGGGAGAAAGGAAATAAAAGTATCAAAACAAGTCACATCTTGTTCTTTGGGACATACAGTGCAAAAAAACATGTTTTAAGTTGCTGATAGCAGAAGTAGAGACTGTGGCTGCAAATCCAGCTCTAGAGTGCTGTAAGGGATGCCTGGATAATAACTACACACAGCTTGGCATACCCATGGTGTAGCTGTACAGCTGCATAATGGGATTTATGCACAGGTGAGCAGTCAGTCAGCAATTTATGATGACTGTCCACAGCTTGGCCCAAAAGCAGTAATCTCACACATCCAAAACACGTCTCTGCTATCCCACCAAGTATGGTGCAGTGCACAAGTCCAGATTTTAGATTATTAACTGCCATGCCAAAGAGAACTCAAGAGACATTTACTTACTGTTCCAGATTAAGTTTATTGAATATTTCCACAGTTGTCTCCAACACCTTGTCAACATAGTCAACACGGTCTGGGTAGCATTTCATAGCCAAATTAATGAGAGAAACTTGCAAAGACACCACATCTTCTGAGGGCATGTCCTGCCGAGACTGAAATTTAAGACAGCGCTAAGCTGATACAAATGCACATAACTTGGCAAAATAATACCCCAAACTGCATGCAAGAACACCCAGCATACCTGTATAACAGTAGCAACCTGCTGTGAAAAGATGTCAAAGAGTTTGATATCTGCTGGGATACCAGGTCCATCTTCACGGTGTGCAAATAAAGCTAACCTGGTGACACAGCAAGGAAAGCAGCTTGGTCAGCACCATTTTTCCACTCCTCAGATACAGACCAAAAAGACGTACTGGCAGAAAAAGCAATTCCTTTAGGTATTTTTGGAAGCTCTATTATAAGCAAAAAGGAAATTAATGGAAGTCGTAAGCCTTACGAGCAACTGAGCCTGGTATCTATCAGTCCTGGAAAAGAGTCTGACAGAAAAGACAAGGTGAAGAAGGAGCAACAAGGACATTTGGTAATCAGTGTTCTTCAGCTAGAAGCAAATGTTCTGTTCTTTCCGGCAGAGAAAGAGGCATAGAGCAGGCTGATGGAAGAGCAAATATCCTGCACTCATTCAGTGATATTACTGAAATTAGACACCCAATAGCATTCATCACAAAACGGCCTCCAGAGGGAAAAAAAGCCACAGGAGAAATATGCTGACTGAACTATGCTTGTCTCTAAAGACTGACTGACATGTTTGGGACTTCCACTGTTCATAAAGAACAAAATAAAAAGTAAACTTGAAGTGGAGAAGAACACCTTTTTGGGGAGGGAGGAGGGGGGGTGGAAAAGCAAGCAATTTCTGTCCAGCAAGCATTCAAGAGATAATGAGAGGTATTTCTATCTGTAAGGGAACAAATTCATGCCAACCACAATCGCTGCAGAAATCAGATACAAGATAAGAAGAATCACTACAGGAAGGCCAGCACCTTACCAAAGCTGCTGCTTAAGAAGCTCAGCATTGATGTCTTGACTTTCTGATGTTGAGATTATTCTACTCTGAATCAGAGAAAGAACTATAAAAGTATTTAGGAAAAGGCATCAAATTAAATTTAAGTTATTTCTTATAGGGTTTCTAAACTTTGATTCTGAATGAACTTTGGGTCTGAAACAGAAACAGGTAAGAAAAGGTTGAGGTGCCAAAAAACTTGACTGCCAGGAAAAAGAGACATTGGATTTATCTTATATTTCATTAGGGTGGTAAGAAGCAAACTTCCTAACATCAGAAACAATCACTGCCTTTTCTCAAAGGGACAAGGCAGCTTTTCTTGGCAACAGCTCAAAGTGTAAGGCCAGCATGCTACAGAGTAAGAACAAGTTGCAGGCAGATGGCAGCATAATTAAAAGCCATGAATGGTTTAGTAAGGCAAGAAAGATCCCAAAGCAGCAAGACTATTTGCAGAAAGACTCCTTTAGCAGGAAAGTCCCATAGGAATAAGGACAAAATTGTCACAAGTTTCCTCAGCAGTCAGTGATGTTCAGATTCAATTATCCCACACCAGCTGAAACGGAGATGAGAAATGCCAGCAGGTACTACCTACATGGGGCACCTTCCCATCTTAACTACACAACACAAACACTGAGCAATTGCTCCTAACAGCTCCGATCCAAACACAAGAGCAACATCCTCCCTACATGCATGGATACCAAGGACAGATCCACTCATTTCCTCCAACACTTGCAGTAACATTATAGTCAAAATCACAAGTTGCCATACTACAGAGATAACCATCACACTGCCACCTTTCTGCCCTTGCCCTGTTTGGGAGGACAGCAGGGTCACTGCTGCTTGTAACAGTAAGAAGAGAAAAACTTTGGCATTACCTCCACAGTAAGTTAAGTTCTCAAAGCAGACATGACAGCAGAAGCTACACAACAAAACTCTTCTCACAAAAATGACACGGCAACACTGTAATGTAAGAACCTGGTAAAATATCCTGTGATCTCTGCTGAAAGTAGGCTCAAGATAGACAGTCTCAAACATCAGGTTGCTATAGGAAATGCTTCTTGGGATCTGGGTTGTTTGGGGTTTGACTGTTGTTTGGTTTTCGTTGTTTTTTTGTTTGGGGTTTTTGTGTTTGTTTTGGTTTTTGTTGTTGGGTTTTTGGTTTTTGTTTGTTTTTAAAGCTGACAAAATTATAAAAATTCTCAGCCATGGCAGCAAAGTGTAGGAAACCAATGAACTCCTGTGAACATCTCTGTGCTGCTTCTCTGAAAAACGCACAAATACTGGAAGATTCTTCCAATAAAACCAAAGTCTTGAACAAATAAATTTGACATAACCAGGAGAAAAACTACAGACTTGGTAAGCAAAAAATTCAAGATCTTAAGTTATACAAGTCATGCTCAGTATACATGTTCCATGTCCAGACATCAGAGGAGTTAAAGTAACCCTGCCAGTTGCTGATTGCCAGTGGGACCCAAGATCCCCACGGTAACCAAGGTCCGTACATTTGCACATGGACCAGATATACAAAGGCACATCTTTGTGTGCAAATGCAAAAACAAGGCTTTTTTGAGGCTCCAACAAGCCATGCAAGTGCACTTCCTGTCTGCAGGAAGAAAGTGCAGGTGGTCACTAATAGTCTGTGTTGCTTCCTTTCACGACATAAATCAAAACTTCAGTTTGATCTTAAAGGTCTTTTCCAACCCCCATGATTCCAGGATTTCCCCCCCATATTTGAATTCACTGCAAGCAGTACCTCCACAGAAAAAAACATACTTCTGGGAGAACAAGCAGGATGCTAGTGGCAAGAATTAAGAATTAAGAAGGTAGTTCCATTTCTTACTAGCTCCTTTCTGAAGAGGCATTATGTTATATTCTCTAATCAAAACTGCAAGGTAAAGTATCCTTGATACACAGTTTAGCCATTGGGATCTTCAAGTTTTCAAGAGGTACCTCTGACTGATATGGCTGTCAAAGCAGAACACTGCTGCCACTTCAGGAACAAAACTGGTCAATAATAAATGGGCTGTTTCCTGGCTTAATCTGTTTACAAGTTTTAATCAGTCCATAAAGCAGGTTTCATTGGAAGCTGTAAAAACAGAGTCCAGACAGCAGAAGCTATAGAAATAATGTTCTTCACAGCTTGAATTACAGCTGATAGAAAGATGAGGAAACAAGTGAAGTTAAGTGATATCACAAATTAAAACACATTCAAACAATAAAAGAATTATCATCTGCTTGTGCACAACACAAATTCAATTTTGAGCCAATTTCCACCCCCTTGGTCACTCACCTGTCAATTAAAGCAATAATTATATTTTTCACATTCACATTTTGGTGCAGCTCAGCACAGGCTCTGAGAAATGGGTTCAGGGTTTGGAGGTGAAATTCATCTGGGAAAACCTGAAGTTTTAGATCAATAGTCATCAAGTTATAAACTGAATTTGCCCATTGTCACACAGCAGTAAAATACAACAGACTAACGTAAAGCAGATAGCCACATAGTAAATACAGTCTGGCCTATGAAGCTGAACTTGGCTGGGTAAATGCATAAAGCAAGAGGTGTAAGACAAATGGGTAACTTGAGGGGCCAGCTATCTAACTACAACTCAGGCACTGCTGCTCAGATGCTTACAAGCTTCTGCAATAGAAGGAGCACAAAATGGATTCATGTCCCCTCTGCCCATCTGGTAAAAAAATACAGGACAAGCCACTGTGTAAAGGTACCAGTGATGAAGCTTTCCAGTTCATGAGGAAGATGTGAAAGCTGCCTGAATCTAAGCATAGAGGTGTCCCTCTGTCCCATCACTGCAATTGAATTTAAGCAGCTCACCTGTATGATGCACTCCATGAGGTACTCCTGAGCTAAAGCATCTCTACAGTTCACAACCTGCTCCAGTATTCCTGGCAGAACAATCTGGAATAGGGAAAAAAAGTCTTGCAGTGATTTTACAATTACTTTCCAAGTTTATGTTTACATATGCATTTAATCCAAGCAAAGCAGAATTTCTAACAGTTCTCAGCTTATTCTGTACATAAAGGCTTTCTGATAGAAAGCCCCACTTTTCCAGAGTTCCATTCTTCAGAGAAAAAAAATCTACTGGTCTCAGACATCTGTCCCTCTCATACATTATGCAAGCTTTGATTTAGTAAGTCAGTGTTACTAACTTTGCTGGCACATACCACTGCTCAGGGTCTCAGCAGCACCACTCAAAATCCTTTTCAACAGCTATGTGGTAGAACTTACAAGGGACAGACTTCTAAATAATATATTTGCTTCACTGTCATTTCATGCAATAACAATTCTCTTGAATGCTTTGGGAAGCATAGCCTCATCACTTTTAAAGTCTACCACAGAATGCTGTATATCTACACATCCCTTAAACCAACTCCCTATTCTTCAAAGAGAGGGAGTCAAGAAGGAAAGTTTTAAAATTAATTGTCAATGTTACACACAAACTTATAGAAAAAATGCATGAATCGAGTCCTTGGCCTCACAACACATTGCATACCTTCATTATACTCAGAACTGTTCCTCAGGAGAAAAGTTTGAGAAGCACCAGGACTACTGAACTTTTAGCATAATTATAACACTTCCAGCTGCTCATCTCAAAGTCCAAACTAGTTTCATTTGGAAAAAGTTAGTCAGAAAGGCTGGACAGACATCTCACCTGCTTATATCGCTCCACATTGACACCTTCCAGCTGGCTGAGGCGAACCAGGTTTGTTCCCACCAGGATTCTCAGTTCCTGCCTTTCGCGCTCCCTTTTCTCCCTGTCCCGACTGTGGCCCTGGTGCTGCATCCGCACCCAAAGCTTGTTCATCTCAGCGAAGTTCAGCAGCACAAAGTCCATCGAATCACTGATGTCTCCAGTGGTTTCTTCACTGCAATTGATAACAGGTTAAGAACAGGAGAAGCTTGTCAGAGGTATTCATCCTTCCACCCACTGGTGAACAGAGTTTTTAAGAAGGCTGGAGGGTGAGGAAGTGTGTGGGGGATATCTGGGTTCATAAGAAAGGTTCATACCCTCACTTGTAAGAAACCTTAGTTCTGCAAGGGAATTCTTAACGGACAAAACACCTGTCAAGTCTCTACTTCTTTCAAATCTGAAGAAAGTCATACAGAAAATTTAAATACGCTCTGTTAACAACAATAATTCTACCAAGTTATAGCCCATCCTTCTTACTCTGCTTGCTCGCCTTCATCTGGTAAGATATTCCTGGTACACTGCAGGAGATAGTTCCTAAGGAAGAGGCCTCTAAGAGGATGCTGTACTCCACGGCACATCTCCACCAGGTCTTTCAAAATATCTTTCCTGGACTGTGGAAATGACTTGACATAGACAACACCTACTGTTATCAGGAGATACCTGCAAAAGGCACAGAGTCAAACAATAAATCAAAGTAACAACATCACACTTAAAGGCAACAGTTCCTTTCCTCCATCCTGGCAGGATTACCAAAGCACAGAAAAAGCAATAAAGTATCATATAGGTCTCAAGATTTTGGATCTCAAGTCGGTTTTCAACTCTGTTCTCCTTTGTTACAGAGCACAGCAAGTCAGAACAGCGTTTTGACCTCGTTACAGCGCTTGATACCTTGAATGTGTAAATGCTCAGCACGCGCAAAGTTGTGAATGCTCCCAGACCCGCTTGTCTATACCGCAGCATCCCACCAAGCTGGAAAACAGCTCTGGCACACACAGGTAAGTAATCTATGATGGGGAAGCAGCTAAGCCTCTTTCACACTGTAGTCCAGCAGGACAGGAATTATGCTCTTCAGAACTCCCCAGGCTTGCACTCATTCCTTCAGCACCTCTGTTTTAGGCAAGAGGCAGAAGGAATATGGGAGAAACAAAGGACTGGTGCTTCAGTATATCTGGACACCCCTTCAGCTTAAAAGCATACAGTGCTCAGAACCGTGACATATTTGGTTTAGAGGCCTCAACTCTCCCTGCCTGCTCCTCTGCCTCACCATGGGTGTGCACAGAACCTCCAGGAAAGCACCAAAAGGAGAACTAGAGTCTGCATCAAGCAGGCAGGAAGACAACTCTAATCACGACACACAGGGGTAAGACACTGTGGTAGGCATGAGCCAAACTCCAGAAACTGCATGAAGGTGCAGTGTGGTGTGTCTAAAGCTTCTTCCTGGCATGAACATAAGGTAGGGAATGAAAAACTTCACTACCAATCAAAATCCAAGTCACAAGACAGACTATCTTGAACATGTTCTGCAGCCCAATGGTCACATACATAAAGATAAGCCTTCCAGGGGCTTCCAGTATAATTTCTGGCATTAAACAAAATGTATTCAGAAAAACAGATTCTAAGGGTTAAGTTACAGAAATCTTCAGCTTCCTTCTTACACTTCTTATTCTCCAAAGAGGCAAATGGTTATGAAGCATCTGTGTGTGAGAATCTAAGATCTAGACCCCCAGGTACAGGTTCATTAACAGGTTCATTCATTAATATTAACAGAAGCAGTTAATAAATGCATAGTTAATCTCATTGATCAGAGTGTGGTACTTGGTTAACCTTCACTGACCAGCTCTTTACCCAAAAGCCAACTTTATTCCAAGATTAAAGTGCTTCCATCTTGGTCATGTGCAAAATTAACACACTGGCAGCAAGAACTGACCTTCTGCAGCTGCACTCTCAGCCTAATCTCAGAAGTCTCACAGTAATCCACTCAAGATAGCAGAAATACTAGTCACCATTGCAAACTGAATTCCTGCTGTCAAGCAAGAAGGCAGAGTCAGTCACTGAACCCAGAGCCTGACCACTATCCACCAGTTTAAAACAGAAAAAGCAAACAAAACCAGACAGTAACATACACACACTTACAGTCTTGGAATGATATTTCCTGCGTACTGTACTAGCTCATAAAGGTCTGCCACCTTCCTTCCTTTGGCAAATTCATCTGTCAGGTAGACTTCCAAGTAGTGCAACTCATCAGAAATTGCCATGTCTTTTTCTCATAGTTAAGGATTTTAAGTTAGAATGTCTTGAACAGATTTTCATAATAATTTGCTCATCCACAGCAAAGAAGAAAGATGTACCAAATACAGCCATGCCCAAGCAGGCAGTACTTCTGAACCAGTAACTGCTGTTGGGATAAGTGTGCAAAATTAAACCCAAACCTTCAATCATAATTTTCAGCGTATTAGAAAAGGGAATAAAACCCCAAGCTACTAAATCAAAACTGAGAAAATGAATGTGATTGAACAGAGTATTAAACTGACAGCATACTATGCATCACAAAAGATTGTCATCCCCACATGGAGAAAGTTGTATTTGAATACATTCACATTCTATTCCCAAGTCTCTTTAAAAGGCTCCCCTTCTTCAGAGACCACAGTATGCAAAGTAAATACATTGAGGCACTGACTCAGTTAGAAGCTAAGATAATGATGAAGGGCAAAAGTTAGTTGGTTTTACAGATTTTGCAGTAGTATCTGCAAAGCAGAATTGTTTTACAGTCGATTTTTTAGACCTAGACTCCTGAAACCTCCCGGGGAAGATATGAAAGACACTAAACACCTGCTTTATACCAAAGAGAAAAAAAAGCAACTTATACAGTGAGCAAATAAGCATATATTCTCCTCCAATATATACAGATAATTGAACACTGAGGAGAAAAGTGCTGGTAAATACCTGAGACTGACAAGATACCACTGTGTCAACAAAAGCAGATGAACATTTCATTCCCAATTCAACATTTCAACTATTAGTTTCCTCTTCAAAGGATACAGAGCTCATAATAGCTCTTTGGAGATAACATGGAAGTCCGCAGCTCCCCAAGCATGTTGGAAGCGTGTTTCAGAGCATCCATGAGCTTGTTCTTGTCCTTCAGAGGAAGAAAGAGAGAACAGTCTGTTAGAAATAACACTGGGCAACTGCAGGATTTTATAAATCTACACTTTTATCTTTTTTTAAAAGCCAGCAAAGACTAAGTGAACATCAGGAAAGCACCAATACTAATTAAGGCAATGAGTATCTAGCTTGTACTATACTGTCCATTCTAATTAAGTGGAACATTACACTGGAAGGTGATATGCGAAGACAGAGCTACAGTAATAAATTGTAATACTAATGGTACAAAAATCTAAAATCATTTTGCTTATGTAGCAATCCCCACCCAACTCTCAGGTTCTGTCCAGCAAGCAAAACAGAATGGATTCCTCTCTGCTGCTTTGCTCAGATCTCAGTAAGAAACCTCTAACAGACAGGCAATGCACACTGCCATCATCTTCTTCTCCTGCTTCTCAGCCATGAAAAACACCCTACTGAAAGCTACTGTTTATTAGGCTGTATCTAACTTACAGTTCTGATGCATATAAATCACCTGGCATTACACACACAAACACAAACCTGTAATCTCCCACCTAAGCATACTTGTTCAACCCATCATAAGTGGCAGCAATAGGTTTTGAGGGAGAACAAAATGAATTGCTAGTGTGATCCACTTAGTATATTTATATTGTCACTCAATCATTGATAGCACTGAAAAGCTCAGCTGCAGCTACTTCAAAGATTTCAAAAGCATTCCACAGAGTACAAAACTGGAAGAGCTGTTACTTTTCTTGCTACTGTCATTTGGCTGCAAACAAAGCTAGCTTGGTTAACCCCATAAAAATATATGGGAATAGTTAAGTTTTGATTGCAACTTTAAGCAGTTCCTCCAAATAAAAATAGGCTTCTCAAACCTAAGGAGGCTACATGTGATGACATCTGCCTGCACTGGCTACAGTTTCAAGATAAAATCTCAGCACAACACTAGCCAATGGTGTTTTCCAGTCAAAGAAGAATTCACACTTCAGTCTACAGTTAATGACTACAAAATTTATCCTATGCAGCAGGCAATTTATTAGCAGCCTCACAGTCTGTAATTGACACCAAGAAAAGACTACGTGGAAAAAAACAACAGTATGGTGCACAATAGTCTCATCATAGAGTTCCATATAAAATGAATTTCAACAATAACCTTCTGGTTATTGCTTATTCTCAGCTTAGGCTGTCTTAAATGCAAGCACAAATTATAAAGGTACATCTTTTAACTTATCTTGTCAAATACTAGAGCAAAATCAGGAAGACGTTCAAAGAATATTCAAGGCTCACTCTCAATGAGCAGCTGCCTCATTTATTTGCAAAGCCTCTGACACAAAGATGCATAAAGGGTTAATTTTCCTCACAGCACTACAGATTGGTATTGATTTACTGTTTTACTATTAGCAGACAAGAAACTTCATTGCATTTTAAAGTCCCATTCTCACCAAGCATCTCTTCATCTGGAAAGACTGCACCTTCACAGCCTGAATGGCTTCATCCAGCAGTTTTTCCTGTTCATCCTGAGGAGATTGCTGTGTTGTTGGCTGGGGAAAAAAACACCAACAAAACAAACCAGAACTCAATTATTTTTATCAAGCTGTTTATGACTTGACTAAAACTGGGTTCCCCCAGTTTAGAATGCAGTGCAATTGACAGTGCAGTGTGACTACTCAGAGCTGTCAGAAATAGCTGTGTGACGTGCAAGGGAGAAAGTTCCAGTACCCTGCAGAAACCTGAGGGCAGGTTACAGGTAGCCTGGGAGCACCACTGGTTCTTGGAGTGCAAAGCCACAGGGGCAGAGCAGGGTCAGCTCTTCCCTTCTCATGTAGAGGTCAAGAATCCAGTGCAAGTATCTGGCAAGGAAAAGCTCCAGGAGAATGCAAAGATGACTATGCCAAGAGGAAGCACAGCTGTAACTTCTTCCCACACAGCTTCAAAGCAATGCCCAGACTACACACTGGCACTGGACAGATGCTCTCCTGTGCTCCAAAGTCACAAGTTCTCCATTAACTGCTGTCTGAGCCACACAATTCTATTCAGGACAAGTTTCAGATAAGCAAAGGATAAAGTACACTTAGTGCTTTCCGGAAGGGAGAAGTTACCTGCAGAAGGCAAGAGAAAGCCAAAGAGAAGCAACAACTCTTCATGTCTCCTACGTGTCCCAGTGACTCTGTTGCCTCTCCTCAGAGGCACATTCTACACCTTCAACTGAAACTTTCAATATCTTTCAACTTTCCAAGGATCATACTGCATTTTCTTATAGTACTAAATAAATCCATTGCTTACAGCCTTAGATTTCCCCTCAATCCAGCTATAATAGACATTCTCCTGAAGCTGCTCCCTCCCCTCTACCAGAATGAGATTAGTTTCCACAAGCATCTTCAAGTTATCCACTAAGATGTCCAAATTTACTTAGATCAGAGCCCCTAATGCTCTCCTCACCTGCTCTCAGCCTTCCTCCTAACACCTTACAAGGAAAAACCACCATCCACCCCTGGTTCAGGCTCAGTCTCCAACACCTCATTAAAGCATCTCCACCTCTCCCAGTATTGCAGCTTGTTTTCAGATGGTCTCTCTGAAATACTGTCAGAGATAAAAACACTGATGTTGTGTTTCAACTGTGTCTTCTCTAGTCTTGACAAATACCAAGTATACAGTGATTTGCACAGCAGGTTCTCTGAGCCTTCAGCTTCAGTAAATTCTCAGCTATTTATACTTGTTTCCTCCATCCACTGTGTTCAGAAGGTTCCTGGTCCTCTCTTTTTCACTGCATTTCAGAAACTAGGAAGCCATGAATTACACCACCCTAATGTTTTGAATAATTCTATCTTCAGTACCAACTCCCACACACCCCACGCTTGGAGTCCCCATAAAGTGTCTTTTGAGGACTGAGATGAAAATTGAGGTCATCTTGAAAATATGCAAGTTTTAGTTCAACACCAATGTAATGGTTATAGAGCATTGCACACCCCTGTTACTCCCCATATTTAATTGGGTTCTTGTTCTACAATTGGAACCTCCCTAATAAGAGTTACAGACAGTATCTACCCAGTATCCTCTTCCACACACAGAGTGCCCTGCAATACTGTTCTTGCCTTCATCACTCCCTAACAGGCAGTGAAACTCCACTTTTAAAATTTCTCCATCAGCCAGCTGGACAAAACCAAGGCTGATCTGATCCAACACTGTCGACAAACCTGCTTGAAGAAGGTCATACATGATAAAGATTCCTTCCAACCAACATTTCTGACTCCATGTGCCTCAGTAATATTCAAACTATGCACAGTAACTGATTAAGCAGTCCATTTAGTCAACAGAAAAAGCCATGTCTGCTAATTAGAGTGGCTGTACCTCTTAAAGCTCTTTCTATATATAATTAATCACACAAAGTGCAAGTCTTCCAAAAATGATCTAAGCATAAGGCAAAAGCAGCAACCATTTCCCAGGCAATTCAATAGCTACAAACCCTTAGAAAAACTCAAACTGTGAAACAAGTATGTTCTGCCAGCAGAAGTTTGCTGTAATTGCTAAGCTTTAATTATTCCATGACAGATCAGACTTTCAAGGAACAGCAAATGACAGTGCTGGGACTTGTGTGCAACAATCAATATCGAAACATCACGTAACAGACTTGCTGAATTAGGTCTGTGCCAGAACACTGGTCACACTCTGCAGTCCCCTGAACCCACAGCAGTGCTTTGGAGAAGATAAATCACTCCTGAGGTGATGCTATACACTCTGACTGCTGCACATCTCTATTAAAGCACAGCTAGAAACAATTCAGCAATGCCAACAGTAACCACAGCTTCCAAAGCCCCCTTCCCCTAAAGGGCATTAAGCTTACACAGCCACCAACCCTTCCATCCCCAGTTGTTCATGGGACCATATAGTGCTGGGAGAGCAGTTCAGACTGTAAAACATCAAATAAGCTGGAAAACTAGCCCAGCTGATGGATAGTTTAGTATTCACTTATTACTTCACCCCACAGCAACATAAAACAGTACAAGTGGGACCATGAAGAGAAGGCTTTTTAACAGCAACACCAAGTTAAAGCATTTACTGAAAAACACACAGTATCTGCTGTGTTGGCTGATTCCATGTGCATTGGTTTCCTTACTTTTGATGTGAAAACATGCTGGTTATAGCATAATGCTACTACAACTTTGAGGCTATGCTTTATGATACCAACAATGATCTCAGCAGATGCATCTATTTTCATACAAAACTTTAACCATTGTCTTTTAGCAGCAGTTGGGGAAAAAAATTGAATTTCAGAGCCTTCCCATTTATAATGAACCAGAGTCAGCTTTACATCAGATTCTGTCTGCGTTACCAGAAGACAGTGGCAGTACTTCCCTTTCTGCTCTCAGTTTGAGCAGCCTGGTCAGCACCGGGACCATAGTCAGTATTTGACTGAATTCATTAACAGGAGCATTTTCATGGTACAGAAGAAAAAAGTTAATTTCTTGTGGTATCTCTTCAAGATACAGAGAATTAAGAAAGAGGTGGAAAATTAAATTTGTATCTGTTCTGAAGATTGAGAATCTTGAAGATTGAGAATCTTGAAGATTGAGATGGTGATTGGTCTTTACTACAAGGGTACTGCACTTCATGTCTAAAGAAAAGGCAACTGGAGCATTTCACAGCAGCACAGACAGTGAGATAATCTACTACTACTGTCACAAGCACGTAACAGAAGCAGCAGTGTTGCCCGAGGTGGTGTTTATAGCAGCTTTACTGCTGCAAGAATAGAAGATATTTTAACAGCAGCACCATTTAAGTTCTAACTCTTTCTTACCTTTCAAAGTGTGAGTATTTATCAGCTTACCCTTTTCTTTTGACTTCAGAAAGCAAGCTACTTTCAGCTTCAGTATTATAGATATTTCAAAACATAACCTGGTTACTATCAAGTGATACACCAGATCACATTAAGACACACATATCCTGATACACGTGCCTGAGGTTTCAGAATGTGTTGGCAAAAGGCAAGTGAAGTGGATATATGGCAAAAGCCCACCAGTGACATCCAGCAGGGCACACACTGAATTAGAACACAGTTCTGTCAATGCTGAACAGATTCAATGCTGAACAAAGCTGTTTATGCTCTGTATCTTCCACTTAAATTAGTAACCTAGTAACACAAGATGGTATTTTCAAGTGTTATTTTATCAAAAAAGCAACTCTGATGTGGAGTCCTGTGCCCATTTACAAGCAACAACCTTGAACATAAGCCTTTGAAGTGGAAGATATTTTGACACTGGACAAAAGCAGCAGTACTCCATAATCAAGGCACAGAATATCCTGCCTTGTACATGTACAATAAGGTATAAACTCCTGCATGAACACAAGACAAGCAATTTATAGCAATTATGCAGCCATTTAGACTTCAAAAATGCCTGAGCCTTACCCACATCAGATATACTGCAAATGTTGAAGAAAAAAGGAGAGTTGATGTAAAGAGTTTTTTGCTTTAGTCATTCCCTAACCTTTTCTCCTCTGAAGTGACAAGGAGGCGAATGAGCAGTGGAGAAAGGACAAAGAACAACCTCCCACAGCTGCACCATCAGTTTGTGTACAAGAGACAACAGTCCTTTCCTAGCTTTGAAGATAGCACTATCTTAAGTTACCACAGGCAAGCTATGGAAGTCACAACACACAGCAGATGAGTTTGGAGGGGGACTGAGAAAAGCTTGCTTTTGGTGGGGGTTTTTCGTGTGCTTTTTTTTTTGTTGTTGTTTCTTTCAGGTTTTGTTTCTTTGCTGGTTTTTTTTTAATCAAGGCCAGTGAACCATAAGTTGCTTTGGAAACACCAAACAGCTTCAAACCAGCTGATCAGAGTGGGTAATACAAGTTATCCCGCAGATAACAATTACTGAAGTGTATTACAGCAGCAGCAAACTTTATTCTGGCCTGTGCCTTTCCTCATGATAGCAAATACTCTTGAACATACACAGCAAACATCACACCTATTGCGTACAACTTACTGATTTTCTAATGCTCAGTTCCATGAGAAGACTTGATAAGAGTCTTATTTAGTTCTATATTTGACACTGAGTTACACTCTAGAGCTGGTTATTATTTTGGGCCAATGTGCTGACTTATTCCACATAAAAATCTGGTGCCTTGCAGTACTGACATTGAGCAGAGTTGGAGTGAGCTTGTCAAGCTACCAAACAGCTCATGTTCTGACACACAGGTATCTTAAGCGGTTGTAGAGTATAAAAACAGAATAGAAAGTTTTGCTTCCATTCTAACGTGCATTTTCTTCTAATCTCCACGAGTCCTTTCCTTTGGATAACTGATGTTCTAACACAGCCTATTCCACACATGACACTTTGGTTTGCTCACATGCTTGTGTTTAATACCACAAGTGAGATTTACCCAAGGAGGTTTTCCTGCCTCCTCCTCCCAGCTAGATGTTATAAGGACTGCCTACCAATCAATCACTGTTGAGCCACTTAAAATTAATGCTGCCCAAGAGAGAAGACAGGTTAGCTATGGAAGTGGATCGGGACAAGTGCCAGCCTGCAGATGAAGCCTGGATGCACACAATGCACTGCTGTGAGAATTATCACACAAAAAGAAGCTTAAGTGTTTGATACCAAACAGGAAGCATTACTCTGCAACACCAAAGGCTCCAGAACCTCTATTACATCTCACAGTACAGGAGCTCAAAGACAAACCAGAGAGATGAAAGCATTTCTCACATGTTGAAACTTACTAACACAGGAAGCCACAAGACATTAAGGAGTATCAAAGAGATGGACTTTTTATTCAGGGGATGATCACAACCAGCCAGAGTCCTCTTAAAATGAGTCGTTGAAGGCACTTGAATCTGAATGCTTAAGGTTTAAACCAAACTCAGCCATAGGAAATTGCAGTGGAGCCTAATTTGGTAGAGGGGATTATCCCAAGTTTAATACCTGTACGTTTATTTTTTTCTGAATCACCTCATATCAGCTGTTCTTAGAAAGAAGCCACGAACCAGACAAGTCTCAAGCCAATTCTCATGGAAATGACAGGCAGAGAAAACCTGTGTCTTTCCTCAGTCAATGACTACCACAAAATATTCATGTGGGGGACAGAGACTGCTGTCTACATAGATTTAGTATTTCTCATCACCCAATTCAGTATTTACCATTCCACTTTCAAGTAACATTACAGGGTTTACCCACACCACCCCCCCAGGATACAACTGATATCAACTTTAAAATAAAACTTTAAAAACAAAGCCTGTTCCAAAAGCCCAAGAGCTGAACAATCCCTTCCTTATACAGCATTCAGTTATTTTTTGCCTATTTATATAGTGCTAGTACCATTTATACTCCACACTTAATTAACACATCATGATGGTTATAGCAAGTGCTGCTTAAAATTTTATTGAATATTAAATACCACTGAAGCCACACTAAAGACTTGAGTTTTACTAGGAAACTTGATCATCCCCTAATTCTCATTGAAGACTGAAAAGCAGTTCTCAGCAAGTGTTATTTCCACGTGGAAATTTCAGGTCTCACAGAATCAGCTGGGTTGGAAAAGACCTCGAGATCATCGAGTCCAACCTGTGACCAACATCAACCAGACCAATGGCACCAAGTGCCACGTCCAGTCCTTCCTTAAACACCTCCAGGGACAGCGACTCTGCCACCTCCCTGGGCAGCCCATTCTAATGTTTAGTCATCCTTTCTGTGAAGAAATTCCTCCCAGTGTCCAACCTAAGCGTCCTCGGTACATCTTAAGGCTGTGTCCTCTCGTCCTGTCAGTGGCTGCCTGGGAGAAGAGCCCGACCCCCACCTGGCTACACCTTCCTTGCTTCCCTAATAAACACCATTTGCGCCAAACAGCACTAATGAGCTGGGCACACCAATGCGAAACCACCTTTCCTGATGGAAAAGAAGTTCACTAAAGCAGCCTGCGACAGCAGTTTTGAAGGCCCAGGAGAGCGGGCTGGAGGACGGACAGCCCGGGCACACGTGCCCAGCACCGGCAAAGACACAACGCCGGGTCCATCCCAGGGGCAGCGCGATAAAACAGCCCGGAACTCTGCCCGCCGGTGCAGCAATAAAAACACCCCGATGAAAACACCCACTTCCCTTGAGCCCCCACGAGCCGAACGCGGCGGGGCGGGGACCGGCCCCAGGCCCAGCGCCCAGCCCGCACCTCCGCCCTGCCCGAGCCGGACTGTGCGGCCTCCGCAGCCCCGCACCCGCCGGGCCCACCCCGCCGCCGGCCCAGCAGGGCAGCTCAGGGCGCTGCGTGGGGCCCAAGCCGTGCTCCGGGGAGCCCCTGCGCCCCGCCCGGCCCTGCCGGCCGCTCCCCGCTCCCGCTGCCCACTGCCGGTGCCCCCTCACCCTCACCCTCACCCTCACCCTCACCCTCACCCTCACCCTCACCCTCACCCT
>JAWWLV010000021.1:6967628-6982933 GCA_035041135.1 Platyrinchus mystaceus
ACCCTCACCCTCACCCTCACCCTCACCCTCACCCTCACCCTCACCCTCACCATGGTCGCGCCACCGCCGCCCCCGCCAGCGACGCCCGGTCATGTGACTGCGCCGCGCGCGCCGCCCCGCCCTCGCCGTCGCGCCGCGCCCTCCCCATTGGCTCGCCGCGCGCGAGCGCCGCGCGCCGATTGGCCGGAGGGGCGGGTGATTGGCGGCCCAGCCGGCCAGTCGCGGGGCGGCGCGCGCGGGGCAGCGCGCGGCGGGCGATGGAGCGCGGGGCAGTGAGGGGCATGGCGGCCAGGCTGGGGCTGCGCGGAGCCGCCCTGCTCGGGTACCGCGGGACAGCGGGACACACCGCGGGGAGCGGGACACACACCGCGGGGAGCGGGACACACACCGCGGGGAGCGGGACTGCGGGACAGCGGGGCACACCGCGGGGAGCGGGACACACACCGCGGGGAGCGGGACAGCCCGACACACACCGCGGGGATGGGGACACGCTCCGCGCCGTGTGCCCTCGCTCCGCAGCCCCGCACAGCGCTGTCAGGCTGTGGGTGTGGTGGAGCCGCGGACCCCGAGGCATGCGGGGTCAGTGGAACGTGGCTGACCCTGCAGTGCAATCCCGCTGCACATCACCAGAGAACACAGCACCTGGTCCCGAGCGTGTGCTGCAGCCGGGAGCTGGGCTGAGAAACCTGGGAGCGGGTCCCGTCCGCACATTCTTACTGTCTTGTAACTGTTAACGAAGGCTTCGTGTTTTGCAGGAAAGCTGAGGAGTATCTGCGGCTGTCCCAGGTGAAGTGCACGGGGTTAATGTCTCAAATGACGGCGACGAGCAGCGCTGTGATGTGCCTGGACCTGGCGGCGAGTTTCATGAAACAACCGATTGACAAAGTAAGATGCGGTGGCATTCTGTGTTAGTCCACTGAAATCACTGTTCTGTGAAGGTTATGCTGGGAGCAGGAAAGGGAAATAATAACCGACTTAACTAGTGTGCTGCTAGACACAGCGTTAGGGCTTTTACTATTGAGTTTGAAACAGGGCAAATTGAGATCAGTGTCGTAGTCACTTCTCAAGTTGAGCTTGCTTTGGTGTAATTTCAGCTCTTTTAGTAACAAATAAATTACCAGCAGGGCTGTTAAATTTAAGATCTGTCCCTTTTACTCTGGGAGGGGCAGGGGCTCCAAAGAATCCCTTTCTGTAGAGGTACCATAAACCTCCACCTGCAAACCTGCCAAAATAATGCCTGGCACAAGATGTTCATGATTGTCCATTTACAGACAGGGGAGAATTTAAATGGACCTGACCCCATGAGGAGTAGCAGGAAGGTGATGCTCATGTCTTCAGGTTGCCCAGATTTTGCTAATTCTTGTTTTTAACTATCTTGTGATAAAAGGGACATGTCACATTATATGGAAATATCAAACCTAATTTCCAGTTAAATGGTTTAAAGATATCTCTGTGGTAAAAACTGGAATTCCTGGGTGGTTAATCTTTCTGTGTGCAGTCAAAAAGTGCATTATTCATTGCACAAATTTGTTTAATGTAGCAATTGAACTTTATGGTGTTGCGTTGACTGCCTGATTAAGATGTCAGAAAGGAATCTTGCTAATTCTTGGGGTTTGTCTTTGTCTTCTTGAAAGAGCTACTGTGTTAAACTCTCCGGATTGAACAAGAACACCTACCAGAACTCCATGAAGTCCTTGGAGTGTTTGCTGGAGGTGAACCCCAGGCTGGGAATGCGAGACTTGGCCGTGCAGTTTTGCTGCACAGAAGCAGTGAACATGGCTGCAGAAATACTACAGAGGTGAGGAAGCTCTCGTGGTAAACACTAGTGAGATTCTTTGTTCATTAGATGTGTAAAGAGCTTGATGTTTGGAAGGGGCAGATATTCCCCACTGGCTGGAGGAGTGAGGTGAGTTCTTAGCACTCACAATCCAGCCATGATCCAGGCCACTTTTTTGAACACATGAAAGAAAGACTTAGTCTGTGAATCTCAGTAAGTCATTGTCTGACTCTAAATTCTTCAGCTGGGAATAGTGTAAAAAATACAGCACTCTTAGTCCCCGTATTTGTCCATAGCATCAGACTGTCATCCATTTAACTGCTGATCACAGCACAATTCAGAAGTAATGCTCAGTAGAGAGAAATCCTCCCTTCTGGAGACACAGATCTCTTAAAATGCAAATTACCTGCAAAACCAATAGGTAAGAACACTTCAATGGATTCAAGAGAGTTAACTAAAATTTCCTGTTCTGTAATATCTACTTTAACCAGAGCAGTCCCTGAAGGGCTCTGTTCTGCTGTGCTGTCATGCTGATAGCACATGTGTAAATGCTGCTAGGTCAGTGAACAAAGGCTGCACATGCTTTTGGGTCCTTAATACAAACTGGAAAAAAATAGCCTGGGGACAAGTGGACAGTAAAAACCTAAATTCTTCAGTGCTGCACATTCACTATGTTGTCTTCCATATTTAAGCCTCCATCTGTGTAACATACATATTGGAGGAATCCAAGAAACTGTAATGCTGCCCTCTCTTGTAGGATGGATTTATGCAAAGCATCTCATTGTAATTTTTAGGTGTAGTGTGGAGCTAAAAGTACTGTGTGGATGGGGAGCACAAGAAACAGATTTTACTAACATGCCTTCATCCAGATCCCCAATTTAAAATTCCTTTAATTCAAAAAGAGAAGGTCATCCCAATCCTCTTCTTTTCCCTGGTCTCTTTTGCTCTTCTCAGCCAGTAGCAGCTGTTTCTGTTTGACTGGGTTGCAAAGGACCAAGTGGTTCAACAGACCCATTCAACTGCTGAGTCCCACGTGACAGATGTATTTCAGCAGCTTCCTTTGAGGCAAATGCAGTATCCAGTTATCCCTTGCTGTTCTCTAGGTATGAATCCAGCCTTTCTGAAGCGCAGAGGATGGACCTTGATTTCTCAAAACCACTTTTTTTAACAGCTTCACTATTCACTGCATGCAGGTGAGTGTATCTGGGGGATCTTCTGCAGGCTGAAATGCCTGGTGACACACTGAACAATCTAAGCAGCTGCTTCCTCTAGGGTCCTGCTTAGCATATGCTGCTGCCCTTCTCCTGAAAACAGGGACAGCTGTAGCAAACCAGGCCTTTCCTTGCAGTGAAGTCTCCAACCTACATTGCACAAAGCAGAAGGTTACGTGGATTTTGGTGAAATACTGCTCAAGGTGTAAGCTGGCAGCCGCCAGCTCACTTCTGAGCACCAAGAACCAGCCATTCTGGAGAAGGAAAAGCCCTGAGCCTACACCATCATATCCTGGGGTGCTCTGGCATTTGGAGATGGCTCTGATAGCTGTAGGCCTGGATCAGGAAGAGCTGCATGACTCAGCCAACACTTGGCAAGAATTTGCTTGCCTGCAAAGATCTCCCTCAGCATTACACCTTGTGACAGTCTTACTAAGCAGTGCAGGGACTGTGTAGCTGCACAGCTCCTAACAAAGGATCTCCTAACACAGGGGCTCACTCAGCTTTTTGCAGTAGTGGGATTTTGTCCTTGTTCCCTAAAAATCTGAAAAATACTTTTTTCTAATACAAATTCCTTATGTAACTTGAACTCAACCCGAGTTTCAATTCCTGAGCTGTATTGACTGAGTAGTGTAGGGGTCTGGTTTTTAAGCAAATTTCTGAATGAGACAAAGGTAGGACAAAACTCAGGCCTGCCTTTCTCATTCTCCCAGGCAGTGTTGGTACAGCAATTATCACCACACATAAGTGATAGTTGCTGGAGTGTTGCTTTGTACAGAGATAACAACTTTCTCTTGTAGGTGTTTGAAACTGAAAGTGGACAAAACTAAAATGGTGGCTACATCTGGAGTGAAAAGAGCAATATTTGACCGGCTGTGCAATCAGCTGGAGAAGATAAGCCAGCAACTTAGAAGTAAGTCTTTGGCTTTATCCCTGTAAGACAGCACACCCATCCTGTGGCCTCCCAGTTTCCCATCCTTTTCTACTGATGATTTCATTCTGATCACTTTTAGCTGCCCCCTTTCAGCCACATCTGCCCAGTCCATTCCAACATGTTTCCTGCAGCCCAGTTCCCAGTCACAGTCATTGTTTCTGGGGAAGTCACAATAGCTTAGCATGTGGCAAGGCCAAAAATAAGTATTTTCCTCTCCTCTCAAATGCCCACTGCTCCTTTATGGTCTCTGCTGCTGCAGTTTCTTCTCTGCTTTTCCCATACTACGTGACCCATCTTGGATTTCTCCTTTTTGCTTTCTGCATCCCGTTAACATGGCAACATGACACATATTAACACAAACATCATGCTCTGACTGACTCACTTCTGTGCTTTCCTTTCCCCACTGCAGGATTAACAAGCATAAGCCTTGCTCTTCTGGTAATAACTCAGCCATTCCTTGATACCATCCCTCCACACAGTGGGCAGACATGAGGAACCATTCTTACCTGTGGTTAAGTCTGCAGTTCACTCCTTTTTTTGGAGGAAGAAGACTGAAATATGATCCACACCCTTCTGTCCTTTTATCTCTGTTGCTTCTTACTTCTCTCCTTTTTCCTTTCCCAGGTTTTCATTCTGACTTTCCCACTGACCTTGTCTTCACGCTTCATTATCCTGAAGTTTTGTGGAACACACTGCCTGAACCTAAACCAAAAGCTGCTGCTCTCCTAGGCATGGACCTTCCCACAGTACAGTGCCCTATAAAAACCCAAACCTTACCCCACCACTAAAGCAGCTAAAGGCAGCTGGGAGTTTCTGTACCAGTTCAGGGAAGATCATGTATCTGTACACATAGACAGCCCTGTGCATGTTGTATCTATAATACAAACTGTGGAAATGGAATAGACGGGGAAGAAATAACTGATAATCCTGCCAGAGTAATCTAGAAGGGTAGATTTTGGGCAGTGAACATGGTGGATCATTGTGGATACAAATGCAGCAGCAGTTTGCTGCTAATTAGCAACCTGCTAATTAAAGCAGTCAGTCCATACAACCCTTCAAGTGTACTGGCACCTCTGCATGTAGAGCTTGAGCATCAGTCTGGACCTGCTCTGACTGGGTGACATTATTTTTGGAAGGTGGCAGTGCTGTCTAGCAATTACATGTGGGCCACCCTTGGGGCCCCAAACACCACTCAGAAGTAAAGCAACTTAACTTATTTTTTTAGAAGAAGATGTTCCACTGGTTGCAGAGACACCTGAAAGTCTGCAGACCTGCCTGGAGCACTGTGAGCAGGAAGATGGTAAGTTGAGCTCAACTGTGAGTGAAAATCACCTCACCAGAGTAGTCCTGAGCTTTATTGCTGGTCAGTATTTTAGTTGTGGGATAGGCCATAATCTCCAATTCAGCTCACTCCATCCTGCATCCATTGGCTATGGAAGGATGGAGAGAACCTGGCAGAAGGATAACGGAGTTTATACTGAGTAGTCCTAGTAGAATGAAGGGTAACTGTTCTGTTCAGACACAAAGGTGAAGAGGAGACTGTTCCAGCAGGTGAGAGGAGCAGCAAACCACGAGATTAGATAACACAGGGACAGACCCCCTGCTTGTGTCTGTGCATGTGCTCACTGCCATCGTTATTCTCACCACCATGATGGCCTGTCATGGCCTTTTTGTTCCCTTACAGGATCTGAAGATGATGAGGAGATGCCACATAAACGGCCCAAGACTGAAACAAAGCAGGACTATGAAGAATGGAAAAAGAAAATCCTGGAAAATGCTGCTAAGGCACGAGAGACAAATAGTGCTGCCTCTTTAATGCCAGCCAGTGATGCAACTGCTGCTTGCTCTTAACTCTCCCTCTGCTCTACCAGTACTTCCAGTAGCATGAGTGATGGCTGTCTGGTAGCCAGCTGATTTTATTTAGTTTTTAAGCATTGAAGAATGTTATTTTTAATAAAATGACACTAGGATTGAGGTGATTTTACAGGAAGCCTGTCTTGACTACTCACCAGGCTGGTACCCGAGCAGCTTTGGCATTAAGGGGGTAAAATAGCTTCATTCTCTTCTGTAAGAAGCAGGGAACATTCTAATGCTACTTTAAGTGTAAATAAGTTATAAGTTACAGGCCCTTGAGTCCCTGGCTGGAAGCAGTCAGTGAAATAAGGGGGAGGGGACCAATGGTGCCTTGTTAAACTGTAAAACCAGCAGAGAAATTAAGGCTTTTTTCTTTAATTGCTTTTATTTTTTTACTGTTGAAGAAATACTGTTTAGTAACTGAATTTGACTTATTTTCATGTATATAGGAATGAAGTCTCTTGTGCTTTTGTAAGGGATCCCAAATATTCCAAGAAACAATAAAAGTAGTGGAAGGAAAAGCTTTGTATTATTTGTATCATATTCTTGGCACATGTACTTAGAAAACAAAGTAAAAGACACATTTTTGTCATGTACTGTTCCAGGGACTCAGTTCACCTGTGGTTCATTCCTTAAGCTTTCTGTAGATCCCAAAGCAAAATGCACATGGTGAAAACACCCAGGCTGCAGGGGTGGGTCCCACTGTGGTGCAGAACCATGGGATGGCTGCCCAATCTGAAGGGATTTCTTTATATTAGAAACAAAATAGTCATCCTGCTCGCCAGAGGCACCTTCTCTTTGTAGAATAGAGAGGAAATGTGTACAAGGCAGCAGAGAGCATCTCTGTGTTACCTTCTTAGAAGCAGCTCATAATAATTTGAAAATTAAAACTTCCTGGCCTCTTTCATTTCTCCCAAGGCATTTAAAAAAGGAGATAAGTTGGAGTCAACTTTAATTAGCAAGAGCTAACTTCATTCCAGGTGAGAGTTCTGAAATGTTACAGTAACTATTAGGGAATGGACCAAATTCTTGATGTGTAGAGAAAATAAAGATAGTTACCCGCAAAGAGTAAGAGCTATGACAAAATGTCTGACATGAGGAGAGAATTCCACCCATTAGCATTCTGTTTTTAAGACCTACAAAGAGATGCTTTCAGGTTGGTTTGGCATTGGGGTTTAAACCAAAATTGATGAATATAGGCTTGTTCCACTTTTGTGAGATTTATTAGTATTAATTCAGAAATATACAGACCAGTGAATATAATCACATTTAGCATGCAAAACTGCTGTGGAAGGAAAACATAAATAAAAGTAGACCTTCATAGAAGGTGATAAATTATCAAGATTGTTTCACTTGGGTTTAATAATTCTTCTTTGTCCCAGTTCTGGAAATGCTGCAGAAGTCAGGACTGCAAAGTGAGAAGCAGCTGAGTGGAAAAGATAACTAGACTGGGGTAAGCCAGTCTTACAAACCTCTTCATTAGCAACAAACACTACTTCTGCTAATTCAAGGGGTGTGAAAATCCGTAAGGTTCAAGGGACCTTACAGATGCCTTTGCTGGAAAGACAGTTTTAAGAGTATTAGTTTCCATTTTTCCTAAGAGCCCATCCCGCTCACACTGAGTTTTGCAAAATCTACAACAGGAAACCACAGGTTTAATAAATAATATTATACTTTTATCTGAGAGATTTTAAGTGGCGCCCACTCTATACATCAGAAAAAAAAGTTTAAAATCCAAAATAAGTTAGTACTGTGAAGAAAACATTTCATGTTCAAGAGCAAAGTGGGGAGAGAAAAAAAGAGCTTCAACCTCCTAACTGGACTAAAGGCAGAGTCTGACAACACATCCCTGTCACTGAACTTATTAGAAATAAAACCTATTTTGCATATGTCACACCATATCAGCTTCTCAGACTTCCTTAAAATGTTCAGAGAGGAGAAAAAATCCTCAAACTAAAAGTTATAAACTTAAGGGCTGCAGTCACAGCCAATGAGAAGTACTTAAAAGTGTTAAATATATAAAAAACTGTATCTGGAAATCTCTTCTGTTCAGCACAAGATCTTTTTGCACAGCCCCAGTGGTCATTACACGATTTGTATTTGTGGCAGTTTCAAATATCTCCTTCCAGAAGTTCAATCAGTTCAGCTCAATTCCACTTGCCATAAGAAACAGCAGCAATGGACCAACTTAAATTGCTTCAAACCAGGATTCCTCATAGTTCCTAATTATGCAGTGATTAGTTTTTCTAAAGGAGAGAGTAGAGTAAAGAGAACAAACCAAAACAACAAACCAAAACCATTCAAACCTATCATGTTAGGGGGAAAAAATAATCTTTCTGAAAGAAATGCAGAAGAGAAGGGTATCAGTTATCTTTTGTTCTAAGTAACAAACACCTGATGGAGAAGTTGTGCCACTGTTGTAGCAATCCCCTAAAAATAACATACATCATTCAGTAAGAAAGTCTCCAGAGATTCCATTCTTGGTGTGAGAAACCAGAAAACTGACCAGGGGTTTTGTGGTGTAAACACAGCACACACACCAACACCACTCTGCAGAATCAAAGCCTTCAGCAAGAAGTCAGCCCCAGTAATAGCCATGTTTTTCCACCACTACTTACAATAACTCAAAACTTGAAAAAACAAACAAAGTAGCTTCTGCTTTTAGAAATCATTATTTCAGTCATCTTCCTTGAGGCACTTCTGGCACCTTAGCACTAACACACACAATAATTGAGGAGGACAGTCCCAAAACCTCATGTTATAAAATGGGTAGAAATTATTGAAGATACTGAGTGTCCTTCTTTCACGGCTTTGTGTCCATCTCCAAGAGTGGTGGATGCTTCACACAACCTTATGCAAGCTTGACAGGCATACTCTGAAATCTCTTCAGCCTGTTAGCAGCAGCCACCACATAAAAATGTTTCTGTGAACAGAACAGAACAGTCCAAGTGTGAGTGCAAGGACCTTTTCTGCAGCTGACATGGATTTTTCTCCCTGGTAAATCCATTTCCCTCTAGTGACCCACACCTTGTGTGTTTTGCAGTGCTGAACCACTGGTTCTGCTGGTACTGTGAAGTTCTACAGTGTTATTATGAATTGTACAATGAAAGGTCTTTAGGTTATGTATTTTTTCAAAAACAAGTGCAGAAGTTTGTCACCAAACAGCTGAAGCGTGGGACTGGAGAAAGTGTAATCCTCTGGTTTAACTCCTTGGCAAGGAATTACAACTCCCCAGTGACAAAAAGAGAAGGAAATGGTCCTCACTGAGCTTGCCTCCCATTTCCACAGGCTTCTTTCTAACAAGATCACTGTGTTCACCTTTCAATTAAATAATAGATAAATAAAATAATTAAATAAAATAATAAATAAATAACCTAATATAAATAAATAAACAAACCAAATAATTTGATCAATTATCTACAATCTAATAGACACACCAACACAGATTATTACCTATCACTTCTTCATAAAAACGCAGTTCAGAAGAAGCCTGGGGTTATCAGAAAGATTCTGAAGAGTTCTCTGGATGGGTTTAAGGCTAATTTTTTTCTCTCTCTCTCCCACACTTCTACTCTGGGAGGCACAAACTGCCTTACGTTGTAACCCTACTCAATAGTGACAACAGATGAATGCAACTATTGTCAGTGGAAAAAGTATAACGCGAAAGAACATTTAATATAAGCTAAGTAGCACCTGAGGCCTCTGAACCTGCAGGAAAAAAAGTAAAACTCCTAAACATCAATCAGAAATAGTGAAAATTCAAACCAAATGTGCTAAAAATAGAAGCAATACCCTTCTGCAGGACAACATACTTAATTTACAAATGAAAATAGACTTTTCAGCTCATATTTACAATAAAGAAGCTTGTGGGCACAAGTGAGCCCACACGGCTCGGACGGAATGGCTCTGCCTGTGCTGAGATGATTTTCCCTCTGCAAGTAGATTTGCCAGAGTTTCTCTCCTCACCTTCCATTTCCTCTGGGCCATGTAACTCTGCAGCAACAACTGGGACTTCAGGCGCAGCTTGGACTTCTTGGCCTTGGCAGGAAGGTTGTTCAGCCACTCGTGTTTCAGACACTGAGTCGCGCTCATCCGGCAGCTGAGGGGAGGAAACCTGCCATGTCAGTCCAGCCACCCTTGCTGCCATTTTCTCAGTGCCCTTGGTAAAGAAACTGCCTCAAATGAATGAACACAAGTGAAAATGCTTCCTGAGATGATGTGGATCCCAGTGTATGGGATCCTCACGACATCCTGCCCTCTCCAGCCTGAGGGGTGAGTGGGATGAAGAGCTGCTGGAGGGTTTGCAGTGGGTTGGCTGAGCTGTGGTTGAGTTCATCAGTGTATGTATCATTTCATAATGCAAATGCAGAACTTTGCTAACAGGAAAATAACATTTGTGGTGTTATCTCTCTGTCCTGATAGGCTTATTCTGTGTCTCATATTTAAAAAGCACAACTGCCTCCTCACCCTAAACTTAGATCAAGCTGAACACACGTTATATTCTGATATCCAAAAATGGGCCCAAATGTCCTGGCCTATCCTAAAAGCTTTGGGAAATATATGGTAATAGAGGAAATCTTGAGGTACAGGTGTTGAGAAAAGACTTTAATTTGCCTTTTTCAAAACAAAAGCCTATGCCTAACTCCTGAGCTTTGCCTGAGCTGTCACTAAGAACATGAATTCCGATGACTCCTGCCTGCTCAGCCCTGATTTCAGCAGTCAGGGGAGGAAGGTAAAGGTTTTAATCAAGGCCAGACCCACTGTCCCAGCATGGCAAAGGTGCCTGGTCTGCAGGAGAGCTGGGCTGCCACACATCTTGTGAACAACTGGGCCAGCCAGTTGTTCTTCGCAACTCACTGACGACACTCTTAGTCCTTTCATTCACAGCTTCTAACCAGACTTTGCAGAGTGTCCCTCTGGAGCTCCAATTCCCATTGCACAGAAAAATTGAAGACTCCAAAGCAAAGTTTAAAGTCTCATAGCAAATCATCATCACAGCCTGAGAAAAACACATTTGTTCTCTCCTGCTGGCAATATGCTAAATTTCAGTTTCTTCTTTGCTTTTCACAGGACTTATTCAAAATGCAATTAGTACTAGAACTGATTTGTCTGATTTAGGTAATGATCTGGAAGTTGTTAATATTCTAAGCACTGCTTTGAATTCCTCTCAAACACACAATCTGTTTTACTGTATGCATCATTTCCTGGTTTGATTAGTTTTCTATCACTACTTGGCAAGAGGAAAATTTCTCAACCAACCCCACAGCCATGATCTGACATCAATATCATCCTCATTTCTCCTGTTGTTTCATATGTGCAATCACTTTTTATCTCAGTGGAGCCAAGACTAAGAAGCCACATGCAGAGTTAATTCTCAAATGCTCCTTAATATCTCCCAAATGCCTGTAGACCACTTTATAAGAGAACAATGCAC
The DNA here is from genome assembly GCA_035041135.1 of Platyrinchus mystaceus. Taxonomy (NCBI): domain Eukaryota; kingdom Metazoa; phylum Chordata; class Aves; order Passeriformes; family Tyrannidae; genus Platyrinchus; species Platyrinchus mystaceus. The sequence continues at coordinate 6,978,839 of JAWWLV010000021.1, forward strand.
ATTTTCACAGCTGCAGCTTCCATCTATCCTCCGTGGCATTCAAGAGCCATTTTTGCAATTTGTGTCAGGGCTTGTGAGAATCCAGAGTAACAATAGAAATAGTTTTTGCTCAGAGAAGCAAAAGCTTCAGAGACAGATTCCTACACTGCAAATCCTTCCGGATTTCCTGTGTTGTGTTTCTCTACTGTGAGAAGCAACTTTCTTCAGTCAGGGTACACAGACACTTTCCTTTTAAATAGGGGCTTCTGAATAACTGAGGAACTGCCCAGCAAGCCCAGATACAGCATATGAAAATGTCACATAATAAGTTCTCATTGTTGGCTGCAATCCAAACAACTGGCTGATAGTAACTTAATGTCATTAGGTGCTACTGTCCTCATGATCAGACACAGAGGTACCTTTTCTCCTTCACGAGCAGTCTGGAAATAAAGTCTTTAGCCTCCTCTGAGAGCTGTTCAAATGCTTCTGCATCAAAATCCCAGCTGCAGTTGAGTACATAATTCATTGTCTCTGCATCAGTTTCTCCCAGGAATGGGGACAGGCCACTAAGCCTTGAAAAAACAAAGAAGGGGAGGGGAGAAGAGGAGTTATCATATGCAAAATATGTTTTTCCTTCTATGAATACTCTGCTTTATAATTGTTGTTAGCTCATGGAGAGGAAAGGCTCTCAGCTATGGAGGGTTACACTTAATCCCTGCTAAGATAAGCCAATTTTGGGGCAATATTGTGTTGTAATTTTAGTGTTACTCTCTAGCAGTTCACTCAGCTCGTCAGGGAGCACTATTCCTAGATCCCCACGGAAATGGATTCCATGGGGATCTAGGGACACCCTTCAGTGCTTTCCCAGCTAGGAAAGCTAGGGGGACTCAAGAGCTTTCCCAAACCAAGGCCCATATCCATATGTGGCTTGAATTAAACAGAATTCTGAACAATAGATTACTTTTTTTTTCCATTAGTCTCTAAGTGCAGATTTATTGCTTCCATAATTTCTTACTTCATTCAGTTGGGTTTTGGCTAACATACAAACTTAAACCAGAAATGTATCCAATCCACAGAAAAAACTTGAGAAAGATTCTGGGATGCAAAGCCAGCTCATTAGAAGGCAGAGACTTTGGACAGACAGGCTGTCTATGGCTGCCATCCAGGTATCAGAGAAAAGTTTTAGCCCTATTCATGGCAAGACATTTTTCAGACCCATGGCCTAAAACCATAAGACTAATTCTCCTGTGCAGATGCACACCAAGTCTAAGCTAATAAAATGCTCAGATTGCAAATTTGAAAATTAATTCAAGTCCTAAAAAACACAGTCAAAATGGAAATTCTCACTTGTTTTGGGCAGCTTTTCCGAGTGAAAAAAGACCTGACCCATTTTAAGATGGTAAGGGAGAAGAACATTAACATATTGGTCAAAAGGATTATTTGTTGTTTAGAGACTTTGTACACACAGCGAGGTGCCTTTGTATTAAAACCTGGGGGTTTTAACAGAATTAATTAGGAGGAGTCACAGCCAGATGGGCTCAGTGGCTGCTCATTCCTGCCCTGCAGACCCCTCATCACCACGACCCCTCATGGGGTTACTCACAACATGTACGTGATGACCCCCACACTCCACATGTCCGTCGGGAAGGAAACAAAGTCATAGTTCACCACTTCAGGAGCCAAGAACTCTGGAGTCCCAAAATTAACCTTCAATTTCTCACAAGGTTTGTACCTTTACCGGAAGAAAGAGAGGTCAGTGCTGAGCATGGGCTGGGGACAAATCTCACAGAGGGAAAAACAAGGCAGGGCTTTTCGCGTGAACAGGGCTGAGGGAGCAGAGCTGACTCCCAGGCCATCAGGGCAGCACTGAGGTGACCTCAGGTGAATATCCATCACCCATCCCAACGCCAGGGCAAAACCAGGAGGGAGACCAAGGACACTAAAGCCTGCAAAGGCCTCCCCCACTGAGTGGTAGCAGCTTTACTCTCTGCCAAGCACCACAGGATGCTTTCTGGCAGATGTTGTCCAACATAAAACAAATAAAGCAGCTTTGATTACAAAAGGTTTGGAGAGTATTTGCTTAGTGGGATGTACCCAGTTACAGCTCAGGGCAAAGGTCTGTATCGCAGATATGAACACAATATAACCACTAAGGTGGGACTCTGAAGAGGATTATTTGGGCTTGTAACAAGTTAAACAGTGATACCACATAGGGGGGGAAATTATTATGTTCTATTTCTTAAAAGGAATTTTAACCAGTACTGAACCAGTAACATTTTAAACCAGAATTGTTACTGAACCAGTAGCAATTGTCACTGATGGCAGCCGGAGTTACATCTATGTACAGACTGAACAAACCACTAAAGCATTGCTTTCAAATCTGATTCCTGGAGGATTTTGTTTTCAAAACTGCTTTAGTAGAAGTTTGTATCTTTACCCTCCCAATTTAAAAAAACCTAACCAAACAATGTGTACATTTCCTTCAGAAGTATTTTATGTAAACAAAGTCCTTGAACAGATATTACATACACACACATAAGTACACATATGCACGAATGTACCAGCTTTTGGCTTAAGAAAAGCCTCAAGGGGGTTAGAAAATAAACAGAGAAATGTTATTGCTCTTACTGGTATACTAATGGAAATAATTCCTTTGTATTCCAGGGCAATTGACTCATGCTCTCACAGCTTTCCTTTAACAAATGCATGCAAGCAAAGTAAAAGAATGGAGAAAAGTCCATATTTCTCTGAGGGTTTTCTGTTTCACAGGGGATGGCTCAAACACGACTTTTTTTCCACTTTTTTCCTTCAATCAACTTCGCTATGTACAGAGTTTAGCAGACAATTTCTATAACTAGAACCTGCACAACGAAACCCAGCAGTCAAGAAGTCTCTGAGAGCCTTCATGGAGTCCCTAGAGTAAAAGCTCTACATGGGGAATAATTTTGAGATAATTAGAACAGCAGTATAGCTTTATCCAACAGAAATGTAATTTGAAAAAGTAATTAGATAATTAATGCACACAGCAGAAAACTCATGCCTGCAGAAGCATAATGCTTAGCTCATTCACATAGCAGAATTATTTTAGAGTCACCAAAACATAACCCCTCGAAAGAACTACCAAAACCACGTCAGACATTTGTGAATCTGATTTGGGTTTGTTTTTAAAATAAGTTCACAACTGAACTCTCTTACCTCCTTGCTAATCCAAAGTCAATAATTTTAATCTGGTTTCCTGTGTGATTTACACATAGTATGTTTTCAGGCTATAAAAAGAAGAGAGGGTATTTTAAAGTTAAAAGTTCGAGAGAGGGATCTATTAAAAGAGCATGTAAAAGGTAATTTCTAGGATAATACTTTTCCTTCTATTCCTATCACAAGAGAAGGACTTGACAGGCACACTCAGTTAGTGAAAGGTTTGAGTTTGGACCTCTGATAAAGAAGCTTAACTTCCATTCCTGTGTAACAACATTCCAATATTTCACCAGAGATGACAAATAGATTTTGTAAAAGAAAGGCTCTCTGTGTAAAATGGTAAAGTCAGTCTGATGCTTGAGGCTCACCCAGCTGATTTACTTCTTAACTATAAAAGTACCTCCACAAAAAGCCACAAGAAATAGGTCAAATGCATTGAAAGAGAATTCCTTTTCCAATGAGAATATTTTTCAAGGTGGGGATGGGGTGGGGGGTTGTGGAGTCCAAACTTGTTACAACTGCAGAACTGTAAGAAGGCCAACCAGGTCTAATAACACTTGTATAAGGCTTGTGTATAAACAAGCAGGGAAAAAACCCCCAAACAGTTGGTATTTCTGTTTAAAAATATCAGTTATTAAGGGACCATTAGGAAAACATTGTCATTTTGCTGCAGGTTGGTTCCAGGCAGTAAAAAGTACAAACTATAGGAAGATGACTGAATAGGTGAATAGATGATTGATTTGAACACAGTTGCAAAGGGGTAGGGGAAATGAAGAGAATACTGTGGGCATTTTGAGACAAAGAGAGTTTAGGTGGGGCTTTTTTAATTGACGACAAAAGGGCTTTGTTTAAATACTGCACAGAATGAAAAGCTGCTGATTTAAGAAAGGCAAAAGCACAGAATCCTGACAATTTCACTAT